>CM047812.1:1198819-1798819 GCA_026214975.1 Gentiana macrophylla | reverse complement strand
TCTCTGAACTCGATCAATAACTCGATGAGCGACTGTTTTTCTCTGGCTGGGATCCAAACCCCGACCTGCACACACTGATCAGCTTCTCCTTCCCAGAGGCGGACGTTTTCGACTGCGTCATTGAAGACCCAGCTCTTCTCTTCTTCTTCCTCTGGAATCAATTCCTCGACCAGGATTTGTTGAACTGCCATTTTCCTATTTATGACAACGGAGTTGCAACTCCGCGCGGCTTCAACATCTCTCTTTACCTCATGGGAACCGTTCCTGGTAGGAAACTTCATGCTGTTATGGAACGTTGAAATGATAGCGCGTAGGTCGAAGAGAGCGGGTCGCCCTAAAATAACATTATAAGCAGAGGGAGCTTTGACCACTACATAGCTCAACTCGAGGGTTCTTCCTTTCTCACCATCTCCGACCGTTGTGAGTAGTTTTATTGATCCCATAGGATGAACTGCTTGCCCTGTGAACCCAAACAAAGGAGATGCTATAGGAGCTAGATCTTTCTCTTTTAGCTTCATCGCCTGGAAAGCCGAGTAATACAAGATGTTTACTGTGCTACCGTTATCGATGCAGACTCTCGATACACGGGCTCGACTAATCACAGCCTCAATAACCAACCCTTCACTATGACTCCTAGACTTGGGGATATCATCTCGGGGTCCGTATCCGACTTCCGTTGTAAATTTGAGCTGCTTACGCTCTCTCGAGCTATCAGTTGGCTCTCAACTAGCTTGGTCTTTGTCACTTTCCCCTGGCCCAAAGATTGTATTAACATAGCTGTTTGGTCGATTATCGTCGTATCTGTCTCGACCAAAGTTATCCTTGTTATTTCTATCGCGATCTGGAGATCGGTTCCGCTGAGGTGATCGATCTCTCCTTCTTTGAACATCTCGGCCTCGACCCCTATCTTGATCGGAGTTTTTCCTTTTATACTCTTCACGCCCCCTGGGCCCATCACAGCGAGATCTATCGACCACTTCATCTAGCTTCCCTTCCTGAATACAGATGTCGATGTCTTTTTTCAGGTCGTGACAATCCTCTGTTGTGTGACCTATGTCTTCATGAAACTCGCAATACTTGCTTGAATTCCTCTTTTCTCGATGTTTTTTCAATGGTGGCGGTCTTCTCGCTATGTTTTTTGAGAGCATGATCGATAGCACCTCGGCTCGAGACCGATTAAGTGGAATGAAATCCTTGTTGCGCGCGGGGTCCCTTCTTTCCCCCGCGGTCTAAGGCGGGTGTCTCTATACGATCCCAGACTGAAGGTTTACTCTCGACATCTTGTCTCCTGGATTGATTCTTGTTCGGACCTCGATTGTCCTTCTTCGAATCCATCCGGTCGGATTGGGTGTGCCTACGCACTGCTTCTTCCCATTGACAGAATCTGTGCACCACGTTAACACACTCGTCCATGGTGTGAGGAACATCACTGCTCAACTTCATATATAATTTTGCATTACGCAGTCCCCACACGAACGATGTGATCAGAAGTCGATCATCAGCATCTTTAACTTGCATAGCCTTGAGATTAAATCTCTTAGATAATCTAGTACTGCTTCATCGTTTTGCTGCCTCATGTTCATTAGGTGCGTGGCACTTAAATGAAACTTCTTGTTGACGATGAAAAGCGTCCCGAAACTTGCGGGCTAGCATGGAAAAATTGGATATCGACCCGGGTTATAGCTTGGTAAACCATTCCCTGGCTCGACCTACGAGCAGCGTCTCAAACGCTCGACATCTCATCCCATCAGGTGCGCCGTCCAACCTCATCTGAGACAGATACCTGTGTAGATGTCTTCCGGGTCGGTAGTACGATCGTAAGGCTCTATCTTTGGTATCTTAAACCCCTTGGGTTTAGGGAAACTCTCGATCTCCTTCGTGAAAAGGGGACTCCAACCATAGCAAGACTTGATTTTTCCCCAAAAAAACGTCCAACACTTCCCTGACGCTGTCCTCATCCATCTTCTGGTGCTTCTGTTGGATCTCATGTCACTTTCTCTCCACAGAGCTAGAGGACGCACTGATTTCGTCCCTGGGAGTTTGGTTGGGCTTTTCTACAGCGTCATTCAGACCGCCGTCCGCCGCGGCATCTTTCGGGCCACCGGTTGCTTGTTTTTGCACCATAACCGCCTCTGCTATAATCCTGGACATCAATTCAAGGTCCGCCCCTGCCAACTGATTTACGAGCGCTCGGTGTTCCGAAGCAAGACCTTGCATTTCTCTCTGGGGATCTTCACAGACAGGATCCAAGGCTGGATCTTTCCCTCCTAGCACCTCTGGATCTGCCTGCTCGTTAATCTGTGAGCCTTGATCGGCGGCTTTGGATGCGGTTTTCCTGGGGTTCTTTTCCTTGGAAGGCATCGTGATCTTGGTGTATTCAATAGTAGAAGGCCCTCCTTCTAGCGCCAATGACGATGACTGATTGAGTCACCTTGATAATCCGGGCCCTAATTGAATCTAGTGATGAACACACACTAAAACCCTAATGCCTAAAGAATGAGATGGTGTCGTTTTGGTGTTTGCGGCTGAGTCTAAGAAGTATCTTAGATTGCCTACATATCCTATTAGGTTCCAGGAATCAAGCCTTACGTAGTTCCTGGATTGTGGTATTTATAATGACAACACATGCCCTAACCCTAATACTGGGTCGGTGTGAGTTAATGCCATATTGACCCTTAATGGGCCTTAACCCTTGCCCAAGTTACCACACTGTTAATGGTCCTGGACAGCTGGCGCGGACTCTGTCCTCCATGTCGATATTGCCGACCTGCGGTACTCGACTCTGGGACTCATTGTCCTGCACTGCTCGATTGTCGAACGTCATAGCCTCGAGTCTGGGCATCGACATAAGTACCTTGGTGTTAATTCATAATGTGAGGACCAATCGATAGACGACACGTGGAGGGGTGAAACCCTGTATCATCAAAGTACAACACACAACATAGAAATCAAAAAGATGCATGAAACATGACTAATACAATTGTCAGGACGATTATTCTAATCGCTCTAGCATTAGCACAACTGCTACCCATGAAACATTCAAAATCAACAAAATGAAGAGAAAACTAAATAACCGTAAAGAACGACTATTGTACATGAAAATTTATTAGAAACACACACACACACATCAAGGTGTAAAGTCAGATTGATCTATCTGTAATACTTAATTTCATCAATTCAAAAGCTTTTGCATGTTCTTTAGAACACTTGTTAAATTACTGCAGCGGCGTATAGAGGATTTTAACCGATAAAGCACCTTTAGTAGCAATAGCATTGAATGTTGCAGCAGAAAGGATGAATTTATATTGTCATTGCCTCCACCACCAACGATTAAAACTTGGATGGATTTAGAACTCGATTCGTCAGAAATCGTTATTGTAGCACACCCGTTGGCAGTTCCAGTCCATAGGAACTGAGGAACCGTTGCGGTTTTTGTGGAACTCTCTGCTACAGAGGCGCACACCTCGTCTGCACCATGTAATGAATTAATATTAAATTGATACGCATTTAAGCCAATATGAGGCCTAGCCTAAGAATTTGAATTGAAGCCCTAGTTTAAATTCCTTAGAATCCGCTAGAAGAGGTGTTTTTTTAAAGTATAAAAGTTAATTATCTACATTCCCAACATTTTAAGCTTTTGGGAGAGATGCTAGTTCAACATGATATCAGAGCATAAGGTCATGAGTTCAAACCCCGCTCCAAACACAATTTTCCCCAACAAACAAAATAAATCACGTGTTGGGCTATCTAAAAATATAATAAACCCACACTTGAGGTGGCGTGGGCGTGTTGAAGTACACCACTCTGATTCCACTTCGTCTGACTCTGTTTCGAGAATGTCTAGCAGTCGTTCAAACAAGAGAATAAAAAATGAAGAATACATTATTGAAGATTTTAATATATATATATATATATATATATATATATATATATATATATATATATATATATATATATATATATATATATATATATATATATATATATATATAAAACTAAACAAGAGAGTATAAACTAAAGATTACATTATTATTGAAGATACGTTATTGAAGATTTTAATAAATAGGGGGAAGGGGCTACAAGGACAAAAAAAAATCCAAAATGGGTCCAGAAGGACGTTACTACATGTTACATGATTAGAAAGGACAAATTCATAATAAATGGTCAAAAATATCCTTTTACACATTAAACACGCAGTAACACTGATAAAATGTAGTAATAGCCACGAAAACATATAGTAACAGCCAAGAAACAAGAAGTAACAGCCTATAAAATGTTGTAACATCCAATGGAAAAATAGTAACAGCCAACAAATAAGTAGTAACGGCCTAAAAACAGGTAGTAACAGCCTAAAAACAAGTAGTAACAGCAAGTAAAATGTAGTAACGGCCAAAAAAACAAGTAGTAACAACCCATAAACAGGTCGTAACATTCAATAAACAAGGAGTAACAACCCGTAAAATAGATAAAATTACATCAAAAATTGTAGTAACTTCTGAAAATTAATAG
Organism: Gentiana macrophylla; assembly: GCA_026214975.1. Taxonomy (NCBI): domain Eukaryota; kingdom Viridiplantae; phylum Streptophyta; class Magnoliopsida; order Gentianales; family Gentianaceae; genus Gentiana; species Gentiana macrophylla. The sequence continues at coordinate 1,794,310 of CM047812.1, read as the reverse complement.
TAACAACCCTAAACCCTAAAGTTTATCCCAAAAAAAATAATACAGCCTGAAGAAACAATACAGCCATCACGTCCGGCCATCACCAAAAAAATAATCGTCCGGCCATTAGCAATAATCGTCCCCTCTTTTTTTTTTCTTTTCCGTTCTCAAATCTAAAAAAAAAAAAAAAAAAAAAGGTTTTCCGGCATCGGATGCCATGTTTTCGGCGTCAAACCTAATTCCTATTACATCCCTCACAGTTGCTGCCGCCTCCTTATTCACCCTAGAAGCAAAACGTCTTCAATCCGGCTTGAATACGTCTTCAACCCTAGAAGCAAACGTCTTCAATCCGGCTTGGATGTTTTCTCGGATCAATCATAGAAAATCCGGTCATCTCTCAACGCCTCCCTCTCAGCCGGCCATCATTTAGGTTTCTGAACGCTGATGCCCTTTTTTACATAGAGGGGTGGATACGGCTAGGGTTTTGTCTGCAACTTCCGGCGGCCATGAATTTTCCGGCGGCCATGAATTTTCTGAACGCTGATGTTTGCCAATTATTGTTGCAGGTTGTTTTATTTTTTTAGAAGGAAGGTTTTTTTATTTAATAGATAAATAGGAAAATGGTGTTTTTGGAAAGTCATATAGTTTTGTCATTTCTAATTAGCAATGTCCTTGCATCCTGATTTCTTTATTATTTTGTACTTTCTGACAAAACCCTATAATAAATAAATCAATTCATAATTAGAAGATTCCTAATTAAGACTAGTAATAAACATGTCTATAATAAACCATGGTTTCCAATAATATCTTATTATATTGTCAAAACTGAAGAGAGAGATATACAAACACAAAAAAACCTTTGAAACTTTTTTTTTTTTTTTTGCTTACTCCAAAAACTCTATAAAAACTTAAAAAAAAGAAAGTATAGCTATATAAACTTCGGTTTAGTCCAAGTTGGTATTATACCTCTCACAAAAGAACGTGTGTGTATATACACACATATATAGTCCCTTAAGAACTAAAACCACATTATTATAACTGTGGATGTGTTTTCAGGCTTATTTTCCTCTTCAAAGAAGTGTCTTCCACATACAACATTATATTATTCGTGTTTATTGTAAATATCGATGTAGTATTTCTTTTTCTCGAAAAAAAAAAGAATTGACGTGAAATTAATGCTCAAAACAAAATTAATTTGACACTCACAGGGTTTTGGATAGCCGGATGTAGCTGTATATTTTACGTCCCCGTGGGCAGTGGAAGCAATTGCAGATGCTTGCACGATCATGAAGAAAACATACTTTAGCATGGCTTCCATCTTTTCCTCTTTTTGTTTCTTGAATATATACGGTAACTCTTGATAAATGAATATCCGATAAAGTAATATCCTCACTATGATAATAATTTCTTCCGGTCCCGATTTTGGCATGTGTAGTAAAGTAATAATTTCGCTAAATGCATTAAGTAATAAAAAGAAATTGAATACAGTAAAGCCTAATAAAAATATAAACTATTAAATGCATAATTCCAGATAGAAATTTATATATTAAACTTATATATTTTCGAAATTTCACATTTCACTTCATATTTTCTGAAAATATGCATCTAGAGTAACTTGTTTCTTCTTAGTTGCTAAACCAAATTCGATCACATCTTTAACGAGCATACACAACTTCAGGAATATTTTGTTCATGTTGTAGCAAGTAGTTCTGTAAGGTGATAGTTGCTTGAAAGGCTTCTTTCGATGAAACATTGGGTAAAACCGAACTATCGTCCGGTTCAGGATCATTCTCATCTTCATTAGACGTATTCATCACAGCTTGAATAATTTCATCATATGTAGGTGACTTCCATCACAACATCATTCTCACTAGGATAGTTCAAAAGATGTTCTATCCCCATAACATTTCTATAGCCTAAACGAGAAATGTATAATATTAATTATTTCTTTATAAAGTAATAAATATTAATTTATCGATAAATGAATAAATTATTCATTTATCGATAAACAAATAAACTCGTTAAAGTAATAATTTTGGTCGGTTCCAAAGGTATACATTTATCGAGAGTTTACTGTAATAGGACAATTGTATATATGTTTCTTTTTCTTTGGTTTTGGATGTCTAGAAGATGGAATGACTCCTTATACAGTGTATTTCTTTGGCATTGGGTGGGGCCGGTCTTACCGTCTGTCCCAACGTTTCGTGAAAGATATTAATCGAATGTTGTATCTCAGTGCTTTAATGTGTATATAAATGGCTACTTATATATCTTTTATTGCTAAAAAAAGTCGGGTTTTTTTACGAAATTGAAACCCACACTCCGGGTTATAGACAAAACTGTCGTTACAAAATCTCTGTTATTTTATCATTGAGCTGCGCCCTTTAGGACGGCATTTGGCGGACAATATTATGTGCATAAAATGACACTGCAGCTTGTGACAGATGATTTTGATAGCAACGCATTTATTATAGTATTCTACAATGGGGAATTAAGAATGGCCGGAGAATCTGTTGATTTCAATCAAGCCAAAATGTCCCCTTTTTGAAAATAAATAAATAAATTCATGCCAGATGTTTCTAAAAAAAATTTAATGAATCATGCCAAATTGACCCGATCCATATAATATGGGTGAAAAAAAAAATAAATCACAACCCGACCCGATACGACCAACTCTAACTTAACTTAACCCGCAGTTATGGGTTTAAAATGTATTTGGTTTAATTATGGTTTTAATATATTTTGACCCGCATTTCATAGGTTGAGTATGAGTTGTACCATAAAAAACATATTTGAACCCAACTCAACAAACACACACACACACACACACACACACACACATATATATAGCAACAAACTAGATTACCAGACAATGGAAAGTGGAATGGTTTTATAATTTTTCAACTTTCAAGATAGACATTTGAACAAAACACAATAACATATTTTTCATGCACGATAAAACGTACAAACTAAGAAAGTAAAAGGACTATAAGTCTACAAAATGAATAACCATTTTTTAGCCATATTGTATTTCAGTATCAAAACACCAATACTATAACGCCCCTAGACCCCGGGCCTGGTAGCGCTAAATGAGTCATAAATGGCCCGGTCAATTGCTTAGACCGTCGTCCTCGCTTGGTCTAAAAGAGCTAACTCGAGTTGCAAGACCTTTATGTCTCACACATATATTGAGGTGAACATTCTATTAATTTACCGATGTGGGACTTTACATTCTCCCCCCTTATAAGGGAGGGGCGTCCTTGCCAGGACGGCCAAGACTGGTCCCGGATCGTCCCTACCAGAGGTAACTAGAGGCCATCCTTACACCGTCTTCTTGTACGGTGCATCGCATAGTTCCGTCTTATAGTCGGCTCTGAATACCATTCTATAACGCCCCCAGACATGTGTCTGGTAGCGCTACATGAGTCATAAATGATCCGGTCAACTGCTTAGACCGCCGTCCTCGCCTGGTCTAAAGGACTAACCCGAATTGACAAGACTTATGTCTCACGCTTATATGGATGTGAGGATTCTACTAATTTACCAATGTGGGACTTTACAAATTCATAAATAAACAAAGCTCAATATTTTCTTCAATGTTGATATAACTATGCTATATGCATTTATTCTTGGGAGAAACGCTTAAAAGGACAATGTTATAATTTCAACCTTCATTAAGGATACAGATATTTTCATAAGGCAATAAGAACAAAAAATTAACTGAATGGACCATTGTACCCTTCTCATAGAAAACCCAAAAACAAACGCGCCTTAGATGTTCTTCCCCCAAATCCCAATTGAAAAACATAAAAACACAAGCACAATTCGATTGGCTTCACACACATTCGTGAACCAGTTCAATTGGCTTTAACATCTATCAATTTTTTACGTTCTTAGATCTATTGATTCTCTTGTTGAATTATTTGTGTGATTTTCACAATTTAATATCTCTCTCTCTTTTTTTGTTGTGTTTGTGGGTTCACATATCGGTTAATCAATAAATTTTGAAACTGCCGGTTTGCGGGCCGGGCCGGGTAGGATTTCAGCATGCTTGAACCGTGGGTGAACTATTAAACCGCCGGTTGGGTGAACCTTTAAACCAATTCACGGTTAATTGAACCGGCAGTTCATGAGCTGGTTTTTATGAAACTTGACAATTATCCATGATTTTTGAAAACTAAGATAATTTCATAACAAGAGAGCCAACATGAATTCGTATATAATTTAAGAAATAATAAGATTATGTTTCCGCTAAGCTACGACGGTTTTTCGGTTATACAAGCATAGTCTTGTTTTGTTTTTTGTTTTTTTTTTTTTTTTTGAAGGAAAAAATCTTTTTTTAAAGCTAAATCCGTAATAGCAGCAGAAATTACATCATGAGGGGGAGAAGCTCCCTAAACAACATGACCAACAAGACTCAACCCATGCCTAGCCAATAAATGCGCCGGAAAATTGCCCGTGTGCTTGACAAATGTAAAAGAAGAGGAAGCAAAGGACGACAATAGTGCAAGACAGTCTTGCGCTAAACAGCTGAAGACGGAAAAATCATCCGACGGTCGTAGTAAGGCTTGAACACATGCCAAACAATTAGTCTCAAAGATAACGGCAGAAATTCTCAAACGAATAGCCTCTTCCATTGCAAATAGGATCGCCTACATCTCCAGAGTCTCTGGGCTTAGACCAGGGTCGAGGTGAAACGAAAAGACAGCGGTAATCGAGCCGAGTGTGTCTCTGAAAATCAGCCCCACACCAGAACCTGAATCTGTGACAGAAGCATCTGAATTACATTTCCAACTTCCCACATGAGGTACACTCCATATGACCGGGTGGGCAGACCCTTCAGATACCGTGTTCGAAGCGGACACGGCCATACGATACTCCATTGCCCCTGCAAAGGATGCAGAGACCATGCGGGATACATAAATAGGCTCATCATCAAAAACTGCACCGCACCGGGCTTTTTAGAGGTTCTAGAGAAGCAGACAAAAGGAGGAAACCTCATCCAGAGTGTAACGCTCTTCCATTGCACCAAAAAATTCCTTGAAATTCGATCCATGTTGAATCCGCTGACTACCAAAAGGTGAGGCTTCCCAGATCGCCCTAGCATAATCACAATCGAAAAGAACATGACGTAAGGACTCCATCTCCCTACCACATGCCAAACAAATACCCAAGCCCATATTGTGCTTGACAAGTTGCTCCCCAATCGGCAAACAGTTTTGCATCGCCACTAGAAATGATGAACATGCGGCGGCACACTGACTTTCCAAACATCCTACCATACTCTGTCCGGCCCTGAAGACGATGATGCCCGTACCGAATCAGGCAATCCACCATACAAGCTCAATGCCAAAAAATAGCCTGACTTCACAGTATATCTTCCCCGTCGATCATAATGCCAAATCAGCTTATCCGGATGCGAGCCACCTGCAATTGGAGTCTGAAGGATGGCGTCCACCTCTCAAGTCTGGAACTCCTGCCTGAGGAGAGGCAAGTTCCACTGCCTGGTACCTGGTAAAAGCAAGTCCTGAACCTTACTATCTGTGGGCAAGGAGTGTGATGAATGAGCTAACGGAATGGATGGCGGCCTAGAGACCCAAGCATCATGGAAAACATGGACAGAATTCCCATCTCCGATTAGCCACCGCAGCCCGTGCATTAACATATCTTTACCTTCCAGCAAGCTCCTCCATAGAAAAGATGGTCTGCTCCCCAACCCTGCTGCCATAATAGTACTACCCGGGTGGTACTTCGCATTCAGTACTCGACTCGCAAGGGCGATGGGACAAGTGAGGAATCGCCATGACTGCTTAGCCAGCAAGGCTAAATTAAAACACTCCATTTTGTGTTTTTGTGAATTTTATGGTACATAGAAAATCTCTTGTTGTTTAGTTGATGTCATGTGGGCCAACTAATGGTACAAATAGTTTACACCATTGGGATGCTACATGGAATGAAAATTACCACTACTCAATTTGTTGAGTTAAATGGTTTGACCTATGGTCCACAATTGTGGACCTAAGGTCAACCTAGGCCATTCCAAATTTGGTTTGGAATAGGCCAAGGCCCTTTTCAAAATATTTGATTTTGGAAAAGGCCTAGGCCCTTTTCAAAATTTTTATTCAGGAAACCAAATGCAACCCTTTTAATTAGGAATCAAAAGAAAAGAAACAAAAGCGATTTAATTTTAATTTTGATTTATTTTTGGAATAGTTCTAATTGATTAAATTAAAATTGAAATCGTTTAAAATTAACTGTTAATTTTATTTCGATTAAACTCATTACTGTAATTAATTAAATGTTAATTAGTTAATTGATTGAATAAAATTATTTAATATATTAAACGTTAATCGATTAATTAAGACGCAAGTTGTTAAGTTTTAATTTTATCTTTTTCATAAGATGTTATTGTATGAATTAGATGTGTAGATATAATATGATTATATGGACCCTGATTGATCATGAACTCGACCGATAGGATAGATGTGAATGATTTAAATTTTTCTGTCGGTTTAAAAAATTGTCCTAGGCCGTTATGAAGAACATGATCTAGTTTATTTTCTGCATTATCCCATTCCCGTTAGCTCTCACCGTGTGTGGCGGGTGCATTTATTTTATTAGATAAAATTTATGTAACAAGAATTGAGCGGAAGATGGAGACCAAAGAAAGACGAAATAAAGATCCCATCAGAGAATGACGCATTAAAGATCATATTGGTGGTTGCAGCTGCGTTTAGACTGTGACCTGCGGTTTCGTCAGTTTGTATTCGAAACTGCACCTAGGAAAAGTTCATGATCATACCGGTTGCTTTACGCTTTTATTTATTTTGTGCTTGTATTTGTTTTATAAGATACGATAGATGCATGACTATGCACGATCTAAATGAATATGTAGGATGTATGTCTAAAGAGATAGATATACTTGATGAGACCGTAATAAAATTAATTAAGTGAATTAATTTACATAAATACTTTCACAACAAAAATCAAGTCGAAATATTGTCTCACAATGTTATGACGTCGGTGAAGAGCCCTTGTTCGGATCCAACTGATCAACCACCGCCGGGAGTTGATCTACCTCAGGTATATCGTCGTTATTGAGACATGATCGCATGAGATCTCGTGAATATTGGGTTAAGAATTGACTAAAGTCTTTCGGTGATTGGCCACCGTCAGGGCGTCTGACTTTAGAGACAAGGGGTTGACTAACACATAGTGATGTGTATCGTCAAAGAGTTGACTAGTCAACCACTGAGAATTACATAGTGATGTGATTGGAAAAGAGTTGCCTACCTTTCGAAATTATCTTGGTTCATCGACCACCGCCGGGAATCGAGGTAACTAGATTGGATCTCAGCCACTAAAGAATTTTGAAAAAATTCTTGAAAGTCAATTGGGAGTAGTTGACTAGTGGGAGAAAAATCATAAATCATAAGACCATTTATGATTTTGTATGTATAACCAACAACATTCGTTTATCTTTATTTTATGTTGTAGTTTTTAGCGAACTTTTATATTTTTGTTTTTATTCTCGATTAGAAAAACCAAATTATGACTGTTTGAGAAACATTCTCAAGAATGGTTAAGTAAATTTTAATCCTTTTAAAATAAGCAATGACACGAGCAACCCCGTTATAGTAGTTAGAGACAAGGAGACTACGTATTTTATAGAGTGCTCCAAGACTTTAATTATTAATGAAAACAGAAGCTCATGATATGATTAAGTCACTTGAAATAAGTTTCAACGAACTAATCATATATTGGATATGATCCAATCTGATCATTCTGTCATACGATGACAATTAATTTAAACGTTGAATAAGAATGACCGCATCAAATTTTGGAAAGTTGTTTTCAAAATTTTAAGATTTAAGTATTGACTTAACTCTTTAATCATTGCTTATGGTTAATTAAATAGTTAATGTTTTGAATGCGATTCAAAAGGTTAAATAAACTATTTAACAAACTATAGATTTTCTTTGCCAAAGAAAATTGAAGACATAGCTCTTGTGATCTTTCTTCAGTCTTATGAAGATTGCACTAAGAAATATTTACAAGTGCTTAAAGGATTAAAAAGGATGTTAGGGCATGTGCTTAAAATAAGAGATCTTATCGAAGTGTTTATTCTAGGCAAGTGTGTTGAGATAAATCCATCTAAGTTCAAGTCAACTCTTAGATATATGATATCTTACGAGTATGATTAAATTAGAAAGATTAAATACGGAATGCACTAAGATTCGAAAAGTGAAGCAAATGTTGAAACATTTTCGGCATTATATTCTAAATCTAGTAGACTGATAAGTGAACTAAATAAACGTTATTATGTTCCAGTTCTTATGAAGAACATGATTTTCAGTTACTTATTAGGATTTAGTAGATATATTCAATTGTAAAGAATAAATGTTAATCCAATAAAGTTGAAAGGTAACTGAATCTAACATACTAGATTGATGTTACTATATAGTTGATATATGTGATGAAATCTCAATTAAATGTTTGTATGGCTGTTATCCTTAATATTTGGTGGTCGTTCTAGACATAGTCTCTATGGATTGGAATCGTGTGATCAGATGTCATTCTGATGACGTGTGTACCATGTGGTTATGAATCATGTAGGTAATACGTATCTTATATAAATATGACTAAAATACCTTTTTTATGAAAATGTTATAAAATCTAGAAAGTTGTCCAAAGCCTAAACATATTGATGTTTGTTGGCTCATGACAATTAATGCCACAAATAACTTTTGTTAATCTCTATGACTATTTTTAGAAATAGTCAAGTGTACTCAGTGAAGTGCATAATTCGGAAAGCCCAAAAGGTTCAAGCTAGCACGAATACGAGATTGATAAACTACTTAGGAATTAATCTTCAATTGGATTGAAGTAATTAATACCTGAAGGGTGTTTCAGAAGTTGTCTGAAAAGGAATAAGATTCCCCTTGAAGGATACCATTTTTTGATACGCAATCAGATTATGCTTCTAAAATAGAAACAACACTTTATATGATAAAGGTGTGACGTAAGCCATGCAAAGTATCCCTTACGTGTTTCGGGATAGTGCTTTTATACGATACATATACTTAACCGAGTTCCAAAGAATAAAGGTTGAATAAATTTCATATCAGATATGGAATTGATGACATCAAATCTATTTTAATCGATGATTTGAAGTTGTCATAGGCAATCAGAAAGGCACATATACAACTTTGTGGAATATTTTAGCAAGTACGCTAGATATTATTTACTTGTCCGCGGAGCAAAATGTTTGTCTCCAAACATGCTGTCTTCTAGAGGAAATGTTTCTTCCAAAAGAAACAGTGAGAGTAAATTGAGATCTCAAAGGTAGTTTGAGAACCACAATGAGATATTCAACCATAGGAATGCGAGCAGACGCCAAATAGTGATGAGGTGTAGAACACTGCTCAGTGCACACAAAAGTTATGTAAGTCTGTGGATAACTTCAAAAGCTATGTAAGTCTGCTAGCCGGTGTTCTCAAGATCTATCTATGTTAGGACATCAGTCCTAAAGATAAGGTGAAAGATGATGCTTATAGAAGGTTTTTTGCTACTGCGATAGGAACCATCATAAAAGTAATGCCAGATGTTCATACTCATATGAGGAGTCATGAGTAAGTATGAAAGTAAATCTGGTGAATGTCAAGAATATCCTTAAACAAGTTAAGGATGGTTTCCTAGCTTATTGAAACTTGGAATCAGATAAATAAAGTTATACAGACGTATATCCTGAGCCTTTTGATGGCGGCGGAAGCTACAGTCTGGGTTTGCAGTCACTTTGATTAAGTGATACAGTGAGCTGGAAATGTTCTTGGCTATGGGTCGCTGTAAATTCTACAACTTAGCCAAAGCACAGTAGTGCCATTGGAGGCACAGCTGGAGCAGTACATGAGTCTATAAGGTTCATTCCTGAACCTTGGGTGGTTCTTCCACCTTTTCTATATAGCTGATATAGTAAGTGAATTCATTGCTTAGGCAAGGACCAGGGTCTAGTCAGAGATTCATGTGTGTTGAGGCAGTTCCTTTTGACTTGGTCATTTGGAGCATGGTATGAAGATAGTCTGAGTCCCCACAGATAGCAATTCATTCATGGCTAAGGCTGGTTGTAAGTATTGCATGAGATTCTTGTGTTTCAACTTGGTCTTGTGTACGAGAGATTGGCTTCAGGCCAAGTGGGAGATTGTTGAAATAGTGTCCTAAACCCAATCGGGTTGGACCGGATCCGACCGGGTCAGATCATTTCTACTATTTATTTATGTTTATATATATATTAAATGTCTTTTCTAGTTGTCATATATTTGTTCTTTTAAAAAACCAAGTATGAATTTTTATATGATAACGTCTTTAGTATTAAACTGTGATAGAGAAACCATGATAGGCGATTATGGTTGATGAGATCTCTAATCACTTTAATAAGTTTGATACTTAAATGTCTCTAGGCTTATGTACTATTGAACAGGACATTGATAGTACAAACATGCTAGCACGTATTAGATGTCTCATGTATTTAAGGGCAGGGATAGATCTCGTCTATCAAAGTCTAGAGACACTTAGACTGTACGTGGACGTGTATTAGAGAATGCGTGCGTTAGACTGACCCACTTACACTGTTAACTGTCACACTATGTTACGGTTGTGTAATTATCCTTAGGACCGGAGTCTACATGGTGTCACGGTGTGGATTGTCATGCTTTGACACTATTGAGGTTTCCCCTAGCCATGGGGCGATCATACGGTAGTGATTGGATGTGATACTGAAGTATGCAGAGTATACATGTTTGTTTGTCTGGAAATCACGTAGCCTATTTGTAGGGGTGAATATTCGAAAGGGCCTTCTTATAAGGAATGTCTTACTCTCGTGAATCTTTGCAAAGTGGAAGTAAATGAGTTACTTCAAGAGAGCATGATATCCAAATTATAAGATACGGTCGTTGATGTTTGACACTCGACGTACGACCGTATGTATGAAAGGTAGTAGTCATTGCATTTGACTCTTCCGATGATTGAGGGTCACGGTGTGTTGCTAGACGCTATTCCGTGATCATTAGGTATGAAGGGCATTTTCGTAATTTGCACTTTGTGCCTACGGCCAACATATTTGGAAGCCTATCGGTTCACAAACATAAGAACATTTAGCCGGATTAAAATACGGTTATAGCGATAACCAAATAAGGAAAGTTTTATCTCGACTATAGTGATAAACTAATATGGTGGTATTTATTTATTATGAATAAATTAAATACAAGATTTTAATTATGTTGATTAATTAAATATACATATATTAGATATGTGTGTCGAAATATATTTGTATATATTGATACACCTGTATTTTACAAATTAATTAATCATTGTATTATATTATCTAGTATTAATATAAGATATTAATATTTATATATGTATATACACGCGAGTGACATGCATGTGTGTGCATGTTCGCATTTGTGTTGAATATATGTAGATTTATGGAAAAATTAGGTATAAATCCACTTTTCCCCCTTAATTAAGCTCTAATCCACACATCTTTTTTTAGTTGCAATAAGGACAAATAATTTCAGTCGGACTAAATTACCCTTAGTAAACAAATTTAACCACCTCTGAAAATACGCACGAAAATAATACTTCACTTCGGCATAGAAAGGAGATAGCAAAACCTGGATTCTCTTTCTCGATTATGCTCCAAATGTTAGCCGTAATTTGCTCAACATTCATCATCATCTATCAAGGTAAGTTTGAATTTTGAATTGTACTCTGTAATCACTGGTGATTCCTATTTGCTCGCATCTCTGTTCCCTCGTATATAAGTTAAGAGTCTGTCGCTTTTGTTCAATTTAAGATTCTCTTTTGAACTTTTGATTTCATTTATTTGATTGTCTCGTAATTTGATAGTGTTTAATCAGGATTTGACCGTTAAATGGATGGGTGTGTGGCTTAATTGATTTCTAAATGTTGTAGTTTATGTATTTTCGTAAAATTTTGTTTATGAGCTAGTCAGTCGATTAGCTACCTTTCAGCTTCTATGAAATGGATGGGTTTGTAGCTTAACTGATTTCTAAATGCTATAGTTTATGTATTTCCTTACTTTTTTGTTTATGAGCTAGTCAGTGCTTGTTGATTAGCTACCTTTTCAAATTTGTCACAAGATTCTTGCACTTTATCTACAGAGTATTTATAATGACGATGATCACTTATTTATTTGAATCTGTCTGATAGAGATTGATTGCCGATCAGATGTTTGGATGAATGTTACTGCTCTCGGATATTATAGCATAATAGCATCGTACCAAGTCAAGTTATTACTTGGAAAAAATAGGAAATACTAAATTTCAAGGAGTCAAAAGTCTCTGAAAAAGAAGAAGAAAAAAATTACAGGAAATCTGCTGCTGTTGCATTGATGTCCTGCTGTGATCTAATCACTGCTATACTGATCTTTTGTTGCACCTGCTACTACAAACCTGCTGCTAAGTTGTTGCTATTTACCATGCTCCTTTATCTGTAGTCGTAGTTTGTAATAGGCATAGTTTTGTTTTGACTGATCTGCTATACCCTTAGTGTACTCACGATAGATTAACGGGCCTGATAATTATTATCTCTTGGATTTAGTTATCATTTCTGTAATCTACCGAGTGGTCAGCCTAGTGCCTTGATCAGCTCTAATCTTTTGTCTTGTTTAATCTGTTGTATTAGAGCATCTTGTAATTCTGAATTTGCAGTATTATATTGATCATAGATTTTTGTTTATCTACACCTGCTTTTCTGTATTAATCGTTTTGTATCAGTTTTGATTACCCTCTGTTTACGAGAACCAACATATGCATCATATTATTATATGAGCCTTATATGAGCCAGATATGATATTGTGTCCTTTGAATTAAGCCTTAAATGAGCTTTATATGAGCCAGATATGTTTGCCTTGAAGTAATCACTTGAATTAAGCCTTAAATGAGCCTAATATTGTTTACTGATACTGTTTACTGATATTGTGTGCCTTATATGATGCTGTTAGTGATATTGTATACCTTATATGAGCCTTATATGAGCCAGATATGTGTGCCTTGAAGTAGTCGCTTGAATTAAACCTTAAATGAGCATGATATTGTTTACTGATACTGATACTGATATTGTGTGTCTTATATGATATTGTTACTCATATTGTGTGCCTTATATGAGCTAGATATGATATTGTGTCCATTGAATTAAGCCTTAAATGAGCCTTATATGAGCCAGATATGTGTGTCTTGAAGTAGTCACTTGAATTAAATCTTAAATGAGCACGATCATCATTTCTCGATATGGATACGTCATATCGATCATCGATATCTTGTGTGCCTTATATGATATTGTTACTCATATTGTGTGCCTCATATGAGCCTTATATGAGCCATATATGATATTGTGTCCTTTGAATTAAGCCTTAAATGAGCCTTATATGAGCCGGATATGTGTGCCTTGAAGTAGTCACTTGAATTAAACCTTAAATGAGCCTGATACTGTTTACTATTACTAATATTGTTACTGATACTGATACTGTTTACTGATATTGTGTTAGTGTAAATGTTGCGATTAAATTTGTCTTTCAAATACTACGACGAAAAGGTATCAAATGAGGTCTCAAAATGAAGACAAAAAAAATATGAACTTTGGTGAAACAATTTTGATGATCGGTGTTCTAAATCGAAAGTACGGTCGTTTATAAGAAAAAAGATCCGGTTAATGCAAATATTTTTTCGACTTTCAAAATTTATGTCGGAAGGGTATCGTATTATGGCTCAAATTAAAGAGCAAAAAAAATTTGAATTTTGGTGAAAAAATTTCGATGATCGGAGTTATAAATCAAAAGTTATGAGTGTTTGAAAAAAGAAACAAACCAGCAACATCAGCATCTGTTTGTTGCTGCACGTATTTATCAGTAAGGGCATTTGTGTGACATGGAATTTATTTGTCCTTATTTCAACTTAAAAAGGAAGTGTGTCCTGTTTATTTATTTTGTAATTAAAAATGAACTTTTCCCTCAATCTCCCTAGATTTATGTGTGTAATATATATGTGTGATATATACACATGTGTAAATTGATTTATGGTAATATAATAAAAGATAAAGATATATTCAATATAAGATATTGACAATATATATCATGGAAAATATTTAATATAAGATATTAGATATTAATGAGATAAATCAATCAAATATATTTTCCTTATTTTATTGGAAATTGATTTTCTTTCTCCTCTATCCATATTTCCCAATCAAATTGGGTAGTAAAACTGGCGTCCCTTTTTCCTTTAAATGGGGAGGTATTCCAACTCTTTTACAACACAATATTCTTGTAATAATTTTGGTGAGATAAAAATAGAGCTTCTTAGAGAGGGATTTGAGAAAGAGAAAAGGTCGATCTAGCAACCGAGTTTTTCTGGTAGCAATCCAATGGTGGATTCCGACGGGTTGTTTGTGTGGATCACCGGTAGAGGCCGAACGCTTGGGCGGCTCCGTTCATCGCTACTCTCCTTAGACGGTCAAAGCGTCGATATTTTAGATCAACCAAGGTAACCACCGCCTACTAGCTTATTTGTTTATTGCTTAAACGAAGTCGATCCTGGTCAAAGAAAAAAAATTGAATTCCGATGCGTTCCCGCGTAGATTCCTAATAGTAAATCCCCCCAAACCCCGTGTCAGATAGCGCAGCCATAAATGAACCGGTCAAATGCTTAGACCGTCGTCATCATTTGGTTAAAAAGGACTAGCTAAGTTGAGTTTACTAGACATTTATGTTTCATACTTATCAATGTGAGATATCACAAAGCAATTCCGTAAAAGTATTATAAGGATGAATAATTAAACAAAATGATATATACATTTAATTAACATTAATTACCTGGGCTCAGAAAATAAAGTGAGGTTTTGAAAGGATTCCTGGATTGGAGAGAGTTCTCTTGATGTGTGCTTCCTTACTTTCGCCTTAAGGAATTTGGTGAGTGCTTGGTGAGCGATAGGGGGAGATTTGTGGATTGAGGGTGGTCTTGAGAGTGGAGGTGGAGAAGAGAGATGGCATAAGGAGTGGGGGAGTTTGTAGACATTATTGCTTTGCTTTTAAATATCTCTCCCATTGCAGGTAATTTAGATATGTATATATTGGAAATTTTGCTATAATGGTATCTTTCTAGTGGCTCGGAGTTAAAAAAAAAAACTCATCTTGGCATTGCATCTATTGGTGCTCCGTCGGTTACCCTCCCATTGAGGTGGAATGCTGCTATTCGCTTGAATGTCAACATCTTCGGTTGGAAGATTGCTCATAACCGTATTGGTGAGTCGTCAAATCACCAAAGATAAAATCACCTACAACCTTTATAGCTAGTATAAAGGAAGCGGGGTCGAACCCACAGGGAACAATAGATTTATTTCTCCTAAATTTTGTAAAATAACAATTCTTTGGTTTTTTTTTTATCTAACTACTTCCTATGAATTAAAACAAAATAAAACAACTTCAAAATCAAGAAAATCAATAAAAGCTCGAATCAATTAATTATTTCCCCCTCAATTCCTATGATTGATCATTGATGATCAGATGACTCGTTAAATTATTAATAAATTAGTTATAGTTGCCGACAATCGTCAAGCAACCATCTTTTCCTATATCCAATAAGCAGGACAATCGCCACTACTTATTCACTAATTGTGTAGCACACCTCTCAGCAATCGCCAGAGGTTTGGTGAGAAAAATCGCATTAAAGTTTATTAAAACCTAATTCCAGGTACTAACGCACATCGGGTTAGTTTTAACCTAGATCACTTATTTTCACAACAGGAAATTGTACGAGCTACGAACGGATAGACAATATGTTATTTACCACTTAAAATCAAACCTTTATGACAATCGTCTAGACTTGATTTTTTGTGTTAGATCAAAATAATCGCTTAACTACATGGCCTAAATAATCAAACGACACATTCTAATCATTGATCGGATAAATCTGCAAATAAATGAATACCAACAATTTAATCGAGGAGTGAAAACAATTCGATCTCACAACCACATAGAATCAAGGGGTAAAATAATCAATCAACTGAAAAATAAAAAGCTAACAATTCATTATGTAAAAAATTAAACAAAACAAAACAATGTAGTACCAACAAAGCTGCCGCTACACACAGGTATGCAGCTCTCTTTTTGCCTCCGTAATAATGTTGGGCCAAGGCCCAATATGAATAAAAAAACGAAAATTCACGGTTGGTTTCGAGAGACTATGTTCTCTCTTCATAGATCTCGACATAGACGAAAACTGAAACTCTGAACGTTTTAAAAACCGTTTTTCTTTCATCTTCCACAAAATTTCCAAAATATGTTCTATAAGTCTCAAAATCTTCCAGCTTCTCTCTCGAGTTTCCAAAACCTGGAAATCATCCAAAACATACCCAAAAAAGAGTATCTCCCAACAGAATAGATATAAAATAACCACATAAAACACTACAAAATATGGACTCATCACGTATTCCCACTCGGATCGATATCGTGAAAAGAGGTATTCCTCTTGGCAGTTTGGTGTATCACATTAGCAAGGTGGTGAATGAGGACACCTCACATTTACTCTTTCATTATCCCTTTGCTTATTCTATTTGACGTAAGATTGTTGATTAGATCTTTATTCCTAGAGCGTTACTTATAGATTGAGATTCATTCATTCAATCATCTCTTTTTTACTGATAGACAAAGTGACAAATTCAAAGTATGAAATGCTATTAAAAAAGTTTTTATTTGGTCTATCTAGAATTCTAGATGACTAAGAATCAAATTGTTTTTGACTCAACATATCTAAATTTGGACAATTTGTTTGGGGAAATTCAAAGTAAAAGCTTCACTTGAATCACCAATAGAAAAGGTAATTTCGGTATTTTTTGAATTTTGAATCAACTAACAAGAATCAACTAACAAGATTGAAAACAGAACAGAATTGGATTGATTAAACTGCTGCAGAATCAAGAACATTCAAAGTGTTCTTCACAGATTTGAATTTACAATTTTGGCGGGAAAATAAAGAACTAAGAATTGCAGAAATTTGACATTGGGAAAATGAACTGAATCATCGAGAGAGCTTTATTGTGCTTAGTGGTTATGTATATATAGTGTAGGTAGTTACAATTCAGTAGTAACCGCCTAACTATCATTCTAAACTAACTTGACATCAAGGTGTTTGATGTGTGCCTCAATGAACTCCAAACACTTGTCCCTTTTCATTCTTGAATCTCAACAGTATTGATTGGACGACTTGAAAGACTAATCCGTTCTCTTTTAACATACTTAAGTTGATACTCTAACTTTTCATTTAGATGTATCAATTTTTTTTTTTTTTTTTTTTTTTTTTTTGAGGTTAAGATGTTTCATTTAAATGATTCATTTTCTTTTAGAATATTGGCTTAAAATGAACTTAATCAAGATTATTTTATATTTCCCATTGTTGGTTTTACATAAAAACATACTTATTTAATTCAGAGCAAACACATACTCTTTATAACAAAACCTTCTTGTTTAGTCACTAGACTTGAGCCAAGCTTGTATTTTTACTGCAATTTAACCACTTACATTCGCAATGGAAGGGAAAAAAAAAGTGTCCCGTCTATACAGAGTCTGAAGAAAAACCGGGGCCAAAGATCCCGGTGTTTCACTGTATTGTAAGATGCCTGATGATAGGTGGGCCCATTGGGCCGGGTTATCCATAGTTGGGCCAGGCCCCAAATTAGACAATCAAGACAATGGATTGGCAAGGCAGGACCGCAATGTTAGGTGTGATGCCGAAAGACAATTTTGTAATTGTTTTATTTAATAAATGAATTGACGTTATTGTTCATATTTATTATTCTCATAATCACCGATGTGACAATAGTATTTACACTACAGAAAACCCTAAGTATATCGTTTATGTAATCACTTAACTCAGTGTATGGTATATACACGGGAGGATTGAGTTAGTGAAGATGTACTTAAAATACAATTAGCCCGTAGTGAAGTTAATCGAGAGTATCGGGTCTCTCCTTTAACGTGCTATTAATGCGCCTGAACACAATAGGTGTGATAGTCCTATCCGGACTTTCGGTTAAGAGAACCTAATGGGGCATTTATATATGATGGATATATCATATAGTAATTTGGACCGATTTGATTAGAGTTCTCGATATAATTCCGTAATCGAGAAGTCTTATCGAATCAATGGATGATCATATTTATGGATATATCTTAATCCTGAGGTGATCACGATCCAACCGCTTGAATCGCATTATGAGGTTTGACTTGACGGTTAAGGATTACACCGAGTCTGTGGTCCGAATTACCCCATCTTGGCATTATAATTTGGATTGAGTGAGTAGTCCGTATTATCACAGATACGGAATCCATTCCTTCCATTTATGGAAGTAGATAGACAGCCCACTTTATTTGTTAATCCTAGAAACCGATCGATCGCGCGTTTCATATCACACCGATTGATCACCAAAGTGAGTTGTATGAATTAATTGATCACTGGGATTAATGGTAAATAAGGATAAGAGGTTCTAAAAGGGTTAACGGTAACTTCCCGATTTAGAATGAACAGATCTATGGAGGATTAATCCATATGTAATGATTATATCAATGGACGCTTATTATCATTCTCATGAAGAGATAAATATAATCTCATAATCGGAGGAGTGCGATCACGGGATTATGGTGGCATATTCTGTGATTGATTTATCAAATATAATTATTCTTTCGTAAGATAATTATTTATTTGATTTATCGAACGATTATTAGTCCATGGTCCCCGACGTGCTTCTCCTAATATAAGCATAGCTATTCTTCTCGACGTCGAATCCTAATAATATTAATTTAGTTCTTATTGGACTTTATTAAAACGATATGTGAATTAATTGTTTAGTGGACTATTAAATTAGTTGGGCTAAATAATTAAATATGTGGAGAAGACATTTTCCATAATCTTGGCTTGATTATTGTGTTATGGCAAAATTAATATTGACTAGGTCAATGATTAGAAATTTCACTTCCCCATGCATATTTTAATGAACAAGAAATTTGTTTTCTTGTGTATTAATAAGACATGCGCGTAAAATATTTATTGGATAAATATTTATGGAAAGAAATAAAGATAAATATTATCCTAGATTTGTTCTAGAATATTATGGGATTATCTTTTATTTAATAGGATTATCATAATTGATTTTGTATTAATTATAAAATCCTTGGGGCTAAGTTTTACTTCCTATATATAAAGAGAGCTTCTCCTGCCAAAGAACACATATAATTCGACTTCACCTCTTAGAGAGGAAGAAAGAAAATTTTCGGCCAAGGGGTTTTTGGGGAAAATCTTGGAGATTTTTCCGGGGAGCATATCGGAAGGATTCGAGTCGAGAATTTCCTTCCACCGGGAGTTGCTTGGATCACACGTACGGAAGATCGTGGTGCTCTTCACACAATCTTTCATCCTTCCTATTGCGGTTCTTCAACTTGGATTTTGAGATCCAAGAGGTATGTTCTACAACCCCCTTGTAGATGTAGATCTAGTTATTTTATTACGTGTAGTTTATAGATCTAGATCCATAAATCGTTTCCGCTGCGGATGGTATTACTAACAGTGGTATCGGAGCCATGGTGATCTATATTTATACGTATAAAATATTAGATCTAGGAGTGGTAAAACATGTAGATTTTTGTCCCAATTTTTTAAATGGGGCGCATGCATGATTATTTTTTATGCTTATGAATGTCGTGGTTGAAGAGATGGATTGGGGTTGGCACTGTTTACCCGTTAGATCTATTGTAAACTCATATAAACGATGAAAATTCGTCCATATGAGTATAGGAAATTATGTAATTCTTTTTTTATTGCAATTTTAATTTCCAGAAAATAGATCTGTTTAGTAGCTGTTTAGTTATTTCGTGTTTCCCGTTGATCGAACCGTTGAAACGAAGATCCCTCCGGTCAGAATCAAGATTAGACGATGATGATCAACTCCACAAATTTTGGCGTCGATCAGAGTCCGTTTCGATATCCGTTTGATGCTGCGAAGAGGCTGCTGTAACAGAAAAACGCAGGATTCACAGAAACACTATCTGTGACTTCCTCGATTTTCTGGGAGAGTTTGGACCGTTGAAAAGCAAATCCGACCGTTCATATTGATCAAATTTGAGTTTTGGACGTACCATAAAACTTTCAGGTCGATCGATTCATCTCGATTCCCGATCTGCCTCAGGAAGTCCTTGATGCAGTGCAGTCAAAGTCTGATTCAGCAGCAAGTTTGGAGGTTTACTGGAGAAAATTGGTAAGTCAAAGCACCGATCCAACCGTCCATATTGAAGTTCAAGGAGTGAAGATAAGATCTGGAAAGTTTCATCCCGATCCGAGTTCGTTTGGTTTCCTGATCATCGAAGAGTTCGTACAGCTGCAGATTTAGTTAGAAAGTAGTAAACCCTAGTTAGGGTTTTGGTTTTATTTTCTAATAGATTAGATACGCAGTGCCAAACGATCCATCTCGGTGTTTAAATTTTCCGCACTTTATTTTTATGTGTTTGATCATAAAATAGATATAAAATCGAATTGCCATGACATGCATCATATCATAAATCCACTCCATGCATACATGTAGAATTTTAATTTTGGTAATTAAAATAGGCATGTATACAAACTCGTATAATTAGTTGAAATTTAATTAATACGTGGTAATTAATTAATTTAGTAACTAATTAAAGATCCGAGGACGGGTTATTAAATCGTTAAGCCTTTCGGTGTGTGTTCTCGGTGAACCGCCTTAAAGCCCAAACGAGATCACGTTTTCAATTCGTAGTGTCTACGAGATTGAATGATGGTAAAAGAACAATAAATCTTGGATAAAAACGGTTCGCTTATAGGTTGGGTGGTCAACTGAGCTAGCCTCGGCCGACTTAACCCTCCTAGTGTGATGTATGCACGGGGGTCCGGCAAGACTAAGCTACACCGCAGAACGGATGGGTGATTCCTTCTTATCTCAATGAGGCTGTCTTGACCCGATTTCGTCCGACTGTCACATATGTTCCAACGAATAGGACGGGTAGGCTTGCCTACGTCACCGACACCATTCGGAATCCTTGATTTGATGAGCTTTTATGATAACATCAAAAAGACGTGGTTAGTTAACCCACAACCACTTCCAAAATATTGAGTGGGAGCGGGGGAGGCGACAGCCAACCCCACGGCCTCTACTATAGATACAAGTAAGTGAGAGAAGGCCGCGCCTCGGAGGCGCTTTGATTTCGTCCCCCTAGGATGGTGTTCGCCTATCAACATTCATGGCTTGGTCTCCAGAAAGGATAGGATTTACGGGTACTGTCGGGTCACCGACCTATCCTAAGACGGCACACTCGGGGCGTACCTAAGAGGTCCGATATAGTAGGTCACACTCATCATGGGTATTTTTTGATAATATCTAGGTTAAAAAAGGAAGGTAGTCAATGAATAAAGGGATGTTCGATTCTCGTGGGATGTTCGATTCTCAAGTTATTCATTGATGAGATTGTCTCGATTTAACCGTCATCTCTTTGACCTACCCTACGGCGGCACTGAGATGCGAGGTTAAAACCTTGGAATGGTAGAGTAGACTTAATTTTAGTTTACAATTCCTAAAATAAACTTATATTGTAGTGTTAAACTTGAATTAATATATGTCATTTTATTTACAGCATTATATCCCTTTACTACATTGCTTAAATTGACTAGTATAGATTGACTTCGTTAAAAAGTGGAAAGTAACTAGGACGTTGAACTAGTTAAACGATAATGCAATTACTTTTCGAAAGAGATATTTTCTCTTAAGCCTTTTAAAAACCAGAGTGACATATAGGTATGTCACTAGTGTCATGCGTGTCAAACGGAAGACAAACTTAGTTTGATCAAAGGTGATTCTTCTAGTGAATTTTGAGTATGTAGTGATTACACGAGTAATTTTCTAATTGAAAAATCGGAAAATCATGAAATGTTGCTAGTTGGACGATATTTGGAATCGATGAACTAGTGGGAGCTTTATGATTTGTTGTTTTTCTAGAACATTAGAAAAGTGTAACTGACTACACACGTAACCGTTCTAATTGAAAAACCGGAAAGTCATGAAATGTTGCTAGTTAGACGATATTTGGAATCGATGAACTAGTGGGAGTTTCTACGATTTGTTGTTTTTCTGGAAACAATAGAACTATGTACGAAAGATTTTCTAATCGAAAAATCGTAAAATCATAAAAATAAAGCATTGCTCGTTAGGCGGTATTTGGAACCGATAAACTAGTGGGAGCTTTAATGTTATGATTTGTTGTTTTTCTCGTATATTAGAAAATCCGAGAAGTCTCGACGAGTAACACTCAAATAGACATCCCACGGTTCAAGAGTAGTGTCTACTCAAACGAACCGGTTCAAGCCGCTTTTTCCATTCATTGAAAGTCAAGAATGGGAGAATATGTCTAAAAGTGTTAGTCACCTAAACTCGAAAATTTTAAGGTTTGAACCGAAAATTAATTAACTGAAAATCATAGGATAAGGACAGTGATTTTGGATCACCAACCTATGAATCCTTGGCGATTTTCTCGAGCTAAGTTCTTTGGAAGAACAAGGTAGCAGTGCATTTAACGATTAAAAGAGTACACAACGGGCAGTTAATTTTAGCTAGAATAGTGGGAGTGATATAAGGTAATGAATCTCGATTCAATCCTTGGATATCGCGGGAAAATTATTTTCCGTTTAAGATTCGTTGAACGAATGGATTTACCTTCTATTCGATAATTTGTTTGTCGATAGAAAGTGAATATACCATTTGTAGTACAAATCCAAGACTCGGATTTTTGTTTGATAAAGTCAAAACCACTCACAATTGCTGAAATATGTATATAAAACACATCTTAAGAACCATTAAAAGCAATTGGTTTCTATATTTAGATAAACGCTTCTTCATATTCCATAGTTAGTGCATAGTCCCTAAAAGACAAGACCTGAAGACTGGCTCAGGGTGATTCCTTTCTCCCAGTCTGGTTATATTGTCTCAAAGGTTCAATGACTAAGTTTCCTTTCAATCGGGAAAGGATAATGGTTATAAAGAAGTAACATAGCTTGTTTATGACGACCTTCGGGGTCTGATGAAAGATACAAGCTAGTAGGAGCTTCCGAGTAGTGACTTCTTGTCTGATAACTATTCAAACACTCCGGTAAGTTTATCCAAAATATTTTGAGGTTTCTCTGTTTTCAACAGAGATAGAGTATTCTATACTCGAAATGGGCCATCACATAGTCCTAGGGACTGATGCTCGGCCTGCCTCATAGTGAAATGTTTTCACTAAGTGAGAAACCGTTAAATTGCCTTATATAGTTTTTTAGATGTGCTACAATACACTGCTTAACTCAATAAAGATATTAGAAGCGAAATATCGGTTTACATTGAAATGTAAGACCAACCAGGTCTACCTAGAACATGCTTTGGAATTTACGGATAAGGTGTGGATTCGGTTCACCCCACTTCCATAAATATAAGCATTTAGCACACGGTGCTTGAAGGTAGGTCCGAAATTTCATGGACACGTTCGGTCGCGACCAAATCGTTCTATATCTTGTAGCATTGAGAAAAGGTTTGTTATCGATTCTTGACATCGGGGGAAGGGACGGTTATAATGTTGCGTCCTTTACGATAGAGTCTATGAACAAGAAAACCTTAAACCTTGAAGTGCGCTTTACTCAAGGTAGTTACTAACCGATTAAAATCGCACCACATCCAACATCGGTTGTTGGTGATAACACTAAATACTACTAAACTAGATCGAATTTGATCCACCCGAATGTAGTGGGAGTATGGTTTACCTATTACCCATTACGGGTTCGGCGGACTTTGTAGTCCGAGGATCGATTGATGACCTATGGCTCTTTTGTGAGCGTGATAGGATTACGATAATAGAGGTTGGTTTAATAGCCATAACCCTGTGAATGGAGCTCGTTACTCCACCTGCTGTTCATGCTCTTGTAGAACCACCTGAGCGTCCTCAGCCCAAAGTGGGAGTAATTGGATCTACACGGAAAAGAGTAGAATGAGTTCGGTATTGCATGATTTCGTTCAAAAGCGTAAAAATAGGGGTGATTCCTCTGAGATTTTTCTTGCCAAACAAACGGAGTCTGGATTCATTCAAAAGCGAAGGTATTGACTTATGAACTTATGACAGGATGACCACAAGGCTTATGTCCTTTGTGGATAAAAAGCAAACCTCTCGGTCATTGGAAGTCATATATTTCTACAATATGTGGATTTGACCGTAATATTGATAAGTCTTTTGTAGACTGGATATCAATTTTAGTACAAGATGGAATATATAAATATATATTAGTGTTTGTGAAGGATAACACTGCACCAGTTGGAATCAACATGGGTGTGTTATCTGAAGTCAGAATCTGACGATACCACAATTCTCTGCAATAGAGATTTGGACAACATTCTTAAGAGTTTGACTCGGTCAAATTCATTAGAATCGATCAATGGTTTCCCATCCATCTTATTGGTTAAGATGATGCATCTGTGTGTATGCAACATTCAATGAGGAAGTTCTACCCTATGCCTCGTGAATGACTCTCTAAATCTTCGGATCAAGAGAAATGGGATAGATTCTCTTTATAGTAAGAGATGGTCGTTTATTGAACGTCAATTTTGATCGAATCATAGATTCGGCGGTTAACAAAGCAAGTTTAGTATGTCCTTTAGTATCTTGAAGAGAACGAGGAACAATATGCGGACATATTCATGTGTGAACTTGGATATGTGTGATACACTCGATTTTGACTTTAAGTCGATTGAGGATGATCGTTAAGTCGATCTCGGCTCAGTTTTACTCGCATCACATGATTTGATGGACCGGTAACGTTTCGATTCTACGGATCGCCTCTCGAGCCGACAAACCTGACTAATCATTAAGACCCATGACATTTAGATGTAGGTACTCACCGAGTCACCGACCTATCCTACGACGGCATACTCGGAGTGTACTTTGGAATCAAAATGGTTATGATATGCTTAATGGGTACTAGAATACGGATGGGTCTCCATTGCTTTAGAGCAAGTGGGATATGTTGTTTGTTGTATTTTAAATAATAGGGTGTGCTCTAAAACAATTAATCACATGCTTTCGTGCAAGTGGGAGATTGTTAGGTGTGATGCCCGAAAGACAATTTTGTAATTGTTTTATTTAATAAATGAATTGACGTTATTGTTCATATTTATTATTCTCATAATCACCGATGTGACAATAGTATTTACACTACATAAAACCCTAAGTATATCGTTTATGTAATCACTTAACTCAGTGTATGGTATATACACGGGAGGATTGAGTTAGTGAAGATGTACTTAAAATACAATTAGCCCGTAGTGAAGTTAATCGAGAGTATCGGGTCTCTCCTTTAACGTGCTATTAATGCGCCCAGAACACAATAGGTGTGATAGTCCTATCCGGACTTTCGGTTAAGAGAACCTAATGGGCATTTATATATGATGGATATATCATATGTATTGGACCGATTTGATTAGAGTTCTCGATATAATTCCGTAATCGAGAAGTCTTATCGAATCAATGGATGATCATATTTATGGATATATCTTAATCTCGAGGTGATCACGATCAACCGCTTGAATCGCATGAGGTTTGACTTGACGGTTAAGGATTACACCGAGTCTGTGGTCCGAATTACCCCATCTTGGCATTATATTTGATTGAGTGAGTAGTCCGTGTTATCACAGATACGGAATCCATTCCTTCCATTTATGGAAGTAGATAGACGCTTCCTTTATTTGTTAATCCTAGAAACGATCGATCGCGCTGAGTTCATATCACAATCGATTGATCACCAAAGTGAGTTGTATGAATTAATTGATCACTGTGGATTAATGGTAAATAAGGATAAGAGGTTCTAAAAGGGTTAACGGTAACTTCCGATTTAGAATGAATAAATCTATGGAGGATTAATCCATATGTAATGATTATATCAATGGACGCTTATTATCATTCTCATGAAGAGATAAATATAATCTCATAATCGGAGGAGTGCGATCACGGGATTATGGTGGCATATTCTGTGATTGATTTATCAAATATAATTATTCGTCAGTAAGATAATTATTTATTTGATTTATCGGAGCCGATTATTAGTCCATGGTCCCGACGTGCTCCTAATATAAAGATAGCTATTCTCGGACGTCGAATCCTAATAATATTAATTTAGTTCTTATTGGACTTTATTAAAACGATATGTGAATTAATTGTTTAGTGGACTATTAAATTAGTTGGGCTAAATAATTAAATATGTGGAGAAGACATTTTCCATAATCTTGGCTAATTATTGTGTTATGGCAAAATTAATATTGACTAGGTCAATGATTAGAAATTTCGCCCCATGCATATTTTAATGAACAAGAAATTGTTTTCTTGTGTATTAATAAGACATGTGCATAAAATATTTATTGGATAAATATTTATGGAAAGAAATAAAGATAAATATTATCCTAGATTTGTTCTAGAATATTATGGGATTATCTTTTATTTAATAGGATTATCATAATTGATTTTGTATTAATTATAAAATCCTTGGGGCTTAAGTTTTACTCTCCTATATAAAGAGAGTTCTCCTGCCCAAAGAACACACATAATTCGACTTCACCTCTTAGAGAGAGAAGAAAGAAAATTTTCGGCCAAGGGGTTTTTGGGGAAAATCTTGAGATTTTTCCGGGAGCATATCGGAAGGATTCGAGTCGAATTTCCTTCCACCGGGAGTTGCTTGGATCACACGTGGAAGATCGTGGTGCTCTTCACACAATCTTTCATCCTTCCTATTGCGGTTCTTCAACTTGGATTTTGAGATCCAAGAGGTATGTTCTACAACCCTCTTGTAGATGTAGATCTAGTTATTTTATTACGTGTAGTTTATAGATCTAGATCCATAAATCATTTACGCTGCATGATGGTATTACTAACAATGGTATCGGAGCCATGGTGATCTATATTTATACGTATAAAATATTAGATCTAGGAGTAGTAAAACATGTAGATTTTTGTCCCAATTTTTAAATGGGCGCATGCATGATTATTTTTATGCTTATGAATGTCGTGGTTGAAGAGATGGATTGGGGTTGACATCATTTACCCGTTAGATCTATTGTAAACTCATATAAACGATGAAAATTCGTCCATATGAGTATAGGAAATTATGTAATTCTTTTTTTTATTGCAATTTTAATTTCCAGAAAATAGATCTGTTTAGTAGCTGTTTAGTTATTTCGTGTTTCCCGTTGATCGAACCGTTGAAACGAAGATCCCTCCAGTCAGAATCAAGATTAGACGATGATGATCAACTCCACAAATTTTGGCGTCGATCAGAGTCCGTTTCGATATCCGTTTGATGCTGCGAAGAGGCTGCTGTAACAGAAAAACGCAGGATTCACAGAAACACTATCTGTGACTTCCTCGATTTTCTGGGAGAGTTTAGACCGTTGAAAAGCAAATCCGACCGTTCATATTGATCAAATTTGAGTTTTGGACGTACCATAAAACTTTCAGGTCGATCGGGATTCATCTCGATTCCCGATCTGCCTCAGGAAGTCCTTGATGCAGTGCAGTCAAAGTCTGATTCAGCAGCAAGTTTGGAGGTTTACTGGAGAAAATTGGTAAGTCAAAGCACCGATCCAACCGTCCATATTGAAGTTCAAGGAGTGAAGATAAGATCTGGAAAGTTTTATCCCGATCCGAGTTCGTTTGGTTTCCTGATCATCGAAGAGTTCGTACAGCTGCAGATTTAGTTAGAAAGTAGTAAACCCTAGTTAGGGTTTTGGTTTTTATTTTCTAATAGATTAGATACGGGGGTGCCAACGATCCATCTCGGTGTTTAAATTTTCCGCACTTTATTTTTATGTGTTTGATCATAAAATAGATATAAAATCGAATTGCCATGACATGCATCATATCATAAATCCACTCCATGCATACATGTAGAATTTTAATTTTGGTAATTAAAATAGACATGTATACAAACTCGTATAATTAGTTGAAATTTAATTAATACGTGGTAATTAATTAATTTAGTAACTAATTAAAGATCCGAGGACGGGTTATTAAATCGTTAAGCCTTTCGTGTGTGTTCTCGGTGAACCGCCTTAAAGCCCAAACGAGATCACGTTTTCAATTCGTAGTGTCTTACGAGATTGAATGATGGTAAAAGAACAATAAATCTTGGATAAAAACGGTTCGCTTATAGGTTGGGTGGTCAATCGAGCTAGCCTCGGCCGACTTAACCCTCCTAGTGTGATGTATGCACGGGGTCCGCAAGACTAAGCTACACCGCAGAAACGGATGGGTGATTCCTTCTTATCTCAATGAGGTTGTCTTGACCCGATTTCGTCCGATCGTCACATATGTTCCAACGAATAGGACGGGTAGGCTTGCCTACGTCACCGACACCATTCGAATCCTTGATTTGATGAGCTTTTATGATAACATCAAAAGACGTGGTTAGTTAACCCACAACCACTTCCAAAATATTGAGTGGGAGCGGGGAGGCGACACCAACCCCACGGCCTCTACTATAGATACAAGTAAGTGAGAGAAGGGTGACGCCGAGGCGCTTTGATTTCGTCCCCTAAGGATGGTGTTCGCCTTATCAACATTCATGGCTTGGTCTCCGAAAGGATAGGATTTCTGGTACTCGTCGGGTCACTGACCTATCCTAAGACGGCACACTCGGGGCGTACCTAAGAGGTCCGATATAGTAGGTCACACTCATCATGGGTATTTTTTGATAATATCTAGGTTAAAAAAGGAAGGTAGTCAATGAATAAAGGGATGTTCGATTCTCGTGGGATGTTCGATTCTCACAAGTTATTCATTGATGAGATTGTCTCGATTTAACCGTCATCTCTTTGACCTACCCTACGGCGGCACTGAGATGCGAGGTTAAAACCTTGGCATGGTAGAGTAGACTTAATTTTAGTTTACAATTCCTAAAATAAACTTATATTGTAGTGTTAAACTTGAATTAATATATGTCATTTTATTTACAGCATTATATCCCTTTACTACATTGCTTAAATTGACTAGTATAGATTGACTTCGTTAAAAAGTGGAAAGTAACTAGGACGTTGAACTAGTTAAACGATAATGCAATTACTTTTCGAAAGAGATATTTTCTCTTAAGCCTTTTAAAAACCAGAGTGACATATGGGTATGTCACTTTAGTGTCATCGTGTCAAACGGAAGACAAACTTAGTTTGATCAAAGGTGATTCTTCTAGTGAATTTTGAGTATGTAGTGATTACACGAGTAATTTTCTAATTGAAAAATCGGAAAATCATGAAATGTTGCTAGTTGGACGATATTTGGAATCGATGAACTAGTGGGAGCTTTATGATTTGTTGTTTTTCTAGAACATTAGAAAAGTGTAACTGACTACACACGTAACCATTCTAATTGAAAAACCGGAAAGTCATGAAATGTTGCTAGTTAGACGATATTTGGAATCGATGAACTAGTGGGAGTTTCTACGATTTGTTGTTTTTCCGAAACAATAGAACTATATGTACTAAAGATTTTCTAATCGAAAATCGAAAATCATAAAAATAAAGCATTGCTCGTTAGACGGTATTTGGAACCGATAAACTAGTGGGAGCTTTAATGTTATGATTTGTTGTTTTTCTGGTATATTAGAAAATCCGAGAAGTCTCGACGAGTAACACTCGAAATAGACATCCCACGGTTCAAGAGTAGTGTCTACTCAAACGAACCGTTGGTTCAAGCTGTTTCCATTCATTGAAAGTCAAGAATGGGAGAATATGTCTAAAAGTGTTAGTCACCTAAACTGAGAAAATTTTAAGGCTGAACCGAAAATTAATTAATCGAAAATCATAGGATAAGGACGGTGATTTTGGATCACCAACCTATGAATCCTTGGCGATTTTCTCGAGCTAAGTTCTTTGGAAGAACAAGGTAGCGAAGGCATTTAACGATTAAAAGAGTACACAACGGGCAGTTAATTTTAGCTAGAATAGTGGGAGTGATATAAGGTAATGAATCTCGGATTCAATCCTTGGATATCGCGGGAAAATTATTTTCCGTTTAAGATTCGTTGGAACGAATGGATTTACCTTCTATTCGATAATTTGTTTGTCGCATAGAAAGTGAATATACCATTTGTAGTACAAATCCAAGACTCGGATTTTTGTTTGATAAAGTCAAAACCACTCACAATTGCTGAAATATGTATATAAAACACATCTTAAGAACCATTAAAAGCAATTGGTTTCTATATTTAGATAAACGCTTCTTCATATTCCATAGTTAGTGCATAGTCCCTAAAAGACAAGACCTGAAGACTGGCTCAGGGTGATTCCTTTCTCCCAGTCTGGTTATATTGTCTCAAAGGTTCAATGACTAAGTTTCCTTTCAATCGGGAAAGGATAATGGTTATAAAGAAGTAACATAGCTTGTTTATGACGACCTTCGGGGTCTGATGAAAGATACAAGCTAGTAGGAGCTTCCGAGTAGTGACTTCTTGTCTGATAACTATTCAAACACTCCGGTAAGTTTATCCAAAATATTTTGAGGTTTCTCTGTTTCAATGAGAGATAGAGTATTCTATACTCAGAAATGGGCCATCACATAGTCCTAGGGACTGATGCTCGGCCTGCCTCATAGTGAAATGTTTTCACTAAGTGAGAAACCGTTAAATTGCCTTATATAGTTTTTTAGATGTGCTACAATACACTGCTTAACTCAATAAAGATATTAGAAGCGAAATATCGGTTTACATTGAAATGTAAGACCAACCAGTCTACCTAGAACATGCTTTGGAATTTACGGATAAGGTGTGGATTCGGTTCACCCCACTTCCATAAATATAAGCATTTAGCACACGGTGCTTGAAGGTAGGTCTGGAAATTTCGCGGACACGTTCGGTCAGTGACCAAATCGTTCTATATCTTGTAGCATTGAGAAAAAGGTTTGTTATCAGATTCTTGACATCGGGAAGGGACGGTTATAATGTTGCGTCCTTTCTGATAGAGTCTATGAACAGTAAAACCTTAAACCTTGAAGTACGTTTACTCAAGGTAGTTACTAACTGATTAAAATCAGACCACATCCAACATCGGTTGTTGGTGATAACACTAAATACTACTAAACTAGATCAGAATTTCGATCCACCCAGAATGTAGTGGGAGTATGGTTTACCTATTACCCATTACGGGTTCGGCGGACTTTGTAGTCTGAGGATCGATTGATGACCTATGGCTCTTTTGTGAGCAGTATAGGATTCTGATAATAGAGGTTGGTTTAATAGTCATAACCCTGTGAATGGAGCTCGTTACTCCAATTCTGTTCATGCTCTTGTAGAACCACCGAGCGTCTCTCAGCCCAATGGGGAGTAATTGGATCTACACGGAAAAGAGTAGAATGAGTTCGGTATTGCATGATTTCGCTCAAAAGCGAAAATAAGGGGTGATTCCACGAGATTTTTCTTGCCAAACAAACGGAGTCCGGATTCATTCGAAATGAAGGGTATTGACTTATGAACTTATAGACAGGATGACCGTCAAGGCTTATGTCCTTTGTGGATAAAAAGCAAACCTCTCGGTCATTGGAAGTCATATATTTCTACAATATGTGGATTTGACCGAATATTGATAAGTCTTTTGTAGACTGGATATCAATTTTAGTCAAAGATGAGTGAATATATAAATATATATTAGTGTTTGTGAAGGATAACACCGCACTACGATTGGAATCAACATGGGTGTGTTATCTCAAGTCGAACCGACGATACCACAATTCTCTTCCTGCAAATGAGAGATTGGACAACATTCTTAAGAGTTTGACTCGGTCAAATTCATTAGAATCGATCCAACTGTTTCCCATCCATCTTATTGGTTAAGATGATGCATCTGTGTATGCAACATTCAATGAGGAAGTTCTACCCTATGCCTCGTGAATGACTCTCAAATCTTCGGATCAAGAGAAATGGGATAGATTCTCTTTATAGTAAGAGATGGTCGGGTTATTGAACGTCAATTTTGATCGAATCATAGATTCGGCGGTTAACAAAGCAAGTTTAGTATGTCCTTTAGTATCTTGAAGAGAACGAGGAACAATATGCGGACATATTCATGTGTGAACTTGGATATGTGTGATACATCGATTTTGACTTTAAGTCGATTGAGGATGATCGTTAAGTCGATCTCGGGCTCGATGTTTACTCGGTACCACATGATTTGATGGACCGGTAACGTTTCGATTCTACGGATCGTCTCGGAGCCGACAACTGACTAATCATTAAGACCCATGACATTTAGATGTAGGTACTCACCGAGTCAACCGACCTATCCTACGACGGCATACTCGGAGTGTACTTTGGAATCAAAATGGTTATGATATGCTTAATGGGTACTAGAATACGGGATGGGTCTCCATTGCTTTAGAGCAAGTGGGATATGTTGTTTGTTGTATTTTAAATAATAGGGTGTGCTCTAAAACAATTAATCACATGCTTTCGTGCAAGTGGGAGATTGTTAGGTGTGATGCCCGAAAGACAATTTTGTAATTGTTTTATTTAATAAATGAATTGACGTTATTGTTCATATTTATTATTCTCATAATCACCGATGTGACAATAGTATTTACACTACATAAAACCCTAAGTATATCGTTTATGTAATCACTTAACTTTCGAGTGTATGGTATATACACGGGAGGATTGAGTTAGTGAAGATGTACTTAAAATACAATTAGCCCGTAGTGAAGTTAATCGAGAGTATCGGGTCTCTCCTTTAACGTGCTATTAATGCGCCTAGAACACAATAGGTGTGATAGTCCTATCCGGACTTTCGGTTAAGAGAACCTAATGGGGCATTTATATATGATGGATATATCATATGAAATTTGGACCGATTTGATTAGAGTTCTCGATATAATTCCGTAATCGAGAAGTCTTATCGAATCAATGGATGATCATATTTATGGATATATCTTAATCTGAGGTGATCACGACCAATCGCTTGAATCGGTTATGAGGTTTGACTTGACGGTTAAGGATTACACTGAGTCTGTGGTCTGAATTACCCCATCTTGGCATTATACTGGATTGAGTGAGTAGTCTGTGTTATCACAGATACGGAATCCATTCCTTCCATTTATGGAAGTAGATAGACAGTTCCCTTATTTGTTAATCCTAGAAACTGATCGATCGCGCGAGTTCATATCACACTGATTGATCACCAGTGAGTTGTATGAATTAATTGATCACTAGGGGATTAATGGTAAATAAGGATAAGAGGTTCTAAAAAGGGTTAACGGTAACTTCCCGATTTAGAATGAACAGTCTATGGAGGATTAATCCATATGTAATGATTATATCAATGGACGCTTATTATCATTCTCATGAAGAGATAAATATAATCTCATAATCGGAGGAGTGCGATCAATGGATTATGGTGGCATATTCTGTGATTGATTTATCAAATATAATTATTACGTTCGTAAGATAATTATTTATTTGATTTATCGAAGCCGCGATTATTAGTCCATGGTCCCCGACGTGCCTCCTAATATAGCATAGCTATTCTCGGACGTCGAATCCTAATAATATTAATTTAGTTCTTATTGGACTTTATTAAAACGATATGTGAATTAATTGTTTAGTGGACTATTAAATTAGTTGGGCTAAATAATTAAATATGTGGAGAAGACATTTTCCATAATCTTGGCCCAATTATTGTGTTATGGCAAAATTAATATTGACTAGGTCAATGATTAGAAATTTCACTTCATGCATATTTTAATGAACAAGAAATTGTTTTCTTGTGTATTAATAAGACATGTGTCATAAAAAATTTTATTGGATAAATATTTATGGAAAGAAATAAAGATAAATATTATCCTAGATTTGTTCTAGAATATTATGGGATTATCTTTTATTTAATAGGATTATCATAATTGATTTTGTATTAATTATAAAATCCTTGGGGCTTAAGTTTTACTCTCCTATATAAAGAGAGTTCTCCCAAGCCAAAGAACACACATAATTCGACTTCACCTCTTAGAGAGGAGAAGAAAGAAAATTTTCGGCCAAGGGGGTTTTTGGGGAAAATCTTGGAGATTTTTCCGGGTAGCATATCGGAAGGATTCGAGTCGAAATTTCCTTCCACCGGGAGTTGCTTGGATCACACGTGGGAAGATCGTGGTGCTCTTCACACAATCTTTCATCCTTCCTATTGCGGTTCTTCAACTTGGATTTTGAGATCCAAGAGGTATGTTCTACAACCCCCTTGTAGATGTAGATCTAGTTATTTTATTACGTGTAGTTTATAGATCTAGATCCATAAATCGTTTCCACTGCGGATGGTATTACTAACACGCAAGTGCTGACCAGAATAGTCAGCGGAGCAGGAATCCATCATGCGATGCGCAGAAGTGTCCCTAGACAGAACGATTGGCTGCGCAGAAGCATTTCTGGGCAGAATGTTCGGTTGGGTATAACGAAGACCGAGTCAATATCAGTTCAACTGCTTGTAGACGTGGGTAGACCCCACAACCAGTAACGTACAGAAAGAACCGGTGATAACCTCCCACCATGCAAGGAAGAGAATCACGATCTACAACTATAAAGGGAATACCCTGAACTACGAGGGGTGCTTGATTCCAATTTATTATCTAAATTGGATACGTAGGCAGATCTCTCGAGGAGTTCAGTCCAAAATTATACACAAATCTCTTTGTTCTTGTATTGTTTTCCTAATTAGAATTACCCAATTACCCGATTGTAATATTCTAACCACGTTATTTGTCGCTAGAAGGAGGGCTCAATTCTAGTTAGTGAGTGATCGTTTGCAAAGATGGCAAGAAATCAAGGAAATTCGAAGAAGCAACAAAAATTAAAATCAACTTGAAAAAGAAAATCAAACTAAAGATCCAATCCCAAATCGAAATGATCAAGACACCGGAAAGAAAATTCTGGAAGAAGGACAGACAAGCAATCCAGATGCAGTTAAACAAATGTTGGTAGAAAACCTTGCAAATCTCAAAGGTGAGGAGATAAAAGCCATATTTGAGGCAGTTTTGAAAGCGAGAAATCAAGATAATGATATTTCTGAAGCACATACTCCGCTTCAAACTGCTAAAAAAGAAAAGCAGGAAGCAGAATCTAGCATACATGTGGTACTTACTCACCCAGGTGGTGATAACGCCAGAGCAGAATTAGACGCCATGCTTAAGCCTAAGCAAGATGAATTTAGGCTGGTGTCTCATTTCACTGAAGACATTGATGCGTTTTCGTGTCCTCCAGGATTTATAATCCCAAAGATTCAAGCATATGATGGAACTAAGGATCCATATGACCATATGCATCAGTACATCCAGCACATGAATTTATATAATGCTCCAGAAGAGATGAAATGCAGGGCATTTGCAACTCTTCTAACAGGAAAAGCAAGAGATTGGTTCAACAAGTTGAACCCCAGGTCCATACCAGATTTCCCAACTCTGACCAGAAAGTTCATGCATGCATTCATCGCAGCAAGGCCTTTCCATAGAAACCGTACATATTTGCTAACCATTAGGCAAAAAAATGATGAAACAGTATTACAGTTTATTAAGAGATTCAACGGTGAATCATCCCGGATAGCAGATCTGGATGATAAATTCTTAGTAGCATACTTCGTGGCAGGCCTCAGAGAAGGACGGTTACATGCAAAACTGAGCAGCAAAAATCCGAGTACAATGGAAGAATGTCTAGAAATCACATACAGACATTGCCAGGGAGAATAGGCTAACAGAGCCAAAAGAGAGGAATCCCACAGGGATTCCAAAAAGGGAAAGAATGAGGATAGGTCCGATAAGAAGAGGAAGTCTGTCTCGGATAGGGTAACCGCTCCCATTTCTGAAAGATTAGGAAAAAAAGGTGCTTTGCAGGACAGAGACCTTATTCCCCTGAACAGATCTCATGATCAAGTTTTGGCGATTATGGAAAAGAAAGGAATTGCCAAGACTCCTCCTCCATTGAGGGGTCCAAGAGAGAAGAGAGACCACACCAGGTGGTGCAAGTACCATAAAGATATTGGACACGACTCTGAACAGTGCAGGGATCTAATCAGAGATATAGACGCAGCAGCAATGGAAGGAAAGATCGATGAGTGCATCGATCGAGTGCAGGGAGATAATCCCAGAGGCAGGAGAGAATTCAAAAAACAGAATAACAGTCATGACAGGTACAACCAAAGGAGACACAGAGATCCGTCTCCGGATGCAGATGGGCATAGAGAAAATGCCTCAATCAACACTGTGAACACGATTGTGGGTGGACCAGGAGGAGGTAATAAGGCTGATCAGAAAGATAAAAGGGGCAGCACAGAAAAGGACGGAGAAGTGAAAAAACAGAAAGTAATGGGAACCGTTCAGTACGGTCCAAGAGATGCGCTACCAGCTGTCGTGAGCAACGAAGGACTGGTGATAGAAGCGGTTATCCAGAAAAACCTGGTCAGAAGTATCTGCGTCGACACCGGCAGCGCAGTAAACGTGCTGTATCACAGTGCGTTCCAATCCATGAAGCTAACGGACTCGGAATTGACTCCTGTGTCAACTCCTCTTTTTGGATGTACCGGGCGACCCATACATCCCGTGGGTATGTTAAAGTTGTTGACAACTTTTGGCAAAGGACCATAGTGCAGGACTCTGATGGTTAATTATGTGGTGGTAAAAGCTCCATCAGCTTATAATGTGATTCTGGGAAGACCAGCATTGATTGACCTAAGGGCAGTGGTATCGCCAGCACATAACAGTATGAAATTTCTAACTTTTGAAGGAGAAGCCACTGTTAAAGGGGATGTGGATGCTGTCAAGAACTGCTATACAGCCACAATCAGTGGAAAAATAAAGGTGCAGCAGGTGACAATGGAAGATCTAGTTCCAGATGAAGAAAAAAGTTGGCAGTCCAACGATCCTGTGGAATTAATAATGCTATATGAATCGGACCCTGAATCCACAGTCAGCATAGGATCATGGATACCGCCGAATGCGAAACAGAATCTTGGTCAAGACTTTGAAAGATTACAACGATGTGTTTGCATGGAAAGCAAGTGACATGCCTGGACTGTCCACAGAGTTGGCTGTCCATAAGCTCAGCATCGATCCAACCAGGAAACCGGTGAAACAAAAGAAGAGATATTTTGCCCTCGAAAGGATACAGGCTGTCCAGCAAGAAGTGGAAAAATTGTTGCAGGCCAACATGATCAAAGAAGTTATCTACCCAGAGTGGCTAGCAAACCCAGTGTTAGTCAAAAAGCCAGATGGCAGTTGGAGAATGTGTGTGGACTTCACAGATCTAAATAAAGCTTGTCCAAAAGATAGTTATACTTCCCCTAGAATTGACAGGCTAGTAGATTCTACAGTTGGTTATGAAATTTTTGCTTTCTTAGATACTTATAAGGGATATCATCGATTATGATGGACCACTGTAGATCTTTATAAAAACTGCTTTTATTCTTGAATTTGGTTCCTACTACTATGTGTCTATGCCTTTCGGATTAAAGAATGCGAGGAGCTACCTACCAAAGGCGCGCCAACACCATTTTCAAACAAATGTTTGGCAAATCAATGGAAGTATATGTGGATGACTTATTGATCAAGAGCGGGACTCTTGATCAATATTTGAAAGATGTAGCAGAGGTTTGTCAAGTTTTAAGACAAACAGAATGAAGTTGAATCCAAAAAGTGCACTTTTGGAGTAAGATCGAGCAAATTTCTCGGGTTATATGATATCTAAAGAAGGTATCGTGGCCAACCCGATAAATTAGAAGCTTTAAAGACCATGCCTGAACGAAGAATATCAAAGAAGTTCAAATTAATGGGAAGATTAGCGCTAAAAACCGATTCTTGTCGAAATCACACAGAAGTCATTGCCATTCTTCAAAATTCTCGTGAAGGCCACCCATTTGAGTGGAATGAAGAATGTAAAAAGGCTTTTCAGGAGTTAAAAGATCATATCAGTCACTTGCCAACTCTAACTCCTCCTCAGGAAGGTGAGATACTTTTTCTTTACTTGTCTTTTTGCAATGAAGCAGTAATTGCTGTGTTGGTAAAGCAACATGGCATGATACAAAGGCCAGTATATTTTGTAAGCAAAGCCCTACAAGGATCTGAGATTAGATATTCTGAGGTGGAGAAATTGGTCTTAGCCCTAGTGCATGCCACAAGGAAATTAAGGCCATACTTCCAAAGTCATCCGGTGATTGTGTTGACAAATCAACCTTTAAAGCAAATTTTGGATAAACCAGACAAGTCTGGAAGGTTAGCAAAATGGGTAGTTGAATTGGCAGGGTTTGATATCGAATACAAACCAAGAACGGCAATTAAAGCCCAAGCGTTAGCCGATTTCTTGGCAGAAGAAAAAGCCTTGGCTATAGAGCAAAAGGTCGAAAGCGAACAAGGTGAGAAGAACAAAAGCTCAACAAAGGCGGCTTTTATGTGGACGGAGCCTCCAACAAAGAAGGAGCAGGAGCAGGACTCCTACTCATTAGCCCAAAAGGTGAAGAATTCCCATACACTCTTCATTTTGACTTTTAAGCCACTAACAATGAGGCAGAGTATGAAGCTTTGATAACTGGATTAAACCTAGCACAGAAGTTAGGTGTGCAAAATTTGAAAGTCTACACAGACTCACAACTGGTAACGAATCATATCAAGGGAGAGTATGAAGCAAAAGAAGGCCCCATGAAAAAGTACCTTGCAGTGTCACAAAGGAAATTGCAAAATTTCTTAATGATAGAAGTGGAACAAATAACTCGGGCCCAAAATACCAGAGCAGATGCTTTATCAAAGCTAGGATCGAATTTCTTATCCAACAAAAAGGTGTTGGTTGAGCAATTGAAGCAGAAGAGTTGTGATGAAATTGAAGTACAACCAATAACACAGGCAGAAACATGGATGGATCCAATTGTTATGTATCTGAGAGATGGAAGACTACCTGAAGATAAAATACGCGCCAGAAAACTGATAAGACTGTCAACCAGGTATGCTCTGTTCAACGATGTTCTGTACATAAAGTCTTATGCAGCACCTTGGTTGAGATGCGTTACTCCAGATGAGGAGATTATGTACTGAGAGAAATCCATCTCGGAATTTGTGGAAATCATTTGGGAGCAAGAGCTCTGGCCAGGAAATATAGGCTTTACGGGTATTACTGGCCAGAAATGCAAGAAGACGCAGAGAACCTGGTCAGAACTTGCAGGACGTGCCAGGTGCACATAAATTTATCACATAATCATGTACGGGAGATGATACCAATTGTATCTCCATGGTCTTTTGATCAATGGGGAGTAGACTTAGTAGGACCATTACCCAGAGCACCGGGAAACTTCAAGTTTCTAGTGGTGGCAGTAGATTATTTCACCAAATGGGTGGAAGCTGAACCCTTAACCACCATCACAGCCAACCAAATACAGAAATTCCTGTGGAGAAATATTCTATGCAGATATGGAATTCCAAAAGTACTCATCTCTGATAATGGCACACAGTTTAAGGATCAAGGAGTGCAAACCTGGTGCACAAACCTAGGAATCTCCCAACACTTCACATCAGTGGCCTACCCCCAAGCCAATGGGCAAGTAGAGCAGACCAACAGGCAGATAAAGCAGGGATTGAAGAAAAGGTGGGAACAAGATGGATCTCATTGGGTAGACCATCTTCCAAATATCTTGTGGGCATATAGAACTACCCCAAATGCTGCTACGCAGGAAACTCCATACTCCTTAGCATATGGATGCGAGGCAGTAATCCCAGCAGAGATTGGACACAAGTCTCCCAGGACATAATTATACTGTCTAGAAATGCAGGAGGTAGACATGTTGCATGTCAAGGACGAGCTGGAACACAAACGCGATATTGCACTCATACAGATGGCCAAGTACAAGCAGAGGATTTCCCAATACTACAACTCCAAAGTTAGAGGTACGTATTTTAAAGAAGGCGATTTAGTTCTGAGACGAAATGATGCTAGCAAGCAAGGTCCCACTGGAAAGCTAGACCCAAATTGGGAAGGTCCTTATAAAATTATCAAAGTACATGGAAAAGGATCCTATCAACTAGCTAATGCTTCTGGAAAAACCATTCCTAGAAGTTGGAATGATGTTCATTTAAGGAAATATTTTCCTTAAGATAATTACATTGAATTATTATCCTTTTTCTTTTTTAGCTTTAAATTTGTGATTATGCATGTGAATATTTTAATTTGTGCTGGAACAAGGAATTAAAAACAGGATGTTTTGATTATCAGTAAATCTGCAGCACAAAGTGATTCCGGGCAAAAGACCCAATTAAAAAACACACAAGTGTTAAACTTGCAGCGCAAGAAAATTCTGTGCAGAGCACACAATTAAAAATATAATAATGCCAAACTTGCAGTGCAGGGGCATTCTGGGCAAATGACCCAATTAAAAAACACACAAGTGTTAAATTTGCAGAGCAAGAAAATTCTGTGCAGAGCACACAATTAAAAATATAAATGCCAAACGTGCAGTGCAGGGGAATTCTGGGCAAAGGACCCAATTAAAAAACACACAAGTGTTAAACTTGCACCGCAAGAAAATTCTGTGCAGAGCACACAATTAAAAATATAAAATGACAAACTTGCAGTGCGGGAGCATTCTGGGCAGAGGACCGAAATAAAAAGAGTGTGTTAAACTTGCACAATAGAAAATTCTGTGTAGAGCACACAATTAAAGAATATAAAAATCGAACTTGCAGAGCAAGAATATCCTGGGCAGAAAACAGTAATGTTCTATGCATTAAGTAAATTCTGTGCAGTAGATACAATAAAAATTAAGAAGCTAAGGATAAAAAATCCTAACTTCTTTGCAGCGCAACAAAAAGGTAATGCTCTAAACCCAGAGAATATCAAATTCAAAGGCACAAATTCAAAGGTATCAAATTCAAAGGGGCAACTCAAAGGTTTAAATGATCAAAGTATCGCCAACAACAGATAAGAGATAAAGTGATTACATCAAAAGCTGCAAAGTGCAGCAAAAGTCAAAGTTTTCAAGAAAGCATGTAAATTAAGAGGCAGGGGGATCTGAGGGCTGAGCAGACTTCTCTGAGGGCTGAGCAGACTTCTTTTTTGCATACTTGCGAATTATGTCTTCCCTACTC
This sequence comes from Gentiana macrophylla, assembly GCA_026214975.1. Classification (NCBI taxonomy): domain Eukaryota; kingdom Viridiplantae; phylum Streptophyta; class Magnoliopsida; order Gentianales; family Gentianaceae; genus Gentiana; species Gentiana macrophylla. The sequence goes on along the minus strand of CM047812.1, from coordinate 1,753,110 downwards.
TTGTACTCGTCGTATCGCTTCGTGAAGATTTTGCCCGCTTTCTTGTCATACAACCTGTGATTAGGCAGAGCGCTAATTACCAAGTCAGCAGGTTTGGCCTCATCAACACCAAGTGTGTATCCTCTGCGCAGAGCGGGAGCCAATATGATCTGGATTTCCTCATAAGTCTCAGGTGCAGCTTTATATCCTGCAACGATCTTCTGGATGACATTCTGGGCAGAAGTCTCTTCCATCTGCTTCACAGTCTCAACAAAATCATTCTTCATCTTCCTCACTGTGGCAAGATGTTGTTGATGCTCCTGAGTCATTTTCTTCAGCCGCTCATCTCTGAGTTTTATTTGCTCTTCTTGGGTGAAAATCAGACCCTCAGCATAGCAAGACTGGCTTTTAATTATTCAATTTCCTGGCGAGCAGCAGCCTCTGAAGACTCCAAACTAGCCACCTTAGCATTAGCCTCATCCAGGAGAGTAACTTTCTGTTGCAGGGCAGAAATGTCTTTAGCCATGCTAGCGGTTTTCTTGTTCAACGCTTTACCCAGGCGGTAGCACTGCAAAAAAAAATCTTAGAAGATAGAAATTAAAGGAAAAATGAAAGCCTTCAAAAAATCACTTACAAAATCGGCAAAGTCATCAACAGACATGTCCTCAAAGTTAAAGGAAGAATCACTTGCAGAACTGCCAGAGGAGGTGGACATGTGCCTCTTTTTCTGTCTTTGGGAAACGGTCCTGAGGGGCACTGCATTCAAACCAGTAGTCTGACCACTTGGGAGATCCTCTTCAATAGTCAGATCCACAGGGTTAATCAGGCTCGAATGTCCTAGTCGGAAGATTTGCGCGTGGGGATTGTTTCTGCACAGCAAAGACACGAGCCGCTGCCTATCTCTCAGTATCCTCTTCTTGTCGACCGTAAATTTCACCACCTTCTGGAATAACGGACAAGGTCCGTTCAGAATCTTCTGGCATCTGTTCTGTCTCCTCCTCCTCATCAATGTCAATGTTAAGCAAATCATCTACGTTGGCCACTACAAGGATGAAGAATAATCAAGATATATTGAAAAAACAAAGCAGAAAGCAAGTACAAACATACATTTTCTATACTGTTCTTTGGAGAACTCCACATAACCAACAGGACCGGCGGTGTGAAGCTGTGCGGCATTTATCAGAGCAGAACTTATGAAGTCTAAGGTTAAAGAAATCTTGTTGCTGGCCAGATACTCAGCGTGGGTAGCGTCAATAAAGTCTTCCAATTTGTCTTTCATGGAAGAGGTGTTCCAACGACCCAGATTTGCCTCAGTATTATGCTTCACAAAGAAAAAACGCTCTGACCATTTTTTCCTAGTTTTGTCTTTGCCGGATAAAGGAATAATATGGTTTAATTTACCAGATCTACGACAGAAATGGTACCATCCTCCACTACCTTGTGTCAATTTACATTAATAAAAGTTCCTAAATAACTTTACAGAGAAGGGTGTGGTGTTCAGGCGACACCAAATCATAAAACCTACAACGAATTTGACACTGTTTGGGTGTATTTGACGAACCCCCAACTTATAATACTTCATTACCTCAATATACCCAGGAGGGAGAAGGAACCTTAACCCACTATGAAGCTGATCAGTGTATACTGTGCAGAAACCTGCTGGGGGATTGTAAGCATACTCAGTGGGCTTGGGGAGCAGGACATCAAAAGGCTCAGTGCGAATCTTATAGGTTTTCAGTAAACCGGCTATCTCAGTTTTGGTCATCTTACTAGAGATACCATGGCAAGCCATTATCGCCTTGGTTTTAGCAAATCGATTAATCTCCATCTTTAAAGTGTTTAAAAAGGCAGTATGATCTTCTGAATATTGATTAACAATGGAAGTAGGAGTAAAAATCCCATGGGGAAGAAGGTGAGAAGGCAAAAGACACAGAGGATTATCCCCAAAAGTGGAGGTATTTCTCAAATCGATCGAAGAAGACGGATGATCGATGTTTACCACAGTTTCAGGATTAGGAATGGGATTAGAGGAACTCACTTCCTCACTCTCTAAGGCAATCGAGATTTTCTCTGGCGTTTCAAACAATTTTTCTACTGAATCACTAGAGGCTGTGTTGGCTCTCAGACTCATGAACGAAATAAAGATGTAAAGAAGTAGAAGAATAACACAGAAAGGAGACTTACTTGTAGTTGCTGAATTGCGATTCCAAAGGTATGATATAGTCGTGTTGTTTGACAAGAGGGGTGATTATATGACAAGAAGTGGATACGACGCAATGGTTGAATTCACAGTTATAATAATGACCAGGTGTGACTTAGCCTCGTTTCATCATATAATAATAACGGAAGTTAAAACGTTTGAGTAAGGCGGCTGTGAAGCAATCCACCCTAGTCTGAGGGGACTTATGATGATAGGTGGGCCCATTGGGCCGGGTTATCCATAGTTGGGCCAGGCCCCAAATTAGACAATCAAGACAATGGATTGGCAAGGCAGGACCGCAAGTGCTGACCAGAATAGTTAGCGGAGCAGGAATCCATCATGCGATGCGCAGAAGTGTCCCTAGACAGAACGATTGGCTGCGCAGAAGCATTTCTGGGCAGAATGTTCGGTTGGGTATAACGAAGACCGAGTCAATATCAGTTCAACTGCTTGTAGACGTGGGTAGACCCCACAACCAGTAACGTACATAAAGAACCGGTGATAACCTCCCACCATGCAAGGAAGAGAATCACGATCTACAACTATAAAAGGAATACCCTGAACTACGATGGGGACTTGATTCCAGTTTATTATCTAATTGGATACGTAGGCAGCTCTCTCGAGGAGTTCAGTCCAAAATTATACACAAATCTCTTTGTTCTTGTATTGTTTTCCTAATTAGAATTACCCAATTACCCGATTGTAATATTCTAACCACATCAATGCCTTTAGACTTAATTATTCATTTGCTTCGGCGTTTGGCTTCCCCGTAAGCAACCACACCCAAGACGGTCATCGTGTAGCCCGCGATACCGATAAACGTTACGGGATTACGGAAAATTAGAATCGAGATAACGACAGCTACAGCTCCTTTTTTGCATTGCCTAAAACCTGAAAAAAAAAAAAAAAAAAAAAAAAGTATTTCCATTGCAGAATGAATATTAGTCCCCTGTATTTTCCTACGTTTAAATTGCAATATCAGTCCTCTCACTTGGCCTAATTAGCGCTTCAATCATGTTTTTACTCCGGTTGCATTTTTAGTCCTCTGTCGCCAAAGGATGATAACGTGGCAAAATTCTGGCCGGATTTTGCTAAAATGTCTTTGAAATCGAGGAAGAATTCAATTTTGATGCAAAAATAGTCTTTTAGCTTGCACAAGAAAGGACTTCATCTCTTAATTATACCAAGTCAAGGGCGTACCCAGGATTTTTTTCCTAGTGGGATCACCAGACTCTAAAACAATATTTTTTTTTGGAAAAAGACACTTTGCCCCCTTGTGGTTTGGCATGGGAAGCGTTTAACCCCTATGGTTTTTTATTATATGGTTTGCCCTTAGGGTTTGCCACAAACCGTAAAACAAAATTTCTATATAACCATAGGGGTAAAATGTTTCGTAAGAAAAACCATAGGGAGTATAATGTTTTGTATGGAACGCCACAGGGAGTAAAGTGTCATTTCCCTTAGAATATTTTACTAAAAAATTATATTTTTACATATGTATTGCTTGCGGCAAAACCTAGGGGAGCGAACCATATAATAAAAAAACTAGAAGAGGGTAAACGCTTCATATGCCAAATCACAAGGGGGTGAAGTGTCTTTTCCCTTTTTTTTCCAAAAAATTGTCTCGGTGGGTCACCGAATACTAAAACGACATTTTCTAACAAAACTTCAACGTTTTAACACTAAAACAAATTCCTTGAATCTCATGGGGTCACGTGACCCCCTTCTAGCTATGTAGATTCGCCACCTGTACCCGGGGACGGCACCATTCACAATGGAATGGGTCACTTGACCTCAAAAAAAGGAAGGAAAAAAAAGATTTTTATGTATTTTTTTTCCCTTTCTGAAAATTTATCCAATAATAAGTAGTAACTGACCCGTTAATTTTTTTAAATTTTAACCCTTGACCTGTATATATACTTGAATATTTGTAATACGATGTGTCGTTCTCGATCCCTAACCCGTGTCACAAATATCCTGTAGCCGTACCAAGTTATAGGATGAATTTTGAATTTTTTTTTTTTTTTTTTTTTTTCATTTTTTCGCTTTGTTAGGCATTTTCATGCCAATATTAGCTTTCCCCGCAAATTCAACCTCCTCCGATGACCGGGGACAATTTTTTTTACGGCACTAAAATTGCCACTTGACAAATAACACGACTAAGAGTGACCCCAATGGTTACACCTAATTACACCCTCCAAACGCATCGTTTTTCGTTTCATTTACACTTTCAACACCCAAAAAATAATTCACTCCAATAAGCAACCTCTATACATCCCTTTAAAAATATTTTATGCTTACAAAGTGATATTTGAATACGTCGCACAACGGTAAAAAAAATAAAAAGATGTCGTATCCGTACACAAAAAGAGTTCAAAATAAAAAAATAAATATTTGGACAGATTAATTTTTTTTTATGGAAAAAATAGTATATATAATTTTTTTTTCAATGATGTATATCACCGTTGTGATATCTACCACATTGTCTCAGATCATTACTCGATACATAACGCATTATTATATAAATGATATTGATGTGTGAAATTAATTTATTGGGTAAAAGAGAGATAAATGGTCTTCATCGTTCACGTTAGCAGTAGCCTTCATATTTAGGGTGGCCTTAGTTTTATTTAGGGATAGGGTGTTGGGTTGGGAGCCACTGTGGGCTTAAAGATGGATTACTCCTCTCTATATTAGTTTTAGAAGGGGGATAAATCCCCCATTGGGGTCAGAGCAAACTCAATGGTGTGACAAATCTATATTGTCACTTTGCATTGAAATCTACAAAATGTCATATGTGGCAATGACATGGCTTCACATTCCCATTCCCATTCCCATCCCCATCCCACTCTCTTTCACAATGGCTCAAATGAAAAAATTTCTTCAGCAATGAACAAATTCACGAAAAAATCTTGGGTGAAGAAAGCAAATAACTTTATAATAATTAAAAAGCTAAAACAAATAAAACCCATAGAAATAATTAACGAGAAGCAGATGAAATAGCCATTTCCTTACCGGAACTACTGAGAGATATGAACAAATAGAGATGGATAATTCAAGCTGTGAAAAACTGGAAAAAACTGAAAGATATAGAAATTATATGAAGCTTTTATTGATCTGATTTTTCAACTTGTTCAATTACAATGCTATTGTTCTGTTTATATAGGCTCTCTAGCCCTCCAAAAGATAAACTCTAGTCTAACTTGAATTCAGCTCGAAATAAATACAAAGAAGAGATAATCACATATGAAAAGTAGTAGATCACTCTTGAACTCTTGACCACTCCACATATCCAGCTTTAGTTTTTGAATAATCTTGTAATCTTTGCAGATAATCTGGTTTGAACTAAACTGATGATCGACTTGTTTGAATTTTCAAAGAACTTTATCTTGGAAGAGTTTGAATCCGACCAACTGTTTGTCAAAATGTCTAGCCGAGGTTTGCCTTTATCTTGTTTTTCGATTTTTCCTTTGAATAAATCAGAATCGTTTATTTGAATATGATAGAGTTTGGACAACTCCATAATACGACTTTCCTTTTTTTTTTTGATGTTTGAAGACTTTCCTTTTCAGTTACTTCTATTTTGTGCTTGCTGCTTTGCCATATGTTTGTTTGCTGAGGTTGTTTGAATGATATACTGCTGCTGCTTCTGTTAATACCGCCCCTCAAACTTGGCTGGGGCTTGGGACCATGCCAAGTGTGGGTCTGAACTGCATAAGTAGATGTTTAGGCAATGATTTGGTGAAGATATCTGCTATCTGAGCTGAAGCTGGAATATGCTTTGTGATCAAAAGTCTTCGAGCAACCTGCTCCCTAACATAGTGATAATCGAGTTCAATGTGCTTACTTCTTGCATGAAATACTGGATTAATGGTCATGTATAGTGCACTTAGGTTGTCACAATATAGGACTGGAATGCCAGAGAGGTCATGTTTAAGTTTCTTGAATACATAGGTGAGCCAAGTAAGTTCTGCTGCTGTATGAGCCATAGCCCTATATTCACTTTCCATGTCTTTGGATCTGATACGATGAGTTGTTTTTTTGCACACCAGGAAATGAGGTTAGGGCCCAGGAAGGTACAATAACCAGTGATCGATCGTCTGGTAAGTGGACAGCCTGCCCAATCTGCATCTGAGAATGCATAGAGCCTGTGATCTGTAGAAGCCTGCAAAGTGATCCCCATGGTGATGGTGCCTTTGACATATCTGAGGAGCCTGTGTGCTCTCTGGAGGTGTGCTTGTGTAGGAGCTTGCATAAACTGAGATAGGTGGTTGACAGCAAATGCAATGTCAGGTCTGGTGAAGGTTAGATACTGGAGGGAGCCAACCAAACTTCTATAATGAGTCACATCGTCCAAGAGTGGGGAGTCATCTGGATCATTGAGTTTAGTTTCCATTGGTGTCTTCATTGGCTTACAGTCTGTCATGCCAACTTTAGCAAGAATGGTAGTTGCATAGTGTGTTTGGTTCAAGTGGAGGCCAGTGGGCATCTGCTGGATTTGGACACCAAGAAAGTGATGTATAGGCCCCAGATCTTTCATAGAAAATGCTTGACTGAGAATGGAAATGGTCTGTTGTAGCAGCTGAGGACTGGAACCTGTGAGTAAAATATCATCCACATAAAGTAGAAGCACTAAAGTGCCTTTGTCAGAATGGTAATAGAACAGAGAGGGATCTGATAAACTACAATTGAAACCATATTGTAGGATAAAGGCACTGAATTTATCAAACCAAGCCCTAGGGGCTTGCTTTAAGCCATATGGTGCCTTTTCCAATTTACAAACATGAGTAGGATAGTTTGAGTCTGCCATACCTGGGGGCTGTTCCATGTATATATCCTCAGTGATGTGTCCATGAAGGAAAGCATTTTTGACATGTAGTCATCATCTGACCACCACCTGGGAGAGGGCAATACTTAAGACTAACCTGATTGTACTAGGTCTCACAACTGGGGAGAAAGTTTCTAGATAGTCTATACCATCAATTTGGCTATATCCTTTGGCAACTAGCCTAGCCTTAAGCCTTTCTAAGGTTCCATCAGACTTGAGTTTTGCTTTATAGACCCATTTGCTGCCTATGATATGCATACCTGGTTGTTTAGGAACTAAATGCCATGTTTGATTTTTGTGTAGAGCATCCAGTTCTTCTAACATTGCTGCCCTCCACCCTTCATGTTTGAGGGCAGACTTGACTGTTTTTGGTTCTGGAGGGATAGTAGTATAGGAAACTGTAAGGGCATACTTAGGATTGACCTTGAAGATACCTTTCTGGGCCCTAGTGACCATAGGATGATGTGGTTGTGATGGAGGTGATTCAGGAGGAGGTGAGGGCTCTGGAGTGGATGAATGTGTGGAGATCTGTATGGAGTCAGTGGAGGAGGTTGCTGGTGTTGATGGAGGAGAGTCTGGAGGTTCTTGTGACTGGTTTGGTGTTATGTCTGGAAAGATAGGAGTGGTGGGAATGGTTGTTGATACTGTGAAGGTTGGAATTTCTGGAACCAGTCTAGTAGGAGGGATGGAATGGCTGGTGGGCAATGTCCAAGACTCAAAAATGTGAGAGACATGGTCTGGATTTGGTGAGGGTTGTTTGGTGAGATAGGGGAAATGTGTTTCATCAAAAGTAACATGTCTGGACATAAAGAACTTTCTTGTAGGGGGATGATAACACTTATATCCTTTGTACTGATTGCTATATCCTACAAAAATACAGGGTAGGGTCTTAGGTTCAAACTTGTGTTTTTTTGTGTCCCAAGTGTAGGGATAACATCTAGATCCAAAGACCCTAAAAGAGGTATAATCAGGGCTCCTATTGTGAAGTAATTGATATGGTGAATTGAAGTGGATAGCAGATGAGGGAAGTCTATTCAAGATGTACACAGCTGTGGAGAAGGCTTCTACCCAAAGATACAGGGGTGTCCTACTGTGAAATAACATAGTTAAACCTAATTCTCTAATGGTTCTATGTCTCCTTTCAACTATGCCTGTCTGTTCAGGGGTATGATGACAAGAAATGAGGTGAATTATACCCTGATCAGTGAAGTGTTTGCTTAATTTTTGATTAATGAATTCTCCCCCACCATCAGAATGAAACTGTTTGATTGGTTTGTTAAACTGAGTGTGCACATATTTTTCAAAGGCAATAAATGTATCAAAAAAATCAGACTTGTGTTTTAAAGGCACAAACCACATGTACTTCGTAAAATCATCCACAATGCAAGCATAGTATTTAAAATTGCCTAAAGAATGTACTTGAAGCAGCCCCACAAATCACAATGCAATAATTCAAAACTACTAGAACTAGAATGTTCAGAATGATTAAAAGGGAGCTTGCTAAGTTTGCCAAGTTGGCAACTTTCACACAAATGCTCTTGTTTATTTTTGCCTAAAACCTCAATGAGGCCTTTATTCTTCAAAAGGTGCACTGTAGGGAACTGAATATGTCCTAGTCTTTGATGCCATAATTCTGCTGTGCAGGACCTAAACCTTTGAGAGAAATGTAACTCCACTTGACTAGGAATGACATAGAGGTCCCCTCTACGATGCCCCTTCACCATTACCTGTCCTGTTGTCTTTTCCTTAAGAATGCAGTCATAGTTAGTGAATAAACAAGTTGCAGGATACTGAGATGTTAATTGACTTATAGACATAAGATTTTTTGTTAGAGCAGGTACAAAAAAACATTTTTGAGTATAATGGTTTCATGATTATTGCATATGTGAAGTTCCCCTATTGCTTTTATTTCTAAGTGAGCACCATTACCTACAAGTACAGAGTCATGTCCTGTGTATGGTACAAGATTGTGTAAGATTAATGGATTACCTGTCATGTGGTTGGAGGCCCCAGTATCCATGATCCATTCTGTGTCAGCTATAGTGTTGTCCAAGGTCAATGCAGAGAGTGCTTTTGGTGTGTTTTCCTCTTGATTCTGTGACTTCCACCAGCAGATTTTGGCTACATGCCCTATCACACCACAGTATTGACAGGTCTCATTTCTGTACTGATCTCTTTCTGCCCTGGACATCCTTCTAAAGACTTTGCCCTGATTGTTGTTTCCCTCAGATCTGAACCTGTTTTGTTGTGCGGGAAAGCCTCTCCCCGTGGAATTGATTCTGGATGATCCTTCAGTAGGCTGTTGTGGTTTTTGTCCACAGAAGGCCATATGAGCCAGAGATTGAGATTCTGGATTCCTGCTTGAAAACCACAGCCTTCTTTGATCAAAATTTTGCAGTAGGGACACCAATTCAATGTAGGTGGGTCTTGGTGGCTTTAGCATGGTGGTGGTGAAGGTCTCATATTGGGGGCCAAGGTGGTGGCAGAAGTACACTTTTTCGTGGTCAAATAGGCTTTCCAATGGTCGCTGAGATCGTCACAAAGGCCTTTGAACTAGCTGTATGTGATCTGTGATGGTCCTGTCATCCTCCTTCCTCAGGTATGTAATCTGTTGCTTCAAGTTAAAGTCTCTTTCCTGTGAATCCTGTGCATATGCACACTTGAGTGCATCCCAAACAGTCTAAGCAGAGTCTAGCCCAATGACTAGGCCGAGTGATTCTTCTGATAATGAACCTATTAGCCAACCCCTGAGCAACCTGTCTTCCTTTTTCCATTTGATGTATTCTGGATTTGGTGTCTGTGTGCTTGATGCATTTCCTGTTGTTGTTGTTGAACTGGTGGTGATGAATTGATCAGGTGCAGGAGTCTCGTTGTTCAGGTGGCCAATCAAGTCCTGGCTTTCTGCGAGTGCCAAAGCCTGTTCTCTCCATAAGGGGTAATTTTTTTATGTAAGTTTGAGAGATATAAAGCTACTGACATTTAATGATAATGATGTCATGATGAATGGTGGTGATTAGACACCAATAAGCTCTGCTACCATGTGAAAAACTGGAAAAAACTGAAAGATATAGAAATTATATGAAGCTTTTATTGATCTGATTTTTCAACTTGTTCAATTACAATGCTATTGTTCTGTTTATATAGGCTCTCTAGCCCTCCAAAAGATAAACTCTAGTCTAACTTGAATTCAGCTCGAAATAAATACAAAGAAGAGATAATCACATATGAAAAGTAGTAGATCACTCTTGAACTCTTGACCACTCCACATATCCAGCTTTAGTTTTTGAATAATCTTGTAATCTTTGCAGATAATCTGGTTTGAACTAAACTGATGATCGACTTGTTTGAATTTTCAGCAGCTTTATCTTGGAAGAGTTTGAATCCGACCAACTGTTTGTCAAAATGTCTAGCTGAGGTTTGCCTTTATCTTGTTTTTCAGATTTTTCCTTTGAATAAATCTGTAATCGTTTATTTGAATATGATAGAGTTTGGACAACTCCATAATACGACTTTCCTTTTTTTTGATGTTTGAAGACTTTCCTTTTCAGTTACTTCTATTTTGTGCTTGCTGCTTTGCCATATGTTTGTTTGCTGAGGTTGTTTGAATGATATACTGCTGCTGCTTCTGTTAATACAAGCCACGGTGTATCAGAAATCTTGTAGTTGTGAAAGAAATAAAGAGATGTTTTTTTTCTCACAAAATAAAATAAATACAGTTAATCGGAAAGCAAAAAGGCCGATAGTCGGTAGATCGGCGCTTCTGATCTGATGAAATTCAATTGATGCAGCGTCAAAGCAAAATTAGTGCTGCAGAAAATCAAATAAAGCAAAAAAAAAAAAAAAAAAGTGTTATTTTTTAAAATAACCAGGAGAGAGAAAGGTTGGAGGTGAACAGCAAAGTGATATATCCAGATGCTAGCCACGATGTGAATATTCACAATGTGAATATTAGAGTCACTGTAGGGTGTTATAGAAAAAGACAAAAGTAAACTTTCCATTTTGAGATCGGAAGATTAGCGTCTGATAATTGTTTGACCCCTTCTTTCTCCTCCTCTTCAAACAGGAAACTCAGCGCCTTGCTCTTAGCCTCTGGCGCCGGCGGCGTTCCGCTGCCGGCGTCAATCCTTGTAAATATTTGTTTTATTTCATCCTTTGTTTTTTAGCTTTCATCCATGGAGCTTTGAAACGCGACTATCTCCTCCTCGTCTTCAACCCACCAGATCTGATTCTCCCTCGCCTGATGGTGGTGATGGTCGTTTTTTTTGCTTTTGCGATGCGGTTTCGGGTCCCTGTGGTGCTTTTCTTCTAGTTGTCCATGGTGGATGGTTTCCACTGATGCGTCCTCTTCTGGACTTCGTGTCCTGTCTTGACGCTTTTCGTTTGTGGATCGTCGGGAGGTGCTGGCGTGGCGGCTTGAGGCGGCATCGAGCTCCAGATTGCGTGTGGATCTGCCTCCACTTGCTTTTTCCGCCTCTTTTTCCCATTTTGAGGTCGCGAGATCTGCGGTCGGTGTTAGCCATGGCGGAGAAGGAAAAAACTTTTTCGAGTTGTTGTTTTGGTGTATATCTAGTTGGTTTTTTCGGTGCTCTCTCGGCCCGGCTTTCCGTTGCTCGCCACCGTTGGTTGTCTTTGTCTTTGGATCGGCGCCGCTTTAGTGTCACTATGGTGTTTGCTCCTTGCGGTGGTCGGTGTGTCTCGGTAGCGGTGGTAGCGGCGGTGGCTCTTTAGCTTTAGGTGTTAGGTTTTGTTTGTTGTTGTTGTTGTCAATTGATGGATGGACCCGGGGAATCCGTGTCTGTTGGCCAACTTATCGGATTTTTTCCGGAGATTTATTTCTTTCTTGGCTCAGCACTCCCTGGCTTTTCTATCTGTTTGTTGACGTTGTTATTGTTGTTAGTTGCTGTTTTCTAGGCTTAGTTTGTCTGTTTTGCGGCTAGGCCGCGTTGTAGTGCGGCTTTTGGCCGTGTTGTAGTGCGGGTTTTAACCGCGTTGTAAGTTCGGTTCGTCCGATTAATAAAGCTTTCGTATTCCGTGAAAAAAAAAAAAAAACTTTCCATTGTGAATAAAAGAGTCATTGCTAATGCTCTAAAACTCTAAATATGCCAAGTTAGAGGAATAATTTTGCAATTTAGTCATTTTCTTATCGTCTCATAACTAGGCCTTTGCTTTTTTGTAATGACATTTTCACCCCTAACAATACATTTTCTCAACACTTTTCAGACACTTAACAGATCCGACGATTGAGTCAGACATCAATCATCACGTTGGATCCGTTAACTGTCTCGTTAACTGTCCTAAAAGTGTAACAATAATGAACGGTTAAGGATAAAAAAAAAAGTGTCAATACAATAGATAGGAGCTAGTTTTAAGACACTGAGAAAAGACAAGAGACCAAAAGTGTTATTATCTCTATTCATATTTATCTCGAGAGAGAGAGAGATCGCGCTCGGGTCGTAAATACCTGGAGTAAGGGCACTTGTATGCTTAGTAACTAAAAAGTTTCATAAATTAGCTCCATAAGCCATTGTTGAGTTGAGAAAAAGGAGTAAACTTGTTTTCCAATGCTAATGACACCGTAACTTCAAACACATTTGGCTCCATTATTATGGCTGCTGGCAATAATGCTACAACAGCTATTGGGGCCATGTATAGCAACAAGTTCATTGAGTTCAACTTCTCCTGTTAAAAAAAAAAAAAAAAAATTATAATTAATCCCAATGAGAAATCTCGAGCAACATACTGTTTTGAGTGAAAAAAAAAAACTGTTAAAAACTGATGATTATTCTGATCTAACTTGAGTTAGATTCCGAGTGTTTTTCGAGGCTCAGTACCCGTCAGAAAGACCCGAGGTATACATTTGATACCTTCCGACTAACATCTGTTCAATTTAATTTCCAACGTTCGGCTTATATTTGGGTGCGAGGAAAACAAAAAATTTGAGGGCAAAATTGGAAATAAAAGTATGATGGGATAACATACTTTGAATTTATATGCCATTTGTAGCGCACGTAAAATATAGAATCTCTATTCAAATTATGCATCATGCGTACTCTGAATAGAGATTTTAAAAATGATGAATTATGACTTTTGAGTCGGTAAAATAGAGAAGCTATTACGAGACGTTAATGCTGTAAGAATAAGTCACTCAACGGATAATTGCCAAGAGTCGGATATTTGCAGATTAATTCTGTTGAAGAAGAAAAATACAGAGACAACTAGAGTTTCAAATATCAGATTAATTATTTTATCTATCAGATTAATTATTTTATCTTTTTATTCTAGTAAAAGATAAAAGGTCCTTTATCTATTTTCGAAAGTAGTAGACAAAGGTAGTATAAATAAATGTATTCAGCAGCACAATTATACATTGAATAAAAATCAATCAGGTCTCGTTTCTTCAAATATTTATTTTTCTATTTAATTCTTACAAATGCAAGTCCTTTTCACGTAAAAAATCTACATGTTTGGACCCCACACTGCAAGGTAAGGCAAAAATGTACAAATCTGAGGTTAAAAAATAAAAAATAAAACATAAAATTACATATTTACCCTTCAGAAGAAAGCAGAACACCCTGCAAAACAGATTTGAAGGCTCTAGCAGCAGTTGCACTAATACACATGATGAATCCAAATAAATGGAAGCTTGGTTCACCCTGCATATATAAAAATTGCCATTTAGTGATCGTGCTTTTTTTACAGTGAAAATTACAATAACCGGACAGAAATATACAACAAATACACAGAGCATTCTAAATAGGGGATAAATACACTATTGATCCCTTTTGTTTCACAGTTTTTACACTTTTATCCCAATATTTCATCATGACACTTTTATCCCCCTCACTATTTAGTTTCGAATTTACATAATTTGTTGATATTGACTTTGTAAAAACCAGGTGGAAGAAATATGGGCACATGGGATTTACTACATTTGAAGGAATAAAATTTTTACTTCAACTAGAAGAAGAAGAAGAAAGTATTGGAAAATTTTGATGAATAAGAATTTGACAGAAATTGTAGAAGACTTCAAGGCACGCAAAACGTTATCTTTAAAGAGATGTTTCGTCCCACACGAATTGTCACTAAGGGATCAAACGAAAATCTCTCTCAGGATACAATGGAGGTGTTTGATTCAAACAGTGACTTGTTCGAATCAAACCCGAGGACACTCAAAGTTTTTTTGATGATGCTGTCAGAACTTATGAATTTTCGTCTGCATACTTGTGCCTTTTATAGGCTGCAAGTACCCCCAAGGGCGGAGCCAGGATTTTCACTTAGGGTGGGCTAATAGACTATATCAAATTCGTCGGGTGGGTTAGATTAAGAATATTTTATGGATCGAACGGAACTACATACACTTATTAGTGTAATATTTTTTTTTTCGGGTGGGCTTAGCCCCCCTATGTCTTAACATAGGTCCGCCCTTGAGTACCCCATAAACGAATGGAGATACTCCTTGCACAGAAGGGCAGGGTTGTCACTGTTCACCGGATGAAAGCATGCAACCCTTACACGAAAGGGTAAGTACATTTCAGTTTGAAAAATGCATGTATCTGAAAATCCGAAAATGCATATCCCTTCATTAACTGATGCATGTATTGGTTTAGGTTTCGGGGGCGTTGCCCCCGAACCCCCACGAGTTGGCGCTGCCCCCTTCGAACCCCGTTTCGTTGCGATAACATTATTTCATTCGGCAACTCGTATGCAAGCGATTAAAAAAAAATTATGAAAAAATATCTAACAGAAAGCCTACACAAATCATTGCTTAATTTCGCAATTTTTGAAATTTAAAGTACTTCAAAAACACAGCAAACTGCACATGTTTGTGCTTGAAATTCACTAAATCTTATAGTTTATTATGTATGTTTTAGTCCATATACTGCTAATATTCACGCGGGTCAATGACTAGGAGGCGGAGCACGGGGTAAGTTAGTAAAACAAGGGTCTAGTGATCAGGATGTAGACCATCATAATCAATTGTGCAGATGATGGTTGTGTCACCCTTGTGTCTCACAAGTTGTGCTCGTATCATTACTCTTTTGTTATAGCATAGCTTTAAACATTAACCCTATATGTGAAAATTGAACTATGAAAGTCAATAGGATATATAAGGAAACAAAAGTACAACACAACATAGAAATTAAAAAGATGCATGAAACATGACTAATACTATTGTCAGGGCGATTATTCTAATCGCTCTGCCATTAGCACAACTGCTACCCATGAAACGTCGAAAACAACAAAACGACAAGAAAACTACATAGCTGTAAAGAACGACTATTGTACATGAAAATTTATTACAAACACACACACACACATCAAGCTGTAATGTCAGATTGATTTGTAATTCTTAATTTCATCAATTCAAAAGCTTTTGCATGTTCTTTAGAACACTTGCTTAATTACTGCGGCGGCGTATAGAGGATTTTAACCGATGAAGCACCTTTAGTAGCAATAGCATTGAATGCTGTAGCAGAAAGGATGAATTTATTGTCCTTGCCTCCACCACCAACGATTAAAACTTGGATGGAATTAGAACTCGATTCGTCAGAAATCGTTATTGTAGCACACCCTTTGGCAGTTCCGGTCCACAAGTCCTGAGGAACCGTTGCGGTTTTCATGGAGCTATCCGCAACAGAGGCGCACACCTCGTCTGCACCATGCAATGAATTAATATTAAATTGATACGCGTTTAAGCCGATATGAGGCCTAGCCGATACTACATTATTATTGAAGATACGTTATTGAAGAATTTAATATATAAATCAATTGATAATTAGAAGATTCCGAATTAAGACTAGTAATAAACATGTCTATAAACCATGGTTTCCAATAATATCTTATTATACTGTCAAAACTGAAGAGAGAGATATACAAACACAAAAAAACCTTTGAAACTATTTTTTTTGCTTACTCCAAAAACTCTATAAAAACTTAAAAAAAGGAAGTATAGCTATATAAACATCGGTTTAGTCCAAGTTGGTATTAAACCTCTCATGAAAGAACGCGTGTGTGTGTATACACACACACACACACACTGTAATATTCCGATTTTCGGGAAAGGGCAGACGTGTCATTTTGCGAAAACGAAATATTGGGTTCTGTTCCTTTTATTCGGAGTTTAAGTATTTGTTAAATTATATATATATATATATATATATATATATATATATATATATATATATATATATATATATATATATATATTTCGAGATATATATGTATATATTTATGGAGGAAAATCTGATTTTTATGATTAAGGAAGATAATAAGATCTTTATCTTTTTTTTGATTTGATAAATCTGATTTTTTATGATAAAGGAAGATAATAAGATCTTTATCTTTTTTTTGATTTGATAAATCTGATTTTTTTTATGATAAAGGAAGATAATAAGATCTTTATCTTTTTTTTTTTTGGATTTGTTATTTAAGGAAAGTAAATCCCCACAATTCTCATAACCTAATAGAAATCAGATTCTCCACCTCCTAAATGGTGTTCTGCGTGTGTGGGCAAGGAATTAGGGCTGAGAGATTTTTCATCAATTGCTAAGTCGATTCTCAACGGTTTTCAGATCAGAGTAGAGCGCCGGAATCGTTGTGAAGAAGGCAACGTTTTGATTGCAGAAAGTTGAAGCTTTGATAAGAGAAAGATCGGTTTTAGCTGCTGTTTTTCTGAGTTTTTGCTGTTGGAATAAGCTTGCTAAAGGTAAGAAGCTCTTCCTACAATATAATTGTGGTTTAGAGTAGAATAGATCATGTTTTGGATGCATATTGTATCAAGTTTTAAGCTTAGATGATGTTTAAGGATTAAGTTTTGTTTTGGATCTTAAAAGACATGTTTTTCTACTGTTTTTCTGCTATAATTCATGTGCAAGATGTTTAGATTCGAGTAGAGATCGTTAAGGGTTGAAGAACAGGTTTTAGGGATTTTTCTGCGTAGGATGCGTACGAATTGGCTAGCAATGCGCACGCATTCCTAATACAGGATTGCTTAGAATAAGTGCAGCAGGTTCAATGCGTACGCGTTCCAGAGTAATGTGCACGCATTGCCCCAGTTTTCTATATAAGGTTGTTTTAAGCTATGTTTTGAATTTAAACCTTAATTCATGATTAAATAACACTAATTAAATATGAACAAGCCCCGATTGAGTTTCTGATTCGTTCAGTTAAAACACCGAATGTACTCTTAAAGGGAGTTGAAGTTCGGATCCGTCGGAAGGGCATGAAAGGGCTTGTGCTTTGATGAACTAGGGTTCATCAATGTCTGTGTAATTGATAGGATGTGATGTCTAGTTGTCTAAGTGAGGGAGTAGAGCTGATAATGTGAGTATTATTCTGAAAACACTTAGGTGACTAGTTAATTCACATTAATAATTACATAAGTGTAGTAAAAGCTAAAACGTCATCTATTCTTGGTTGAGCCTTCGATTTAAATCGGCGATGTGATACGTTCATAAAAGGTGGACAACGCTCTCGGCTCAAAAGGTGAAGGGTAGTGGAGGAAATCCATCGAACGTATATGCATACCGGGAGATCCCGGGACTACCGGTGCTAATCACCGTAGTTGGCAAGTATATCTCGTGGTGGAATTTTCACCTTGTATTGTGTCCTTGAGTAATGATGTAACAAAGATAAGCTTAGTTAGAAACGTATAGTCACGACGTGTCGATGGGCATGTAGTGAACCATAGATCGAGTCGGTCTCAGTAAGGCAAATCTTTTAATAATAAACCTTAATTATATTGTAGCTTCTACTTCTTACTTTGTACATTGTACTTACCTCAAATGCATGTTTATTTATGTGTTTGGGGGAGAGAAGACGAACAGGTAAATGATTAGTTCGAGGAGGACTTTGATGACGACGTTTGAGGACGCTAGACTTGAAGACCTTGTTTATTATTTGTTTATTTACGTTTATTTCATAGATTTGGGTTATTGGAACTAGTAGTTTACTTTTAGTACTTTGGAATCCGTACAATTTTTGGATTCGTTGGTTTCGTTTCGGATGTAATAACTTTACATTTCCTTCTCTAGTTCCTGAACTTCTATTCTGAGATGTTTGAAAAAAAATTACCCGAGACTTTTTAGCTTCCGTTTGCTTTTATTTGATACGACGTAGTAGAGGCTTACGTGTAATATTATTTATTTAATATTATGCGTGCCGAACGTTTCGATTTCCGAATAAGGACTCGGCGTCCGGGAACGGAGCGTTACACATCATTATAACTGTGGATGTGTTTTCAGGCTTATTTTCCTCTTCAAGAAGTGTCTTCCACATAAAACATAATATTATTATTCGTATTTATTGTAAATATCGATGTTGTATTTCTTTTTCTCAAAAAAAAAAAAGAATTGACGTGAAATTAATGCTCAAAACAAAATTAATTTGACACTCACCGGGTTTTGGACAGCCGGATGTAGCTGTATATTGTACGTCCCCGCGGACAGTGGAAGCAATTGCAGATGCTAGCACGATTGATGATACGAGAATACACACCTCCACGTGGAATTATCCGATTGGTCCATCTGGCATTTGAAAGAGTCTGGGCCAGCTATCCGCATCGGGTCGATACGATACGTACCAGCGAAGACCACAGCTCAAGTAAGATTCACCAAGGGTCTGGACTCGAACGACCACGTTGATCTTCTTCGAGTCGATGTCATACACATTAGCCTGGTCTCCTGGGCCCACATCCCACAGGTAACTTGGGCAAGGAGGCAAGGCCCATTTAAGGGTATTTAAGTCAATAGACCCAGCCGCCCTTAGTTTAGGGCAGAAGAAGGACATGTGCCTATAAATACACAACTCCAGGAACTACGTAAGGCTTGATTCCTGGAATTTCACACAGGATACGTAGGCAATCCAAGATACCTTCTTGGACTCAGCCATAATACACCAAAAACACCATCTTTTACTCATATTTAGCCATCTCGATCTCTTACAGCTCATCCTTAGATTACACGTGGCCTCAATTCACTGGAGGTGCGTTGTTTAGCATCGTCATTTGGCGCTAGAAGGAGGGTCTTCTACCGGTGAGTTGGTAAAGAGATTGCAATGGTGCCCCCAGCAAGGAAGAAACCGACGAGAGCGGCAGAACGTCTTGGTCGAAGAGCACACGGATGTAGATCCAGCAGGGTTCCTCACGAGTCCAAGAAGTCCCCACTGGATCTAGACCCGCGATTGCAGATCCTCCCAGGCCTCGGCTTCCCCACAATCAGGGCGTGGCGGACCACTTAGCATCTCTCGGATGAAGACGCTTTGAAGAGGGTGGTAGCCTCGGCATTCATAGGTAAGGGAATCTGCAATCCCCCTGTTGAACAACAGTTAGACCCTCCAGGTCGAAAGGAGATTGATAATGCTAGGGGTAAAAGGCCTGTTGGGGTTGAAGAGGAGTGTGGGGAAGGCGCGATTGAAATCAGTGTGACTAACGCCCGCAAACGTCCTGAGCAAGAAAAGCTTCAGCGGCAGGTCGAGGATAGCATCCGAAACGAGTTCAACCGCATTGTGGGGAAAGATCAACCCACCGAATGGCTTGAGTCACCATTTAGTCCCGAGATCGAAATATATACGATGCACAATCCTTTAAGCCGCCAAAGATGGAGCCCTATGGCGGTACTACGGACCCGGAGAGGACCATCTATATCGATACATATCTTTGATGAGGTTGAGAAACGCCAATGACGCCATGAAGTGTCGAGCCTTTGATACGTTGCTCACAGGTCGAGCTCGGGAGTGGTTTCACAAGCTACGTCCCGGATCGATCTCTAGCTTTCTACAGTTGGGACAAAAATTCCGAGACGCTTTCATTGGGAACAAGAAGTTCCATCTTAGTGCTACCCACCTTATGAACATCAAGCGAGGAAAAGGAGAATCTACTATCGACTTCAGAGACGCGTTTCAACCTTGAAGCCATGAAAGTGCATAATGCCGGTGATGCTTGCTTGCAAGTCAATGCCTTTGTGGGAGGTCTGCGGAATATGAAGTCGTATGATAAGCTATCCAAGAAAATGCCGAATGATATGGATGAATGTGTGAACATAGTCCATAGGTTCGCCAAGTGAAGAGGCGGTCGCCTCACACACCATTTCACTTGGCCTCGGCCACGAGCGACTCCCGAAGCCAGAACAAGGTACAGCCTAGGGGTCGGAATGAAGAAAGCAAGTCCAACGTCTTTGATCGACTGACAGCTCCGATATCGGATCGGTTGGGAAAGAAAGGAAATTTAAAAGACCGAGACTTTATCCCCCTCAATCGATCTCGGGGAGGTATTGGCAATCATGATCAAGAAGAACATCGCTAGGACACCTAAGCCGATGTCTAAAGATCGGAGAAAGGAAAAATACTCACAAGTATTGTGACTATCATAGAGATGTGGGGCACGACACGGAAGAATGCTTTGATTTGAAGAGGGATATCGACGCCTGTATCCAAGAGGGTCGATTAGATGAAGTCGTTGACAGGTCAGAAAAAGACGAGCCGAAGGGCCGTCGGGAGTACAAGAGAAAGAGCTACAACGGAAAGAAAGATCGGTCTCCACGTCGAGATAATAGGAATCGGCGAGAAAGGTCATCGGACCCAACACACAGAGACAACCGCCGAGATGACCGTCAAGAAATTGAACCGAGATCCCCATCGAGATAATCGTGCGGATATGACGTTAACACCATCGTAGCGAGCATGAGTCGGATCGACCTCGATCAAGTCGACACTCATCCGACAGACGAGAGAGTCAAAGAAGATCAGGTTGACAACGGAAGTAGATTACGGACCCAAGGGCGATGTTCCGAGTTCCCACGATCATAGCGAGGATTGGTGATCGAGGCGATAATAGCGTGGGTCGAGTAAAAGGGTTTGTATCGGCAAATGAAGCGCCGTTAATATCCTCTATTATTCAAATGTTTAGGGCCATGAGGTTGAAAGATGAAGACATTATTCCGTTATCTACTCCTCTTTTTGGGTTCACAGGCGGGCCATCCACCTGTCGGCCGGGTCGATCAATTTGTTAACAACGGTCGGAGACGGAGAAAAGGGCGGATTTATGGAAATGACCTATGTCGTAGTTAAGGCCCCTTCAGTGGTACAACGCGATATTAGGTCGACCAGACTTTATATGATCTCGAGCTATTATCTCGACTTTCCACAACAACATGAAGTTTCCCGTGTTCGGGTCAAATTATACGATTTTTAACGATATATTTTATATCAATTTTCCCCATATTCTTATGATTTTCATAGAAATCAAGCTTTATATTGAAATATTGAGTAAATGATATTTTCAATGGGTTAATTCCAAAACATATCGAATTTTATGCTTAATTGATGATTTATTGTTAATTTGGAATTATATTACATTTTGGTATCATTTGATCATTATTTAGGAGCTTACAAGTGTTCAAGCTTGGAAGTGACAAGTGGCAAAAGGATAAGATCAAGGAGGACAAGTCATGAATCATCTAGAATATCCAAGAGATAAGGTTTGTTACAAAAAGGATAAGGATGGGTCATTAGAGATATTGGATAAGAATCATCGAACAAGCTCGAGAGCAGTGAAATCGGCGTTCAAGGCTTGGAAATAAATCTTTGAGAGCTCGGAAAAAGCATGGAACCGAGTTCGAGAATGGAACCAGCGTTCCAAAGGCCAAATCAAGGCGTCCACGAGATGAAACCGGCGTTGAATCGTATGCGCATCGCTTGCTATAAATCAAAGCTGACTCCCAATTCATTCGAGAGAATATATGAATATAGATCAGATTTTCTTCCACACACTAAAAACACAGAGCGGCCGCTCATTCTGGCTTAAGGCCGATCACCCAAGCCTTGTGCTTGGGTGATCCGGGTTAGATTAGGTTTTACTTCTTTTGTTTTCCTTTTCTTGTTCGATCACCATGATGATCTCTCGAAGCTTTGAACTTGGAGCGATCATGTAATACTTTTCAAAGCTTTCTATTTCCATCCATGGATGATCTTGTGAGTTTAATTTTAAAGTTGTTTTCTTTCCTTTGATTATGTGTTATGCAATCGATAACGAAAGTTGTATTGCTATTGATGTTTACCGTATGACGAAAGTCGGTGTAAACCTTAGATCACCATAGGAAAGATGAGATTTTTAACCTTGACATAACGAAAGTTGATAGGTTGAATCTCTAGGTTGTTAGATTGAGAGATCTTGCACCTCGTTTTATGATGTTTTAATCTTTAAAATCGAGAGATAGAAGATTACTTAAGAGAGGTGAACCACAACTTGAATTAAATCATCAAAAGATAATCTAGGGAAGAATTAAGGGTTGCGGGATGGTGGATCTTGTTTGTTCTATGTTATATTGCTTTAGTTGTTATCATGGGTTCGTTAGTTTTACTGTTTTTTTTTCGTAGTTGTAGTTTTATTTATTTTGGTTCGCAATTATTGTTTCCTGGCTTTGGATTAATAGTCCTCTGTCCAGTTTACTTGTCTGTTTTAGTTTTAGTAATAACTAGTAGTAACAATTGAGAGAGTTAATGAAATTAGATTTCAACACCCCAATTCCTTGTGGATCGACCCCTTACTTATCTCGCTATACTATCAACTACCCGGTGTTTGGCCGGTTAGGAGTTAGTTTTGCATCTAAGTTAGGGTTTATAAATTTTTCTTTTGTTTAAATGATGCAAAATCCTCTCAACAAAAGTGGCGCCGTTGCCGGGGAATCGGTGTTTTGTTGAATCTAGTTAAGTTAATTTCTCGATTTTGTTACGTTTCCTTTCTTTCAATAAAAGTAGCGTTGAATAGATTGAGAGTTTTTATTTTTGCCGTGTTTCGATGACCGTTTGGTTAAGAATGTGCAAAAGTTTTTTTACTCAATTTGTTCAACGTGAATTATGTGTTTAGGTGATTTCTAATCCCCCCTCGTGCTAAAAAATTTATCTATGGTCATTATCATGCTATATATATGTGTGTTGAGTTTATGATTAGTTTTGGGTTCTTTGTTATTTTTTCCCGCCTATCTGTGCATTTTGGAGATGGACGAGCGTTCAAGGCATCCGAACGCCCGTCCAAGTTTATAATATGCGAGGTGGAACGCCCGTTGAGTCTTTGAAACGCCCGTTCGATGTGAAATTTTCAGTTTGAACGCCCGTCTTGAAGATGGAACGCACGCGTTCAAATAGTTGGACGGGCGCCCAACCTGAGTCCAGTTCCAATTTCTTCTGTCTTGATTTATAACGCTTTATTTGACTTGGATGTTTTTAATATGAGCTTATGTGGCTATTTATTTTTACGTAGATGTTCTGAACTTGTATGTTTACACCTTTCCATCTACGGATCCATGTTAAATAATTGATCTTATCTCATATACTTGATTCATCTATGCAAGTTATAGTGACTGTCGGTTCTCGTAAGCTATAACTGGTCTTATTGTTATTTAGTAGCTAATGTCGGTTTCCGTATGCTACATACCGCTGTGATGAATCTTTTAAGCTTTGAGACTTATGTGCTTTCTTGTTATTTTGTAACTCATATGGGTAGCTACTGTCGGTTTTCCGTATGCTACGTCCAGGCCATATGAGTTATATCTGTTTAGTATAGCTAACTGTTGGTTTCCATAATGCTATCACTTTTGATGAGTCTTAAGGCGCGTCTACACTGCATTGTAATGGACAGCACTGTCGTTTATCGTAACCTGTCATTATTTGGTAGACGTTTATTTTATACATGTCATGTTGCAAATTAAGGGGCTAGTTTTCTTCCTTTTATTTTCTTTTATTTCTGCATCTCATTTAGTTGCATGTCATCTAGTTGCATTGTTTTCTTTTCTTTAAGGGCCGTAGTCACTGTAGGGTTGTCTTCACAACTTTGCTCACCTGAGCTTTGCTTTTTCTTTTATTAGGATTACATATCATGTAGTTTGCATTGTAATGTAGTTGCACCTAGCCTACTATTTTGCAATGTCCATATATATGTTCCATCCTTATTTGAGCTTAATCAAAACATCTCTATGATTTATTCTCCTTGTGTTTTCAATGTATAATTCTTTTTTTCCCGTAGACTCTTTTGCACCGATCAAGTATGCGGGACACTTTTGATAGTCATTTGTTGTAGCGCTTTCACGTCGATGTCGGTATTCTGTGATGCTCCACAAGTCTCATGATCTATTCAAGCTTACTTGGATCTGTGATGCTCCACATTTCCAAGGATAGTCAAGCAATTTTGGTTCTTCGAGGGTTCTTTCCAGACTGCCGGCTTGGAAATACAATCACTAAGTTCCTAAACTTTTTATTTCTGTACAACTTGAGGACAAGTTGCAATCTAAGTGTGGGGGAAGGGATTAGTATCTACACTCTTTTGCCATATTAGTGTGGGGGAAGGGATTAGCATGAAGTTTCCCACATGGTACGGTACCCATGAAGTCAAGGGAGACGTTGAAGTAGCCCGGAATTGTAGTTTGGTTACGATCAAAGGAAAAGGGTTGGGCAAGTGCTAGTTGAGGAGTTGATACCGAAGAAGAGGAAGATCGGTTGGTTTCGCCCGACCCGACCGAGGAAGTTCGAGTTTGGAAGGAGGAAGAAGGTCAAGGGGTCCAGATCGGGAAGTGGATGCCACACCCCGACATGAAAGTCTTGGTCGATCTCCTTGTTGAGTTTCGAGATGTTTTTGCATGGAAGGCAGATGACATGCCTGGCCTATCGGCCGGATATAGTGGTGCACCAACTTAACGTCGATCCCAAAAAGAAGCCAATACGGCAAAAGAAAGAAATCTTGCACCTGATAGAAAAGAGGCGGTGAAAAAGGAAGTCGACAAGTTGCTCATTTGCCAAGGGATCGTGAAAGAGGTATTTTATCCGGATTGGTTGGCCAACCCAGTGTTGGTTAAGAAGCCAGATCAGAGCTGGCGAATGTGTGTCGACTTTACAGATCTTAACAAGGCATGTCCCAAGGATTCTTACCCGCTACCGAAGATCGACCAGTTAGTCGACTCGACACTGGGCTTCGAGGTATTCGGGTTCCTCGATGCGTATAGGGGTTATTATCAGATCTTTATGGACCCACGGGACTCGGAAAAAACCGCTTTTATCACAGAATTTGGCACATTTTGCTTTGTTACGATGCCGTTTGGGCTTAAAAATGCAGGGGCTACTTATCAACGGGCCGTCAACAAAATTTTCAAGAGGCAGATAGGTCGGAATATGGAGGTTTATGTGGATGATTTATTGATCAAGAGCAAGTCCTTGGGACAGTTTCTTGTCGATGTGAAAGAAGTTTTCAAGTATCATGGGCAAAGAAAAATGAAGCTCAACCCAAAGAAATGCACATTCGGAGTTCGATCGTGGAAATTTCTAGGATACATGATATCGAGAGATGGGATCGAGAGCTAACCCGGATAAAATCGAGGCCCTCAAAGCATGCCCACCTCGGAACGTCAAAGAGGTGCAAAGGTTGACAGTCGGATGGCGGCTCTCAACCGTTTTACGCCGATATCGGCGCAGAGAGCTCTACCTTTCTTCAAGATTCGAAAAAGCTAGTCCGTTCGAGTGGAACGTGGAATGTCGGCGGCGTTCGACGATTTGAAAGAATATTTGTCTAATTTGCCAACGCCGCCCTCACCTCAAGATGGAGAGAAGCTCTGAAGTCTATCTAGCGATCTGCGAGGAGGCGTAAGCGCCTTAGTTCGAGAAGGAGACCAGGGACAAATCCTACTATTTTGTCAAGAAAGCCCTACATGGTGCGAGAGAGATCGAGATATACCCCTCACAGAGAAGTTAGCGCCGAGTTTAGTTCATGCGTCGAGGAAGTTGAAGCCATACTTCCAAGCACATCCTATTGTTGTGATTACTGACCAACCTATAAACCAAATTTTGGCAAAGCCAGAGACATCGTGTCGCTGAACTAAGTGGGTTGTCGAGCTAGCGGAATACGACATAGAGTTTTTACCTCGAACAGCCATCAAGGGTCAAGCCCTGGCTGATTTCTTAGCGAAGGGTTGTCGATTCGGTTGGAGCAAGGAAAACAACCATCGAGAGCGAAGTGGACACTTCACGTCGATGGTGCCTCGAGTAAAGAGGTGGGAGCTGGTTTCTTCACCGTTAGCCGAAGGAGAAGAGTTTCCGTATGCACTTCGATTCGAGTTCAAGGCTACGAACAACGGCCGCGAATATGAGGCCTTAATCACGTGTTTGAAGCTAGCATCGAAGTTGGGGTCGAGAATCTTCAGTATACAAATGACTCTCAACTCGTGGTAAATCACGTGCGGGAGAGTATGAAGCTAAGGAAGAATCAATGAAAAGCTATCTAAAGGTTGTTCGAGGGTTAATGTCGAAATTCAAGACGATCGTAGTCGAACAGGTACCTCGGAGTGAGAACAAGCGAGCCGATGCGTTGTCTAAGCTCGCGTCGAATTTCAAATCAAAGAGGAAAGTTCTGGTTGAGATGCTAGCGGAACGGAGTTATAACGAGGTTGACGTGCAGCCCGTAGTTCAAGGATCGACCTGGATGGACCCTATAGCACTATTCTTGAAAGATGGAATGCTCCCACCGATAAATCTCAGGCGGGAAAATCCGACTTCAAGCCTCCAGTACGCTCTTTTCGATTATGTGCTTTATCGAAAATCATTTGTAACCCTTGGATGCGATGTGCATCGGAAGAAGAGGGGGCTTATCTCGCCGAAGAGATACACCGAGGTCTGTGGTAATCATTGCGGAGCTCGAATGTTGGCAAGGAAGTGCAACCGCGTGATATTTCGGCCGTCAATGCAAAAAGATGCGAGTCGATTGGTAATGAGTTGCGAGCACGCCAGTAGTACCGACGTGGTAACTCATCGCCAAGCACGAAAATGAATGTCATCGAGTCTCAGATGGCCGTTCGGCGAATGGGGAGTCGATATAGTCGGACCTCTACCTCGAGCTCCGGGAAATTTTAAATACGTCGTCGTTGCGGTTGATTATTTCACTAAATGGGTCGAGGCTAAAGCTCTTACTGACATCAGGGCTCAAACCATCAAAAATTTCTATGGGAAAATATTTTGTGCGGTTTCGAATTCGAAGTATCTGATCTCGGACAACGGGACTCAATTTCTTGATGATAGGGTGCAGAATTGGTTGAAAGAATTCAGGATCGAGCACAGAACGACGTCAGTGGCTCGACCTCAGTCCAATGGGCAGGTCGAGCAGACAAACAGGCAGATCAAGTTTGGGTTGAAGAAGCGGTTGGAAGATGAAGGCCGAGATTGGGCAGCTTTCGCTTACCCAAGATATTGTGGTCATATCGCACAAAGACCCAACTCAAAGAACCCAAGAAACTCCTTTTGCCATGGCCTATGGATGTGAAGCCGTGATACCTGCCGAGATCGGACTAGCATCGCCTCGAGTTTTGGCTTATAATGTCGAAACTAATGCTGCCGATCTAAGGGAAGAAAAAGACAATGTTGAAGAGAAGAGGGAGATGGCGGCGTGTCGGATGGCCAGTTATAAAAGAAAGATTTCTCAGTATTACAACGCGAGGGTGAAGTACAAATACTTCCAAGTAGGAGACCTCGTATTGAGAAAAAATGAAGCCAGCAAGCAGGACCCAATAGGCAAGCTCGAGCCGAATTGGGAAGGTCCATATAAAATCTTGAAAGTGCATCCTAAGGGGTCGATTGGGCGGCAGTCGGATGGAAGCACAGTGCCTCGAACTTGGCATGCCACCAACCTCAGAAAGTATTATTTTTAAATTATTTCTTATTTTCATGACTTTTGCAGTTCTACCTTCATCAGTTGTAACAGGTCGATATGACATTGTATTGCGATTCCTTTTATAAAGCATGCTTTCTTTTCCTTTTTAATTACGATACATGTGCGAGACCGTATGAAAAAGCAAAAAGGGGGGCAAATGAAAAAGCGCAACAATCGACCGAGACATCGGTTCTCCGACCCGAACAACTCGGCACCGTATGGTGAAAAAAGCCAAGTCATTGACAGTGCTTAAGTCACCTCGAGACGATTAAGCTGAAAGAAATAGTGAATAAAGCCAAGTCACTGACAATGCTTATATCACTCCCGACATGCCAGTAAGCTACGATGCTAAGCAGTCGGCGGATTTAAAACAATATAGTGAATAAAGCCAAGTCACTGACAATGCTTATATCACTTCCGACATGCCAGTAAGCCACGATGCTAAGCAGTCGGAGGATCCCACGATGGATCCTTAACTCGGCTCGATCATAAGCACCACGATGTGCCCGATCAAAAGCAGAGTAGTCGAATCGAGCTCCGACCCAAAAGCCAAGTCAAGCCAACAAGGCAGCACAATGCTAGGTCGACTCATACTCAAGTGTACCAGGAGTCATGAACTCCTACTACACTTCGAGGGGCCAGCAGGGGAATTAAGTCCGAGGGACTACACCCCATAAGGCAACATTTTCAAGGGAATTAAGTTCAAAAGGACTACACCCTAAACAAACAATCAACAAGAAACAAAAGATATTCAGTGAAAAGCATAGTGATGATTCAAATTCAAAGATCAAAATGCAAATTAAAATGTCAAGTCTATGGGATCGAAATGACCAAATACAAGTTTAGACAAATAAAAATGTAAATGTTATTACAACCAGATCGAATAAGAAAAGTTCAAGAAAAGTTCAATAAAAAGGCGACAAGGGAAGAGCATCAGGCAGAAGGCTGGTTTGAAGTCGAAGCATTGGGATCGACCTGTTCCTCTAACTCGGCGTTCACTTCACCGGCTCCCTCCAGGGTGGGGACCACGTACTTGTTATAAAGAGACACGCCAGCCTTGAAATCGGTGATATATCGGCCATATCGGGGAATGGACTCTGGGTCGTATAAATAGGCCTTGCCGATGCTCTTGACCTCGAAGTCGTGGATCGACCATCTTGACTTCGTCCGGTCGCTCGAGAACCCCCTTCATGGCCTGACTCATCAGGAGCGCCAGGTCGTTATCAAACTCGTCAGACGTCAGGAAATCCTTCTTAGCTGCTTCCAAGCGGGTCGTGAAGCTATCGACCTCGGGCTGAAGATCGTCTCGAGCCTTGGTAGAGGCGACGGCTCGGCTACCGTCCGATCCACTCGACTTCACCGCCGCCACGGCTCGGCGTCTCTAGCGACAGTGTCTTCGTGCCTTAGACAGATCCGATTCCAGTTTCAGGCGTCTATCGTCCAACTTATTGGCTTTAGCTTTCAGCTTCTCGAGATCCGATGTCAGCTTAGCGATCGTCTCCTTCTGCTCCTCCAAAGCTGCCGAGGGAGACTCGATTCTATTCAACGCCACTTTAGCAGCCAGACGAGTCTGCAAAAAAGGGGAACATTGTTAACTTCAAAGTCAGACAAAACCTTGAAAATACAAGGAAATAAAAGAAGACTCACAACTCGTTGGCTCTTCATGATAAGGTCGTGTAGCTCCTCCGGAGTCATGCCCTCCATCTCTGCTACGCTCATCCCGGGGATCGCCTCAGTAGAATTTGGTGGAGCAAGGTTACGGGTCTCCTTCCCGACCCCATGTCTCGCCTCGGAGGTTTTATGGCGTTTTCTCGAGACGAAGTCACCTTCGGTCAGCTCTACCACATTGGCCTCGTCAGGCTGACTCCTTAAGATCTCGGATGCCGGGGCCGGAGTAGAAGAACGAGTCGTACCCCTTTGTCCGCCGGATGTACCCGAGGAAGGCTTCTTCGACCTGATGCCAGCCATTTCCTGGATTGTGCGGGGATCTACCTTTTTGGGGTCGGGCATCTTTCCAACTGCCTCTAGCCTTGCAAAGTGTTCCACTGCGAACAAGAGATAGGTCGACGTTAAAACAAAGATTAAAAATCTAGAAAATACAAGTACAACAGGTTCAACGAACGAATAAGTCGCCACGCAAAACTCGAACATCCTCATCGAGTTCCAGATAAGCGCCTGGGCCTGCCGTCTCGATGTCAGCAAACGGATATAGAGAATGTAGATTCCGAGTCGCAACATCGGGATGAGCGCACTCGATGATCGCGCACTTCGCCGGAACATCCGATTTGAGCCGATCATGCCATTTTTGCGGCCTTTGGAACCAAGTATGTATGTCGATATTAATCAGACCATGCCGAATAAAGAAAAAGTTAGGTTTCCAGTCGCCATGAGACGAGATCACCTTCCTCACGAACTCCGATGCCGAGGACGCTTCAAATGTATACCATCCCACGCCCCGCAAACTCGCCAAGGCAAAGTCTCGACGGAATAGTCGAACCGAGAATTCAACCTTGGCGATTCGACACGCCAAATATGAAACCCATTACGCCCCGATCCCATTGGGAGCGAGCCGGGTGATGCAGATCTTGTAATGTCGGCGACGGCGATTAGGCACGGGTCGAAGGGAATCTTAATCCTCTCTCTCAATTGCGCCTCGATATGGCATGAACCCAAGGGGAGGGTCGATGCGAATCGGTATCGGTCGTGTGACACTTTAATGTGGTCGACGAGTAGGGATTCCATATCTTAAACAGATCGCCTTGGCTTTCTGGCGTTAGATTTGACACACATCCGTATGGTCCCCGGCCTTGCATCCTGGTTTTGCGCCTGCAACAGTCGAGATGATTCAACGGTCGAGGGATGCCTCCCGCTCTCCCTCCTCTCCTTCTTCTCCGGCACTCTTTCACGGAAGCGGTTGGGTTCTCGAAATTGTTTCTTCCGGCCGATTCTACCTCGGTTTCAACAATCTCCTCTCTATTTTGGGAGTCGCTATCAACAAGCTAGACATGGACTTAAGGAGAAGATGCAGGAAATAAAAATAAGAAGGAGAATTTGAGTGAGTTTAGGGCTTACTTGAACTTTCGGCTAGAAAACTGAAACTCGCTGAAGATTAAAATGACGAATGGAAAACGCCAAGCTCTTGGACTCCTTTTATGCGTGTGAATTTTTGCAAATGATTTGAAAGGGTGGAGATTGTGGGCGCTTATAGGATACATAACGCGAGAATCAAGGGTAGTGGACCGCATAAAACGCTTCGCTTTCTGCACCCATTAATGCTAGTACAATGATGACGTCATCCTACGACAGCCTAGATCGGGTAGGTAGGACAGCTGCGTTCCCGCCTAAAGAAGACCACGTGTCGAGAGGGTTATTTGAATTTTCAGATCCGATCTCAGCACTCGAGATGAGCTTCACTCCGATCCGGGGCTTATGATGATACGAGAATACACACCTCCACGTGGAATTATCCGATTGGTCCATCTGGCATTTGAAAGAGTCTGGGCCAGCTATCCGCATCGGGTCGATACGATACGTACCGGGCCAAGACCACACTCAAGTAAGATTCACCATGGTGCGGACTCGAACGACCACGTTGATCTTCTTCGAGTCGATGTCATACACATTAGCCTGGTCTCCTGGCCCACATCCCACAGTAACTTGGGCAAGGAGGCAAGGCCCATTTAAGGGTATTTAAGTCAATAGACCCAGCCGCCCTTAGTTTAGGGCAGAAGAAGGACATGTGCCTATAAATACACAACTCCAGGAACTACGTAAGGCTTGATTCCTGGAATTTCACACAGGATACGTAGGCAATCCAAGATACCTTCTTGGACTCAGCCATAATACACCAAAAACACCATCTTTTACTCATATTTAGCCATCTCGATCTCTTACAGCTCATCCTTAGATTACACGTGGCCTCAATTCACTGGAGGTGCGTTGTTTAGCATCGTCAACGATCATGAAGAAAACATACTTTAGCATGGCTTCCATCTTTTCCTCTCTCCGTTTCTTGAATATATAATAGGATAATTGTATATTTGTTTCTTTTTCTTTGGTTTGGATGTCTAGAAGATGGAATGACTCCTTCCTTATATAGTGTATTTCTTTGGCATTGGGTGGGGCCGGTCTTTCCATCTGTTTCCAGAGTTTCATGGAACATATAAATCAAGAGTTGTGTCTCACTGTAGCAATTTTATTGAAAGCTAAAAATATTTTGAAACTCACGAGCCGAGTTTCATAACTCTTTGTTTTTTAAAAGATAAAAAAGTTTTTTGTGAAAATCATAAGCCGAGTTTCTTGTTGTATTTTGTGGCTTTCAAGGGAACAACAATGTCAAAACAAAACGCAGAAAACGCAGAAAATCTGATATGCTTGATATAACGTAGAATCGTGATAAACACTTTCCTACAAAAGTTATTTGACCCTTATAAGATGCCTCGGGTTACACAAATACTCTTGTGAGATAAGACTACGTTTCTCTTCACTTTATGGCACCAAAAGAGAAGAATACTTAAGGAGTTTTATTAGAAAGTTATTGATCCCCAAAGATGATCAAGCAATTGAATTGTTTCATATATGCTCTTAAAATGATCTCATATATTAGTAGAAAACCGTTCTTACATATAGACACCTTTTGGAAAGGTATTATATGGAAAAATCAGTTGAAAACCATTGAAAGGACACAACAATTCGCAGAAAATAGTCACAAAGGGCGCTGTATGGTCCGAAAAACGTGAAACTCTCTCGATCATAATTTTGCCTTGATCAACCCTGACAGCGCCGCTGTCCCTCTCGCTTTCCAAAATCGAATTTTAGTCCTTTAAGTGGTTTTCCTAACATTAATTGATCATTTATATCCGTAAACTCATAAATACTTATACGAGTGTGCACTCCGCACTTCTCAAACTCATATTATAGCATTCCGAGTTCACCCATCTTTGTACTAAACCCGATTACATAAATGAACATGGTAACACTTAAATTACCAACAATCCTCCCCATTTAAGTGTAATCCTTGGTTTAGCTAAAACAAATAAAACATAACAATTCATGCATCAATGATAATGTCACGAAGATTGAATTATCACCTAGTAATATTACACATTTCAAATATTCGAGTATTAGGGTGTGTCTAAGCATTGAACCCCTTTACACGTTTTGAATACATGAAGATAATATACACATGAATTAAAATAACTCCAAAAGTTTATACATGACACTAATTAAATAGGCCTTGTGTCCATATCCATTCTTGAGCATACAGAAATCCAATTCTAGAACTTCCTTGAAGCGGCCAAACTTCATACTCATATAGGTGAATCTTTTATTGATCGTGCACCTGCAATAGCACTTTGTCAAAAGATTCATTAAGAAGAAACTCTTCAACCTAATCTTCCATGTCATAGCACATACCTTCGGGACAATATTATGTGCTCAAATCTATGACAATAGGTCTTCCACATTGAATTCTGCCTCTAACATTGTACTAGAGGGGAATTGGGTATCCTACCACCAAGACTTATATGAGTTGTAAGCCCATCCCGATTACCGACTTTTGTACCAAGTCTCTAGCCAATCCTTTGGTTAAGTGATCAGCTAAATTATGTTGAGATCTCAAACACAACCAAAATCACCCCATGAGTGATCAACTCACGCATCAGCGCTATGTCTCTAACGCCAGTGTGTCGCGACTTACCATTATACACTTGACTATATGCTTCAGACAAGGTAGATGCACTATCACAATGGATAGAAATGGGTGAAATCGGCTTAGGCCATAATGGAATTTCATATATCAAATTCCTAAGCCACTCCGCCTCTTTTCCGGCTGCTGCTAAGGCAACAAATTCCGACTCCATAGTCGAGCTAGTAATACATGTTTGCTTTTTGGAAGCCCAAGAAATGGCACCTCCTCCAAGAAAAAACACACCCAACCACTTGTAGAAGAATGATCCTCTACATTGGATATCCAACTAGCATCTGAATACCCTTCTATTACTGAAGGATGTCCAACAAAAGTCAAGCCAAAATCCTTGGTTAACTTAAGATACCTTAGTACACGAGTTACCGCACGCCAATGATGACTACTCGGATTACTTGTGAACCTGCTTAGCTTTCCAACCGCATAAGAAATATCCGGAAGTGTGCTAGTCATAGCATACATCAAACATCCTATCACCCGAGAATACTCAAGTTGTAATATCGGATTTCCCGTATTAGGCATGAGTTTCTCATTAGGATCCATGGGAGTATTGGCTGGAGAAGAATTTTCACAATTGAATTTCTTCAACACTTTCTCAATATAATGAGATTGTGTCAAAGAGATCCCTTTGTCACTCCGTTAGATCTTGATTCCAAGAATCACATCCGCCTCCCCCATGTCTTTCATAGAGAAACTTGATGACAAAAAGGCCTTACAAAGGTCAACTTGTTCTTGGTTAGTTCCAAAGATTAACATGTCATCAACATATAAACAAATTATCACACCGTTACCGGTATTGTCAAATTTGCTATATAAACACTTGTCTGATTGGATAAGCTTAAAACCATTAGACAAGACAACTTCATTAAATTTATGATGCCATTGTTTAGGTGCTTGTTTAAGCCCGTACAATGATTTAACAAGCTTACATACCTTATGCTCATTTCCAGGCACAACAAACCCTTCCGGTTGTTTCATATAAATTTCTTCTTCTAAATCTCCATTTAAGAAGGCTGTTTTAACATCCATTTGATGGATCACCAGATTGTTAATAGCAGCTAGGGCAATCAACAATCTAATTGTGGAGATTCTAGCAACCGGTGCATAGGTATCAAAATAATCAATACCTTCCTTTTGTCTAAAGCCTTGAATTACCAATCGCTTTTATACACTCGACAAAGCCGTCACTTTCATCTTTCTTTTAAAGATCCACTTGCAACCCAAAGGTTTGCAACCACGAGGAAGGTCCGCAAGGATCCACGTGTTGTTTCCCATTATGGAATCCATCTCATCATTGACAGCTACTTTCCAAAATGACACGTCTCGAGACTCCATAGCCTCCTTAAACGTCTTAGGATCCTCATCAATATTATAACAATATGAGTATTGAAATCCTACTTCATCTCTTGTTCCTTTCACCAAATAAGTTTGATAGTCGGGTCCAAAAGATTTTGGTTTCCTAGCCCTTTTGCTTTTACGAAGCTCGAAAGGCTCATCCTGAGAATCAACATCATTGTTGTTCTCTACTCCAACACTAGTAGGAGTTATATCTTTTGGCCTCGGAATAGAAGTAAACCGATTTTCATCAAAGATGGCATCCCTTGACTCAATCATAGAATGAACAGCAACTGAATCATTAGGCTTTATAACATAGAACCTATATGCTTTGGAATACAAAGCATATCCAATAAAGATACAATCAATGCCTCTTTCACCAAAGGTTTTAATCTTAGGCATGGTGAGCCTTACAACAGCCCTACATCCCCAAACTCGTAGATAATTCAAGTTTGGCTTCTTTTTGAACCAAAGTTCATGTGGGGTAATAGGATTCCTTTTATTAGGAATTCTATTCAGCAAATAACAAGCCGTTAACATGCTTCTCCCCAAAATCCCTCACTCAAACTAGAGTAAGACAGCATCGAATTAACCATCTCTTTAAGAGTACGGTTTTTCCTTTCCGCTATACCGTTTTGCTGTGGTGTGTAAGGTGCCGTAACCTCATGTATAATCCCACATGACCTGAAAAGGTTGGATCAAAGTATTCACCACCTCGATCGGTACGCAACTTTTTAATTTTAGAGGTTAATTGCAACTCAACTTCACTTTTATAGATTTTGAATTTATCGATTACCTCATATTTAGAATGAAGTAAAAACACATAACAAAACCGTGTGGTATCGTCTATAAAATTCACTACGTATTTTTTATTACCAAGAGAAGGCGTAGCACAAAAATCACATAGATCACTATGAATGAGTTCCAAAACGGAAGACGACCTTTCAACACTTTGAAAAGGTTGTCTAACAACTTTGTTTAACATACAAGTATTACACTTATTCACATTCATGTCAAAAGATGAAATTAACTCATTTTTAGACATTACCAACATACGTTTATAATGAACATGTCCCAACCGAGCATGCCACTAAACAGAATTATTAACATCATGAACTGCAGCAACATTGTTTACAACATCATGCTGAGTATTTAACATAAACATACCATTACATAAGTAACCAATTCCAACAAATACACCACACTTACTTAAAATGTACTTATCCGACTCATAGACTTGTTTATAACCTTCTTTACATAAAATACTACCAGAAACCAAGTTTTTCCGTATACACGGAGCATGCAACACTTGTTTTAAAATAATACATTTTCCAGAACTAAAAGATAAAACAACACTTCCAACTCCAACTATGACAGCCTTTGACTCGTTTCCCATAAATAGCATGGATCCATCGATCACAGGTTCATAGTTTTTAAACCAGCTTCGATCCTTGCAAACTTGTCTCGTTGCACCCGAGTCAATCCACCAAGCAACATCATCATCCTGCATATAAAATGCTTCAGAAATTAGTGGTACATAATTCACACTCGAATTAAATCCACAAGTAACATTCTGACCTTGATGTTTAGGAACACCTTGGTCCTTAGACCCTTGCCCCGAACTGTTGTTTGGTCCTTTCTTCCTTACTAGACAATCAACTCTGAAATGTCCAGTTTTACCGCAATTCCAACAAGCACCTTTCGGTTTTTTGTTGTTATTTTTGCCATTGTTTTTGGAAGATTTTTTCTTATCTTTCCCTTTGTTCTTATACGAACACTCACCGTCAATCATATTGATAGAGGTCGAATCCATTACCTTTTAAAATTGGTTTTAATGCCCTCTTGCACCCTTAGAGACTCCTCTATACGCAAGTGACTACCAAGTTCTACCAGAGATAATTCTTCCTTTTTGTGCTTTAACATGTGTTGTCACGGATTTTATTAACAAGTAATAAATTTATAATCCGATATACCTCAAGTGCAAGGATCGTAGTAAAGAGGTTAATACCGGGTCGATCTTACGGGGAATCGGAGGTTGCTAATCCTAGTTTTTATTTAACTAACCTATGTCACGATTACTAAACTAAACAAATACGAAAACAGTAAATAATTCACAAGAAAGATAACAATAACGTAAACTGGATAGAAGATCAATGATCTAAAGCCAGGAAAGATAGTTTCAAACCAATTTAAACTAAACTAAACCTAATATGCAATAAAAGACTAACTAAGCTAAACACTTCAAATTCAAGGGGGTTTTAATCAATAAAGTTACGAACGAACAAGCAATTGATCCACCTATCCTACAACATTCAATTCCAATTCAGGTTATCTCGTGATCTTTAACCAAGTTGTGATTCACCTAACCAAGGCATGAACTCCTAATTTCTTAGAAAAGTTCGTTTCTTAATCTTCTATCTCTCGATGTTAAAGATTATTACTTTCAAAGCGAAGGTGTAGATTTCTCAATCTAGTTATCTAGAGATTCAACCTAATCAACTCTCGTTATTTTATAGGTTAAAAATCTAATCTTTATTATATTGATTCTAGGGTTCAATTATGATTTTCATCCAAATCGAACAAGCAATCAATCATGCAATAATCTTTCGATATGAATTGCAATAAACAATGATAAACAATAATAAAGATACAACTTTGGATAAAATACTCACAAGATAATCCTGAAACGAAATCAAAGTGTTGGTAGAACGGCTTCACAACGCTTGTTCTAGAGGGATTTAGCCTCTAGACATGATATGGAACCAATGAATTTCTTGATTCGAGAACATGGAATAAAAAGATGATAAAATTGTATGTAAACTAAGAAAAACGCAGCTGAGCCGCCCCTAGGGTTTAGGGTTCGAATGTATGATCCCTAGGGTTGAAATAACGCGACTATATATAGAAAACTAGGTCGGTTTCGAAGATGGCGGCGGCGGGCGCCCGATGCCCGTCCAGTGTGCTTTGGACGCCGATTCGAGACGTCCGCTTACTCGGCGTCAAACTCTACAAACCAAAAATCTCATCCTGGGCGCCACCAATATTACAGGACGCCATCCAGGCTCGACGGGACTTGGGCGCCGTCCGATGTGATCCAAATTCAAATCTTCAACTCTATCTCTTTTCCTCTAGCCAATTCCATCCTTATCTCTTTCTCATCAATTAAGTCCGACTTGAGCATCTTTTGAATCGAAAATATGTATCTACAAGTCATTAAAACATCGCAAAAATGTAATATTATCCAAATAAACATAAAACCATCATTAAAACACATAATTCAGCCAATTTTGCGAATAAACCATTTAAAACCTCATTTGCTCAATAAACCAGTTAAACGCTCATTTTCTATGCAAATTATACAAATATGAGGGAAATTATTACAAAATATAACGATATAAATCATATAAAATCACCCTTAACAACTCCCCCACACTTATCTTTTGCTCGTCCCGAGCAAAACAAAACAAGATAAAGGCTCTAGAAAAGATAGACATCTCAGCACATATAACACATATTCAATAACTTAGAGGTTTACCCCGATGTGTGTGCAAAGCCATAACAAACTTCCACTAAGTCCAAACTTGAAAATTTCAAAGCAAAACTAGCTAATACCCCCTTCAAACAAGCGATAAATGATACTCATAAGATGTACCCTACAAACGTAAAATATCCCGAAAAGGATGATAGAACATACCTAGGGCCTTTCTGAAATACTCAGAGGATAATCCCTACAGCATATCTATCAGTTTCTACTGGGGATAAGATAGACGATAACGTAGTCTTCTATTCATTCAATTCATACCAATTCTTTATTCAAGTTGAGTTAACTATTTCACTTTTAAACACACATCAGAATGAGCTGTTGCCCTGTCATAGCAGAATAGGATATTCGAGATATACCCTACCTTACTCCAATCATAAGGCAGCTTTTCCTGACTGTCGTGAGCTTTTAGTCATCATAGTGGTATAGGACATTTCGAGATAATGCCCTACCGCACTCAAATCATCGACTAGCTTTCGACACACCCAATAATTCTTCATATTTTTCAACTTTTTCATTTGACAATAAGTCACGTGTTACTTATCACATTCAAACCTTCAGATATTCACAGTATGTCATACTTCGGATCTAAATACAAACTATCATAAATCTCAGGATATATACGTAGCACTAAGCACATGACTTATAAGATAATCAAAAATCACTCGTCGAAAAAGGGGTATAACTTTATAAATTAGCTCATCGTTCACTATGGCTCGTGAAAAATAAATCTCAGGTGAAACAACTAACTTATCAAACATATGATATATAGCTTGAATGACTATAAAAATAACGAAAATAGATTTGAATTGCCTACTCGGGACAAAACAAAAACAAAAGTGTCGAAATTTTTTGAAAATTCTAGCTCATTTTGCATAGAAACATAACGAATGTAAGCAAATGTACAAATACATATCAAATCATCCCCTCCCCCACACTTAAACTACAACATGTCCTCATGGTGTGCAGAAAATAAACAGACAGGAAACTTAGCTGATTGTAGTTCGAATGTTGCAATTCTGGAAATAGTCGCGATCCAGATCCAAAAATGCCTAAGGAAATCAGTCGACTGTGGACCATCCACCGAAAAACTGGCTTCATCTGAAAGCTCACAATTGCTATCGCAAATATCCTGCACACTTGAAAAACAAAACAAAACGGACCTCGCGGAACATAGGGGGATATTATCTCAAAAATGAAAAATAAAGATAAAGATAAAATCGAATAAGATAAAAGAGTAATCATTCATCACAATAAAACACAGCTCAACTGACAAATACAAACATAATCTTAATTAGGCTTAAGATAAAAACTAAATCAAAGAAAAGAAATAACATAAAAGAGAGTCCTAATATAATAAGGGATATCTAGGATGCCTCCTGGTGGTGGCGCTTATTGGTTAATGTCGTTAGCTCGACATTCCTTCACCACTGATCAAAGCCATTTAACTTTTCTGCCAGCCACTACCTCGTGTAAGCTTTGATCAGTAGTTCGGCTGCAGAAACAGTACTTTACACATGGGGTAAAACCTTTACACATGGGGTAAAACCTTTATGGTAAAACCTCGGGTTACACAAATACTCTTGTGAGATAAGACTATGTTTCTCTTCACTTTATGGCACCAAAAGAGAAGAATACTTAAGGAGTTTTATTAGAAAGTTATTGATCCCCAAAGATGATCAAGCAATTGAATTGTTTCATATATGCTCTTAAAATGATCTCATATATTTGTAGAAAACCGTTCTTACATATAGACACCTTTTGGAAAGGTATTATATGGAAAAATCAGTTGAAAACCATTGAAATGACACAACAATTCGCAGAAATAGTCACAAAGGGCGCTGTATGGTCCAGAAAACTGTGAAACTCTCTGATCATAATTTTGCCTTGACTGAACCTGACAGGCGGCCGCCTGTCCCTCTGCTTTTCCAAAATCGAATTTTTAGTCCTTTAAGTGGTTTTCCGAACATTAATTGATCATTTATATCCATAAACTCGCAAATACTTATACGAGTGTGCACTCCACTCATATTATAGCATTCCGAGT
This sequence comes from Gentiana macrophylla, assembly GCA_026214975.1. Lineage (NCBI taxonomy): Eukaryota > Viridiplantae > Streptophyta > Magnoliopsida > Gentianales > Gentianaceae > Gentiana > Gentiana macrophylla. Next base: position 1,712,796 of record CM047812.1, on the reverse strand, counting down.
TCACCCATATTTGTACTAAACCCCGATTACATAAATGAACATGGTAACTACCTGCTAGAACTTCTTCAGATTGACCACTACCGCCATCCTCTGAAAACAGGTCGGGTGAAAACTCATCGCATTCTTCAACTTTTGTAGCACCACACCCGAGGATATCGAGGAAACGAACAATCAAAGGCTTTTCCTTAGGTTCACCAATATAGTGCTTACACCTTTGACCATTTACTCGAAACGGTTGGTCACCATAGCCCCGTAGTTCCAAAACGCCTCCAGGAATAATTTGGAGAATCTCAAAGGGACCGGACCAAAGACCGAAAAATCGTCCATAAAGACTTCCATACACTTTTCTACAAGCCCGTCAAAAATAGCCAGCATACATCTTTGAAAAGTGGATGGGGCATTGCAGAGACCAAATGGCATTCGCCTATAAGCGAATGTACCATAAGGGCAGGTAAAAGTGGTCTTTTCTTGGTCAGCTGGATCAATGGGTATTTGGAAGTATCCTGAATAACCATCCAGGAAGCAGTAAAATGCGTGTCCCGCCAGACGCTCAAGCATCTGGTCAATGAATGGAAGGGGAAAGTGATCCTTCATGGTTACCTCATTGAGCTTCCTATAATCGATCTGAGACTCAGAACCATGAATAAGTCTCAATGCTATTTCTTCTCCCTTCTCATTCTTCTCAATCGTAATTCCACCTTTCTTGGGAACTACTTGAGTTGGGGAAACCCATTCACTATCAGCGATGGCATAAATGATTCCCATGTCCAGAAGTTTGATGATTTCTTTCTTCACCACCTCTTGCATATGAGGGTTGAGCCTCCTCTGGGGCTGTCTAACACATTTCGCACCCTCATTTGTCTTGATCTTGTGCATACAGATGTCCGGAGATATCCCTCTGATATCTCCTACTTTCCATCCAAAGGCTTTCTCGTTTTTCTTCAAGACGTTAATTAATTTCATTTCCTCTAACCGAGACAACTTGGCAGATATAATCAAAGGAAGCTTGTCACCTTCTCTTAGGAACACATACTTCAAATGTTTGGGCAACGGCTTCAACACTAAATCTGCAGGGGGGTCTTCTAAATTTGACCTAAGATCTCCACTTTTCAACTCAACATCGCTGAGTTTACTTAGCGGTCCCACTGCCAAAGCTTCTCCTTTCAACAACTTATCCTCAAAATCAGCTTCTAACTGTTCTAGACTTACCACACCATGATTATTCAAATTATCAACCAATCGCTCATATTCAGTTGCAACAGCCATGACTTGCTTTTCCATGAAATCATCGAAGTCATCAGAAGAATCCTCAATGGAAAAGCCGGTTGGAGGACCAGAGGGTACTTGAATGGATCTAGAGACATTATAGCTTACTTCTTGGTCACCAACTCGTATCGTCACTCACCCACCATCGCAGTCAATGAGGGCTCTAGCTGTAGACAGAAAAGGTCTTCCAAGTATCAGGGGGACATTTTCATCCTTTTTCAATGTCTAAGACGTACCAGTCAACGGGAAAGGTAACCTATCAATTTGAACTAGTACGTCTTTTAATATTCCCACTGCTTTCTTAGAAGATCTATCAGCGAATTGCAAATTCATGGTAGTGGGTTATAGAAGATCAATTAAACCCAGCTGTTTGCAAACAGACATTGGCATGAGGCTGATGGATGCACCCAGGTCACATAAGGAGTTTGGGAAGACTAGGCCTCCCATTAGTAATGTGAGCACAAATTTCCCGAGTCACCCTCTTGGTTGGTAGGTCTTCATAATTGATCATTGAGCAATCTTCACCAACCAACCTCTCCATGTCTGATAACTTCTTCTTGGAAGAGACAACATCCTTGATGAATTTGGTATACTTAGGCATCTCAACCAAGACCACAGATAATGGAACATTTACCTGAGTATTTTTCAAAAGATTCAGCACCTTTTCATACTTCTTATCTTCACTCAAAGGTATGTTGCTCTTTCTTGGTGGAAAAGGAAGCTTTTTCAATTCACTCTCAGAAAAGACTTTCTTCGAGGATGCAGTGACAGCTTTGTCTTCCAAATCCTTCCACCTTACAACTTTTTCATTCTTTCTATTAGTCAGGGGATCAGCCTCCTGACTTCCACTTCATTCTTCACTCCTCAGGGGTTCAGCCACCTGAGGACTTTCAACTCTTTCACCTCTCAGGGGATCAGCCACCTGAGTTTTCTCTTGCAATAGAGGGGGTGTAGGTGCTCAGCTTCCCCTCCTACCCTATCTCTGGCAGGAGGGGCTAGTGGTTTCCTTGGTGAGGGGAACCACTCAGTTGAGTACCAGACCTTAAATTCATTGCACTGGCCTCTTCTCCACCGTAAGGAATTGAGCAAACCAGGTCAGTGCATTGGCCGTAATTCAAATCAGTTTGAGTTATTTGACCAACCTTTTGCCCTTGCTGCCTCTCAAGATTCTTGATTGTATTCAGTAACAACTGGAAATTATTATTTTGCTCTTTCTGATAGGATTGGAAATCATCTTTTAGCTCCTTCTTATAGGAGTCCACTTTAGCTTCAAGATCATTAAAGTGCGAGGAGCCTTGAGAGTTCGGCGATTCTTCTGGGAAAGATTGGTGAACTATTCTCAAATGCAGATTTGAATTGTTTGTCCAATTTTGATTGAACCTCTGATTAGAATTGGAAAAATTATTTTGGTTCTGAGGAAAACCAGGGTTTCTATTGAAGTTTTGATTCTGATTGAAATGAGAATTTGGATTGAAACTTGAAGACTGATTGAACCCTTGGTTTTGGAGATTGCCTTGGCCAGAGAACTGATTATTGAATCTCTGATTCTGTTGGCCATTAAAAGCATTGATTTCTGCATTCTGTCCAATCATGGGACAGAAACGAGCAGTGTGCCCCATATCATCACATACCTGGCATGTGATTGGATTGTACTGTCCATGATTCTGGACAGCATTGACTTGATAGGTCGATGGGGAAATGAATTGACATTGGCCAACCATGTGGCCAGTTTGACAGCAATTGTCACAATACAGAACTTGAGAGTTCTGCGGAAATGAGGGAGTCTGATAACTCGGCTTTGGAGACGTGGTAAGAGTGGCCAGCTGCTGTTTCAGCATGGCGATTTCATTCATGTGTTCACCTCCTCGATCCTAGGAGAGGAGGTGGTGCTTGAATAGCTTGATACGAGGGGGCATAATTGTATTTAGCAATAGCCTCGAATAATGCCCACCCTCTTCGTATATTTTCTTAAAAATGCCCCACCGTAAGAACTATTGACCATGCCCTTCGTGAGCTCGGTCAATCCACTGAAAAACGTGTTGACTTGCCTCTGCAAGTCCAAACCGTGGTGTGGGCATTTACGAAGAAGAGCTTTGAATCTCTTCCAAGCATCAAAGAATGATTCGTTTTCCGTTTGATAGAAATTAAATATTTCTCTTAAAATCTTGGTCGCCTCTTGGATGGTGGGAAATATTGACTTAGGAACTCTTTTTCGAGTCCAGCCCAGGTGGTAATGGATTCAGCAGGGAGAGAGTTGTACCACTCTTTTGCCTCTCCCTTCAAGGAAAACGGAAAAAGTTTCAACTTTATGGCATCCTCACTGACTCCTTGGATGCGAGTCGTACCACATATCTCCAGAAATGTGTGTACGTGTGTATGAGGATTTTCAGAAGGAAAACCATGGAAGATTGATGCTTGCTGCATCATTTGAATGAGCCCGGGTTTGAGCTCGAAGGTATGTGTATTTATGGTTGGTAAAACGATAGCCGGGTTGACTTTGACTTCGCCAGGCATGGCGTAGTCAGCCAACGTACGTCTATCTTCTGCAGCCATAATGACTATGTCTTCGATCTCCTCAGCTAACCGATCCTCAAGCACAACTATAACTAAAAAATAAAGGTTAAACTAAGAACTAAAGGTTAAAACCTATGAAAAGAAATTAAAATAAAATAAAAATAAAATAAAAGAGGACAGACGGGCGTCCAAGGTCCTGGACGGGCGTCTGCCTGGAAGATGAACTGGACGGGCGTCTGGATAACCCGAACGCTCGTCTGACTAGCTGAAAACGAAACAGAGTAGGCTCTATTTGGGCGGACGGGGGTTCACTTATTTTGGACGCCCGTTTGGTCTCAGTCAAAAAAACAAAACAGGGATTAAAAACAGGTCGTCCTAACTAAAACACAAAAACTAAAGACGAGGCTAAACAATAAAAATTAATAATACGAAACTAAGGGTACCTACCTACCTACCTACGAAAAATTTAAAACAGAAAAAGAAAAAAAAGAAAAACACTAAGACGGTGAAAAAAAAACGTGTTGAAATCTTCTGGGGCCAAAATGGAAGGGAAAACAGCAGATTTTGACCTCGAAAACGGTGCTGAATGGCCTTAGGCCATTCGTAAAATCGTCGGCGTCGGAACGAGCTTTCCGAATTGGGGTCCTGCGTTCCAAACGGACACTCGAGCCGAAAGTAACGGCCAAAATACTACCGTGTGCCCTAACGATCCCTTTTTATCCCAACTTATAATAAAAATTAGAAAAATTAAAAAACTAGACAACCGTACCGATTCCCCGGCAACGGCGCCAAAAACTTGTCACGGATTTTATTAACAAGTAATAAATTTATAATCCGATATATGTTAAGGCCATATTTATATGATTATTAAAGGTTTATTTCATTATTATTTTCCCCACATTTGCGTAATTTACATGAGAATTAAGGGTTTAAGTGTAAATATTGAGTAAAGATGATTTTAAGATGATTGTATGCAAAATTGATGATTGTAAGTGTTGATTTAATGGAATTATTATTAGTTGAGTTTTATTACATTTTTGCATTGTTTATTTATCATGTAGGTGTTGATTTTCGTGCATATAATGAGGATAAATGAAGCTCAAGTCGAATTACAAGAGATAGAGTTGGAATTGGCTTGAAGAAATTGGATAAAGATGAAGAGATCCGATCCTCGCCCGCTTCAAGCGGGCGCTCATCGATCTTGAACGAGCGTCCGTATGAATCGGCGTCCATGCGGCGTCGAATCGTATTTTACATTCGAGAGAGTTCGACGGAGGATGAACGAGCGGCGTTTACTCAGCGTCGTGAGAGGAAATCACATACGAGAGTTTGGGCGCAGCATGGACGGACGTCTGAGAGCAAAGTCAAGATCCACCAGACGGGCGTCCACAAGACCAGACAGGCGTTCAAGGCCGACTTAACCCTAGCCGACACCAAATTCCTATAAATAAAGCGGCGGCCCCCCAACCCTAATTCATACCAAATAATTGAGATCGCACTTTCACACCAAAAAGTGCGGGCGAACCCTAATTCCATAGAGATGAACTTCTCCAATCCAACAATCATCTTCAACATGATTGTTGGCTAAAAGCCTTGCAGTGAGTCGACGGAGGAAGCCTATCAACAACAAAACCAACTAGAGAGTTCGATGCTTAAGTTTAGTGAGTTTATTTCATAGTTTTTCATTACTTTGGATCTGTTTTGTATTGCTTAAGTTTTATTGAATTAAGATTTGATGAAACGATCTATGTTTAATTTATGCTTGAATAAATTTATGAAAGTATGTTTATTTAAGTTCTCTTTTATTCAAAGTAATGCATCTAATTGTGTTTTAAGAGATTATGCATGATTAGTTGAGTAAGAGCTTGGAAACAATCTCGTGATTTCGTGTTGATTGCATGTTTAGTTTGTTTGAAAAGACAAACGAAACCCTAGAATTTGGTTGAAGAAATTTAATTGAATTCGTGAACAAATCACTACTAAAAACTATGTCTTTTAATCACCGTCTAGTTGGATTGTTGGTTGATAGGTGGAACCTAGTCGCCTTGCTGTGTTTTTCCTTTAATTGTTTATTAATCGAATCGTTTAGATTAAGTTTAGTTTAAGTTCTAGTTATATAAACCCTAGTTTCCTGCTGTTTTCCTGCACTTTTCTGCTTCAGTTCATAATCAGACGCTCGTCCGCAATAGCAGACGCTCGTCCATTAGATTTAGTTCCCAGACGCTCGTTCATCAAAGTGAACGTTCGTCCGTTTTTCTGTTTTATTATTTTCTGCTTGTTTTTATTCCTGTTTTAGTTTCAATTCTTAGGTTTAGGTTTCAGTCAGTTTCAACCTTAGTTTAGATAGATAATTGTGACATAATCGATAGAATAATTGTCCCTTGATCCGATAAACATTCCACTCCCTTAGGACGACCCGTTAACATCCTTTACTACAGATCCTTATACTTGGGGTGTTTCGGTTATAAATTGTAAAACTCGTTTTTACCGAACAAGTTTTTGGCGCCGTTGTCGGGGAGTCGGTAACGGTTGTCGGATTCTACTTAGGGCGATTTTACGTGTCAAAAGGTCGTTAGGGCACACGGTAGTATTTTGACCATAACTTTCGGCTCGAGTGTCCGTTTGGAACGCAGGACCCCAATTCGGAAAGCTCGTTCCGACGCCGACGACGTGGTGAATTGCCATAGGCCGTTCAGTGCGTTTTCGAGGTCAAAATCCACTGTTTTCCCCTCCATTTTGGCCCTAGAAGATTTCAACACGTTTTTTTTACCGTCTTAGTGTTTTTCTTGTTTTTAAACTTTTCATAGGTAGGTTTCTTTTCCAGTTTCGGTTTCTTTATATCTTATAAAAATAAAAAATTAAAAAATACTAAAAGCCTTACGAACGTCGTCGTTCACCCATACTCGAACGCACGTCCGCGCTTCATCTGCCTTCTTACGAACGCCGATTCGATGTTCAAACGAGCGTTCTCACTTCTAAATCCTCCAATCTTCTCTAAACTGCGTTCTAATCAACCCCAAAGGGTTGATTTCTTCCTTTCCTTTCTTCCGGTTTATGCAAGCGAAGTAAGAAGGACTTCGATCTTTGATCCCGAGCCTGAACGATCTATCCTTGGAAGAAGGCTTCTCCTCGATTTGGACAAAATGGCGGATCAAGATCCACCAATTCCAAATCCCGATCCCCAAGCTCGATTAAATTTACTCCTTCAACAAATGCAAGCTCAAGAAAGAATGAAGATCGGCAAGAAGTCGGCATAAATCAACAACTTCAACAATTCCGCCAAAACCAAATTTCAATCGGTTGAACCAGGACCCTACACTCCATATCTTAATCAAGATTTTCTTGAGGACATAGACCTATTCGTCCACCTGATATGGGGGAGTAAATTTCGACCTTAAAAATGGAGTAGTTGCACTAGTCCAAAATAGCTCTTTCCATGGCATTTGCTCAAGAAGACCCGCACGACTTCTTGTCCACATTCGTACAAATCGTGAAGCGAGGCCATTATCCTGGTGTTGATTCCGAGATCGTAAAGTTGAAGCTATTTCCTTTTCCTTTAAAAGGTGAAGCAAGCGAGATGGTTTAAGTCGTTAGCACATCATTCCTCCATACATGGAATGATGTCAAAAGAGCCTTCGCTCTTAAGTGGGTTTCACCAGCAAGATTATGGAGATGAAACGGGAAATAGCTACGTTTGAGCGGATGGAGAGGATGAGGCTGTTGGCAAGGCTTGGGAGAGATTAAATCATTGATGAGGAAGTGCCCCAATCACGGATATGATAGACATGAGTTGTTGGAACTATTTTACAGAGAGAGTCTCTCAACCTAATAGAGACTATCTTGACTCCACACTCATGGATCCTTCTTAGGGGAGGTGATGAGATCGCCACAGAGTGGCCGAGACCATCGCCAAGAACAATATGTGGTCGACTCCTAAGAAGACCAATATTGTTAAGAAAAAGAAGGTACGCAAGCAATCCCGATACACAAATGTTGGTTGCTCGGATGGAATTGATAAGCAAGCGGTGGCCAATCTTGAGATCTGACCTTCTAATTCAAATTATCTTGAAACACAAAGCGGGGGCGAGATGACGGAGGAGGTAAACTTAATGGATAATCAAAACCAACCCTTCCGAAACTTCAACCGCAACTAACTATTCAGATTTCAAAGACAAAACTTCAATCAAGCCAAGTTACCACCTGGCCCTTCAAATTCGAATTCTTTCAACTCGAACTATCAAAGTCCGTTGAGAACTCCCAAAGGCCTCAAGGTGGTGGAATCAAACTCGAACAACAATCATACCACCTCATGTGTCCTCAACACAAATTCGATGAGTTTGGTAGACATGGTGAAGACTCGCATCTACTAGTGTTAAAGCAATTGAGAGACAAGTTGGTCAAATGGCGGACCCGACAAGCAAGCGGACCTCACGGTAAACTTCCGAGTTATACCGAGAGAAATCCGAAAGTCGATGTGAATGTTTGCACCGCCATTACACCTCGGTGGGAGTATGGACAAGAAGAGGAGTTGAATGAAGTAACGTTGAGAAGTGGTAAGCAGCCGGACCCGGCAAGATGTCGGAAAGCGAGTAGCCCCTCCCGACGCCATAAGTTCAGAGGGGAAATCAAATCACATGCCGAAGAAAGCAACGATGAGGAGGAGCTTAGTGACAATTCTTCGGAGGCGACAATGATTCTCGATGAAGAGGAAAGGAAGAAGAGAGTCGGAGAGGCAGTACTTCGACTAAGAAAAAGGAAGAAAAGTTTGTGAGATGGAAGGATAAGGAGGATGAGGCGATAAAGAATCAGGCCACGAAGAATGATAAAGCCCTTCCTTATCCACCGAAGAGCAAGGAGAGAGCCTCGCCAAAGACAAGCAAAGATGATGGGGTGAGGAGGATACTTAGGGACACTAAAGTGAGTATGCCCTTAGGCGAGGTATTGTCTAAAAATGCCTAAATGTACTAAGTATCTTAAAGAATTCTCGTGGGAGCAAGAGAAAGCTTGAGGGATGGTGAAGAAGTGTTTGAGAAGATTGCACAATGGTTTCACAAAAAGTCATTTGTTTAGCGAGTGACCTGCGGACCTTCAATCTCCTGTGAGATTGAAGGCCATTTGTTCGAAAATGTTTTATGCGACTCGGGGCCTCCATCAATGTGATGCCATTAAATGTATGCAAGAAGCTCGGGCTAGACAAAAGAATGCGAGAACGCCCATTTCTCTTCGGATGGTAGACAAATCTAGTCGCATCACTGCAGCCGGTTGTGTAGCTAATGTTCTCCTTCAAGTTGAACATTTAGTCTTCCCTACCGATCGGGTTATTCTAGACTATCCACGATAAAGAAATGCCTCTAATTCTAGGCCGAACCTTTTTGGACACTTCTAACGCTCTCATCGACTTACGCAGCGATGATTACTCTTAGAATCGGTGACACATCCGTCACCTTCACACGAGAGGACAAGTCCTGAAAGAACCATAATCGATGAAATATCGTTTGTCGAAGCTATCTATGAGGATCTAAAAAGATGCCTACTCAAGAAACAGAGGAGTTGACAGAGATAGGTGTTTTTGAAGTCTTGGACATTGAGGATCCGGTGATCGGACCATCTTCTAATTCATTTCAAGCCGTAGGCATTGACAAGTCATCTTCACTCGCTCACACCGGGCTGTTATTGAGTTAGAAGCATGGAGATGCCCGAAGAACAAACGATGATTTCAAAGAATGAGTCGGGAAGACTTCATCCCTGGTGAAGAAGAAGCTCTGATGGGTAGTTGGGACGAGATAGAGTTTTGGAGAGAAGCTACTCATTGGGAAGTAGATGATTGGGAAGAGCTGGCAGAAGAGCTTAAAGATGAAGAGTTAAGAAAAATGATCGATCACAAGAAAAAGGAAGCAAGTGTTGATCGGAGGATTCCGATGGACGATTTGATCCAATACCTTTCTGGGGTTGAGCCTCGGGAAGATGAGTTATTCTTTAGTCAACCACTTCAAGCTCATAAGGAGAAAGGTGGCCCGCTAAAGTCTAGCATTGAGCAACCACCTACTGATTTAGAGCTTAAACCGCTTCCAAAACACCTTAAGTATATCTTTCTTAAGGATGGAGATAAATTTCCTTTGATCATTTCTTCGAAACTCGACCAAGAGCAAGAAGCACAGCTGATAGAAGTGCTTCAGAAAAAACATCCTCGCGTTCGGTTGGCAAGTGGGTGATATCCGAGGATCACCCAGGACATATGCATGCATAAAATCGAGCGGAGGAAGGAGCTAAAAGGTAAGACAACCTCGTGAAAAAATTTGAATCCGCATATGCAAGAGGTTGTCAAAAAGGAGGTTATAAAGTGGCTCGACATGGGAATCATCTATGCAATCGCCGATAGCGAGTGGGTCAGCCCTACTCAAGTTGTGCCAAAGAAGGGCGGAATCACAGTCGAAAAGAATGAAAAAGGGGAGGAAGTTGCCTTACGACTCGTGACTGGCTACAGAGTCTGTATTGACTATCGTAGACTTAATGAGGTTCTTGCCAAGGACCACTTTCCCTACCCTTCATTGACCAAACTTATTGAACGAATCGAGTGGTCATAAGTATTATTGTTTCCTTGATGGCTATTCCGGCTACTTCCGGATAGCCATTGATCCTAATGACCAAGAGAAGACCACGCTTACGTGTCCATCCGGTACTTTTGCTTTTAAGTAGAATGCCATTCGGTCTATGCAATGCACCCGCGACTTTTCAACGGTGTATGTTGGCCATTTTGATGGACTTGTTGAGAAATGCATGGAAGTCTTCATGGATGACTTCTCGATCTACGGCGATAGTTTTGATGAAATTTTAGAGAACCTAGATATGGTACTCCAATGTTGCGTTGAGAAGAATCTGGTGCTTAATCGGGAGAAATGCCATTTTCTAGTTGATGAAGGAATAGTTTTGGGACACAAGGTGTCCAATCTTTGCATTCAAGTTGATAAGGCTAAGGTTGAAGCCATTGAAAAGATGACGTGCCCAAAAGCAAAGGAAAGAGAGTACGAGGTTTTCTAGGACATGTTGGCTTCTACCGGCGTTTCATTAGAGACTTTTCTACGATTGCCAAGCCTTTATCAAATCTCTTGAAAGAAGATGTCGATTTCTTGTTCGATGCAAAGTGCAAGGAAGCTTTCAATTGTTTGAAAGATAAGCTTATCGCTGCCCCTATTTTAGTAGCACTTTGACCGGACCAAGCCTTCGAATTGATGTGTGATGCCTCTAATTATGCCGTGAAGCGCAGTTTTAGGACAAAGAGTTGATAAAGGTTCAGCTCATCTATTATGCGAGTCGTACCTTGAACCCGGCTCAATGCAATTATACTACGATCGAGAAGGAATTCTTAGCCGTCGTCTTTGCCATTGACAAGTTTAGAAGCTATCTTCTAGGGTCTCAAGTGATTGTATGGACAGATCATGCGACTTTACGCTACCTTATGGATAAAGCGGATGCCAAACCAAGGTTACTTATATGGATTTTAATTCTACAAGAGTTTGACCTTGTGATTAAAGATAAGAAAGGTAGTGAGAATATTGTTGTGGTGATCATTTATCTCGCTTAGTAAATGAGGGTGCAGAGAATCACAATGATATAGGCATTGATTTTCCAACCGAGCAATTGATGAAGCTTGAAACGGTTAGGCCGTGGTATGTCGACTACGTCAACTATTTAGCGAGTGGTCATTTAGAGGATATGACGTATCGGGAGAAGAAAAGTTCTTTCGACCTTAAATATCTCGTATGGGAAGATCCTTATTTGTTCGAGTGTCCAAAGGCGGTATGCTTCGACGGTGTGTTCTGAGCATGATCGGTGGGATATCTAGAACAATGCCATAAGCGGTCCTACCGGAGGTCACTATGGAACACCAAAGACGGTTGCAAAGATCCTTCAAGCTGGATTCTACTGGCCGACTCTATTTAAAGATGCGTAAGCCTTTTGTAAAGGTTGTGATAGGTTCCAGAGAACTGGGCGCGAGTAGTAGGATGGAAATGCCACTTAAGCCCATTCTTGAATGCGAAGTTTTCGACGTTTGGGGCATAGATTTTATGGGACCCTTTCCATCCTCATGTGGTCATAAGTATATCCTCGTCTGTGTGGATTATGTTTCAAAGTGGGTCGAGGCCATAGCTACTCAAACTAATGATCACAAGGTTGTGAAGAAATTCTTGCAAAAGAATATCTTTACTAGATTCGGCTGTCCGAGAGCACTCATTAGTGATGAAGGTACTCACTTTTGCAATGCGCCGCTTGACAAGATCCTTGAGAAGTATGGTGTCAAACATAAGATTGGTACACCATATCATCCTCAAACTAGTGGCCAAGTCGAGGTAAGCAACCGGAGCCTGAAAAGAATTTTGGAGAAGACCGTGAACAATAATCGATCTAATTGGAGTCTTAAGTTGGATGACGCGTTGTGGGCTTATCGTCTCGCATTTAAAACCCGATGGGCACGTCACCCTTCCAAATGGTCTACGGAAAAGCTTGTCATTTACCTGCGAACTTGAACACAGGCTTTACGGGCAATTAAATTCTTAAATTTTGATAGCCAACTCTGTGGGGAGAAAAGGTTATTCTGATTGAACGAGCTCGACGAATTCGGACTTCGTGCATACGAGAATGCTAAACTCGACAAGGAGAGAACTAAGATACTCCATGACGCTAAGATCAAGGACCGAGAATTCAAAGTTGGTGAAATGGCTTTACTCTATAATACCGACTTCATTTGTTTCTGGTAAGCTAAAGTCTAGATGGTCCGGTCCATTTGAGATTCTCGAGGTTAATCCAAGTGGAGTAATTACTTTGAACGGGTATGGTAATCAAGCTTTTAAAGTGAATGGCCATCGACTTAAGAAATATTTTGGGCAACCAAAGGAAAAGCTGAGACTCTTTATTTCCAAAGAAGAGATGAGAGTACTGAGATGTCCTGGTTTGTGAAGAGATTCCATCTTATTTCTTTGAGTCGATGATGATGACGTTCTATATCCACCCGTAGGTACCTTCTCCTGAGACCCCTGAGCAGGTTAGCACCCCTATGCCTATCATCCGCAAGAACAAGAAGAAGAGAGTCAGTGTAGTTTGGAGAGAAAAGTTTAATGATCTTATAGCACACTTGACTTGTTGTTGTGGTGAAAATCATTTCCGCCCCAATACTCCTGATTCTGATACTGAGGTGGCGGTAGTCAAACCAAAGTGGCCCGATCCGGGTTGATTCTTGAACTTTGTGTCAAGTCGTTGACATTAAAAGCGCGCTCTGGAGGCAACCTAGTTATTTGTTTTTTTTTTCATTCTTAGGTTGTTTTATTGTTTTAGAAATAATACTTTAGTTGATTTTGTGTTGATGGTTATTCCTCCTACATTCATTGTAAGTGTTTTGTGTTATGTGTTGCTCATATACCCCGTGTACCCCGAGATTATATGGTATGTCGAGTGTGGCAGATACTTTTGAGCAGGTTCACAAGCTTTTATGTCCAGTGTTGTCTATTCGATTTGCAGCGGTACATCCATGCTCCGGCCTGACCTCTGCCAACTTTCATCCGACAACCACTGTTGAAACCAGCTAAGTTTTCTTTTATATTTGCACATTCTGAGGACATAATGTGATTTAAGTGTGGGGGGGTGTTTGGGTATGTTTTTATGCTATATCCTTTGAAATATGTTTTTATGCTATATCCTTTGGGTATGTTTTTATGCTATATCCTTTGAAATATGAGTGAATGTTAAATTTCTACGGAATTTAAAATTTTTTGTGAGTCTCGAGCATATAATTGGAACTAGATGCTTGCTAGTTGTAGTTTTCTAACGATGATAGTATGTGACTTAGTGAGATAATTATAGCATGTTTTACTTTTATGGAGATAGTTTCGTTTTTCACTCACGAAAGCCTTTGATTTTGAAGCACGACTTTTGAATTATATCCTTTCATTATTTTTAATGATTTATCTTAGGAAGGTCAAGATAGTTACACCTAAGTTAGACCGTGTCTTTGTGAATATCATAAAGTTTGAATGTGATAAGTGAGATGTAACTTATGACTTTGAAAAGTGAATAAATAAAGTGAGTGAGCAATTATTAATAAATACGTTTGTCGGAAGTCGGTTTATGATTTGAGTGCGGTAGGGTATACCTCGTATGTCCTATACCACTATGATGACCAATAGCTCATGATAGTCAGTTTATAGCTACCTTATGATTTGAGTAGGTAGGGGATTATCATGAAATGTCCTACACTACTATGATGGGTAAGAGCTTATTCTGATATGCGTCAAATTTGAAAATTTTGAAAAATGATGAATAAGAATAAAGTAAAGTCTTTGTTATCATGGATCTTATACCCAGTGAGAACCGCATGATATCTTTGTAGGGATTATCCTACTGAGTGCGTGGGAAGGCTTTGAGTGGAGCTATTCTTTATGCATACTAGGATAGTCATTGGAATTTTTGAGAGGATATTTCTTTGAAAGGCTTGTTAGATTGAGAAGGGCTTGTCACACATACACAGAATCTATCTCTGCGATGGTATTGTTTGCTATAGTTGTTGTATCTTTTGTTACGTGAGTTAGAGATCTATGTGGATTATTTATAAAGTTTAGCTATAGTTTTGATTGTTTTGTCCGAGGACGTACAAAAAGCTAAGTGTGGGGGTGTTGTTAAGGCCATATTTATATGATTATTAAAGGTTTATTTCATTATTATTTTCCCCACATTTGCGTAATTTACATGAGAATTAAGGGTTTAAGTGTAAATATTGAGTAAAGATGATTTTAAGATGATTGTATGCAAAATTGATGATTGTAAGTGTTGATTTAATGGAATTATTATTAGTTGAGTTTTATTACATTTTTGCATTGTTTATTTATCATGTAGGTGTTGATTTTCGTGCATATAATGAGGATAAATGAAGCTCAAGTCGAATTACAAGAGATAGAGTTGGAATTGGCTTGAAGAAATTGGATAAAGATGAAGAGATCCGATCCTCGGCCAGCTTCAAGCGGGCGTCTCATCGATCTTGAACGAGCGTCCCGTAAGTGAATCGGCGTCCATGCGGCGTCGTAATCGTATTTTACATTCAGAGAGTTCAGACGGAGGATGAACGAGCGTTTACTCAGCGTCCAGGAGAGGAAATCACATACAGAGAGTTTGGACGCAGCATGGACGGACGTCTAGAGCAAAGTCAAGATCCACCAGACGGGCGTCCACAAGACCAGACGGGCGTTCAAGGCCGACTTAACCCTAGCCGACACCAAATTCCTATAAATAAAGCGGCAGCCCCAACCCTAATTCATACCAAATAATTGAGATCGCACTTTCACACCAAAAAGCTGCGGCCAGAACCCTAATTCCATAGAGATGAACTTCTCCAATCCAACAATCATCTTCAACATGATTGTTGGCTAAAAGCCTTGCAGTGAGTCGACGGAGGAAGCCTATCAACAACAAAACCAACTAGAGAGTTCGATGCTTAAGTTTAGTGAGTTTATTTCATAGTTTTTCATTACTTTGGATCTGTTTTGTATTGCTTAAGTTTTATTGAATTAAGATTTGATGAAACGATCTATGTTTAATTTATGCTTGAATAAATTTATGAAAGTATGTTTATTTAAGTTCTCTTTTATTCAAAGTAATGCATCTAATTGTGTTTTAAGAGATTATGCATGATTAGTTGAGTAAGAGCTTGGAAACAATCTCGTGATTTCATGTTGATTGCATGTTTAGTTTGTTTGAAAAGACAAACGAAACCCTAGAATTTGGTTGAAGAAATTTAATTGAATTAAGTGAACAAATCACTATTAAAAACTATGTCTTTTAATCACCGTCTAGTTGGATTGTTGGTTGATAGGTGGAACCTAGTCGCCTTCTTTGTGTTTTTCCTTTAATTGTTTATTAATCGAATCGCTTTAGATTAAGTTTAGTTTAAGTTCTAGTTATATAAACCCTAGTTTCTGCTTTGTTTTCTGCACTTTTCGCTTCGCCATAATCACACGCTCGTCCGCAATAGCGAGGCGCTTCGTCCATTAGATTTAGTTTCCAGGCGCTGTTCATCAAAGTGAACGTTAGTCCGCTTTTCTGCTTTTATTATTTTATGCTTGTTTTTATTCCTGTTTTAGTTTCAATTCTTAGGTTTAGGTTTCAGTCAGTTTCAACCTTAGTTTAGATAGATAATTGTGACATAATCGATAGAATAATTGTCCCTTGATCCGATAAACATTCCACTCCCTTAGGACGACCCGTTAACATCCTTTACTACAGATCCTTATACTTGGGGTGTTTCGGTTATAAATTGTAAAACTCATTTTTACCGAACAATATACCTCAAGTGCAAGGATCGTAGTAAAGAGGTTAATACCGGGTCGATCTTACGGGGAATCGGAGGTTGCTAATCCTAGTTTTTATTTAACTAACTAATCTATGTCACGATTACTAAACTAAACAGATACGAAAACAGTAAATAATTCACAAGAAAGATAACATTAACGTAAACTGGATAGAAGATCAAGGATCTAAAGCCAGGAAAGATAGTTTCAAACCAATTTAAACTAAACTAAACCTAATATGCAATAAAAGACTAACTAAGCTAAACACTTCAAATTCAAGGGGGTTTTAATCAATAAAGTTACGAACGAACAAGCAATTGATCCACCTATCCTACAACATTCAATTCCAATTCAGGTTATCTCGTGATCTTTAACCAAGTTGTGATTCACCTAACCAAGGCATGAACTCCTAATTTCTTAGAAAAGTTCGTTTCTTAATCTTCTATCTCTCGATGTTAAAGATTATTACTTTCAAAGCGAAGGTGTAGATTTCTCAATCTAGTTATCTAGAGATTCAACCTAATCAACTCTCGTTATTTTATAGGTTAAAAATCTAATCTTTATTATATTGATTCTAGGGTTCAATTATGATTTTCATCCAAATCGAACAAGCAATCAATCATGCAATAATCTTTCGATATGAATTGCAATAAACAATGATAAACAATTATAAAGATACAACTTTGGATAAAATACTCACAAGATAATCCTGAAACGAAATCAAAGTGTTGGTAGAACGGCTTCACAACGCTTGTTCTAGAGGGATTTAGCCTCTAGACATGATATGGAACCAAGGAATTTCTTGATTCGAGAACATGGAATAAAAAGATGATAAAATTGTATGTAAACTAAGAAAAACGCAGCTGAGCCGCCCCTAGGGTTTAGGGTTCGAATGTATGATCCCTAGGGTTGAAAATAACGCGACTATATATAGAAAACTAGGTCGGTTTCAGCATGGCGGCGGCTGGACGCCCGTCCAACTTTATGGACGCCCGTCCAAGTGCTTTGGACGCCAGTTCAGACGCCCGTTTACTCAACGTCCAAACTCTCTGAACCAAAAATCTCATCCTGGACGCCAGTCCAATATTCTGGACGCCAGTCCAGACTAGACGGGACTTGGACGCTCGTCCGATGTGATCCAAATTCAAAATCTTCAACTTTATCTCTTTTCCTCTAGCCAATTCCATCCTTATCTCTTTCTCATCAATTAAGTCCGACTTGAGCATCTTTTGAATCGAAAATATGTATCTACAAGTCATTAAAACATCGCAAAAATGTAATATAATCCAAATAAACATAAAACCATCATTAAAACACATAATTCAGCCAATTTTGCGAATAAACAATTTAAAACCTCATTTGCTCAATAAACCAGTTAAACGCTCATTTTCTATGCAAATTATACAAATATGAGGGAAATTATTACAAAATATAACGATATAAATCATATAAAATCACCCTTAACAACTCTCCCACACTTATCTTTTGCTCGTCCCGAGCAAAACAAAACAAGATAAAGGCTCGAGAAAAGATAGACATCTCAGCACATATAACACATATTCAATAACTTAGAGGTTTACCCCGATGTGTGTGCAAAGCCATAACAAAATTCCACTAAGTCCAAACTTGAAATTTTCAAAGCAAAACTAGCTAATACCCCCTTCAAACTAGCGATAAATGATACTCATAAGATGTACCCTACAAACGTAAAATATCCCGAAAAGGATGATAGAACATATCTAGGGCCTTTCTGAAATACTCAGAGGATAATCCCTACAGCATATCTATCAGTTTCTACTGGGGATAAGATAGACGATAACTTAGTCTTCTATTCATTCAATTCATACCAATTCTTTATTCAAGTTGAGTTAACTATTTCACTTTTAAACACACATCATAATGAGCTGTTGCCCTGTCATAGAAGAATAGGATATTCGAGATATACCCTACCTTACTCCAATCATAAGGCAGCTTTTCCTGACTGTCGTGAGCTTTTAGTCATCATAGTGGTATAGGACATTTCGAGATAATGCCCTACCGCACTCAAATCATCGACTAGCTTTCGACACACCCAATAATTCTTCATATTTTTCAACTTTTTCATTTGACAATAAGTCACGTGTTACTTATCACATTCAAACCTTCAGATATTCACAGTATGTCATACTTCGGATCTAAATACAAACTATCATAAATCTCAAGATATATACGTAGCACTAAGCACATGACTTATAAGATAATAAAAATCACTCGTCGAAAAAGGGGTATAACTTTATAAATTAGCTCATCGTTCACTATGGCTCGTGAAAAATAAATCTCAGGTGAAACAACTAACTTATCAAACATATGATATATAGCTTGAATGACTATAAAAATAACGAAAATAGATTTGAGTTGCCTACTCGGGACAAAACAAAAACAAAAGTGTCGAAAACTTTTGAAAATTCTAGCTCATTTTGCATAGAAACATAACGAATGTAAGCAAATGTACAAATACATATCAAATCATCCCCTCCCCCACACTTAAACTACAACATGTCATCATGGTGTGCAGAAAATAAGCAGACAGGAAACTTAGCTGATTGTAGTTCGAATGTTGCACTTCTGGAAATAGTCGCGATCCAGATCCAAAAATGCCTGAGGAAATCAGTCGACTGTGGACCATCCACCGGAAAACTGGCTTCATCTGAAAGCTCACAATTGCTATCGCAAATATCCTGCACACTTGAAAAACAAAACAAAACGGACCTCGGGGAACATAGGGGGATATTATCTCAAAAATGAAAAAGAAAGATAAAGATAAAATCGAATAAGATAAAAGAGTAATCATTCATCACAATAAAACACAGCTCAACTGACAGATACAAACATAATCTTAATTAGGCTTAAGATAAAAACTAAATCAAAGAAAAGAAATAACATAAAAGAGAGTCCTAATATAATAAGGGATATCTAGGATGCCTCCTAGTGGCGCTATTGGTTAATGTCGTTAGCTCGACATTCCTTCAGCTCAGCCTGGATCAGGCCATTTAACTTTTCTGCCAGCCACTACCTCGTGTAAGCTTTGATCAGTAGTTCGACTGCAGAAACACCACTTTACACATGGGGTAAAACCTTTATGGTAAAACCTCGGGTTACACAAATACTCTTGTGAGATAAGACTATGTTTCTCTTCACTTTATGGCACCAAAAGAGAAGAATACTTAAGGAGTTTTATTAGAAAGTTATTGATCCCCAAAGATGATCAAGCAATTGAATTGTTTCATATATGCTCTTAAAATGATCTCATATATTAGTAGAAAACCGTTCTTACATATAGACACCTTTTGGAAAGGTATTATATGGAAAAATCAGTTGAAAACCATTGAAATGACACAACAATTCGCAGAAAATAGTCACAGGCGGGCGCCTGTATGGTCCAGAAAACTGTGAAACTCTCTGATCATAATTTTGCCTTGACTGAACCTGACAGGCGGCCGCCTGTCCCTCTGCTTTTCCAAAATCGAATTTTTAGTCCTTTAAGTGGTTTTCCGAACATTAATTGATCATTTATATCCGTAAACTCGCAAATACTTATACGAGTGTGCACTCCACTCATATTATAGCATTCCGAGTTCACCCATATTTGTACTAAACTCCGATTACATAAATGAACATGGTAACACTTAAATTACCAACATTTCTTAGCTCAAGAAACAAAATCCTCAGTGTAACGATTATTTTTCTTCCTCGATCGTCTACCGGTCATAATATGAATGTTTTCAAGTTCAAAAGTTTCGTGTTCGATATCCGAATTGTAGTTTTGCTTTTTCTTGATTTTACCAGACGATGCCTTCAAATTCTGTAGAAGCTCTTTATCTTTGTCCAGTGAAGAATCCGCTTGCTTGGTGCTAGTATTCATTTGGGGAGGTGAAAATAACTCTTGTTGGGTTGTCTTGGGATCTAGGTTAACCGCATTGGAGACGTCTTGGTCGCTACTTAAACATCTTTTATTGCTAAAAAGAAGTCGGTTTTTTACGAAATTGAACCTCACATTCCGGGTTATAGACAAAACTGTCATTATAACAACACTGTTATTTTATCATTGAGTTGTGCCCTTAGGACGGCATTTTGCGGACAATATTATGTGCATAAAATGACAGAGTTTGCGACAGATGATTTTGACAGCAACACATTTATTATAATATTCTACAATGGGGAATTAAGAATGGCTGGAGAATTTGTTGATTTTTAATCATGCCAAATGTTTCCTTTTTGATAAAAAATAAATAAATAAATTCATGCCAGATGTTTCTTTAAAAAAAAATCAATAAATCATGCCAAATTGACCCGATCCATATAATTTGATGCCCTTGTCAAATATTTGTTTGCTCGCCTAAAACCCATGAAATACACTAGAATAACGTTAAAATAAAGAGAAATTATTCATTCTATAATTAATACGAATTGTGATGATATTAAACTCCTTTGTTTTTGGATTTTCTTTCCGGCATCTTCCTGGCTAATAAAGTGCTGTTTTAAAAAAAGTGATAACCTTAAATAACAAATGCCGATATACAATATAAAGAAACAGTCATCTACTACTATATTGTCTTTGAGGTGTTTTATTTATCATGACAATATGATCATTTTAAAAGAAATGGAGATTAAAGGATTTTGTGTAAAATTTGGTTTTTAGATGAAGAGACCACTTTAAATGAAGAGAGGTTGAAAATCAAATGAAGGAATTTATCATGACAATATGATCATTTTAAAAGAAATGGAGATTAAGGCTCGGTTTGGTTTCGTGGAAACAAAAGGAAAAGAAAAGAAGGGGGACGGGAGGATTTATGTCTCATACTTAAAGATTAATTTAATTTAAACCCAAAGCAAAAGATCGAAGTAGATGTAGGGGACGCCTTTATCGAGTTTTTTACCCTAGAAAAATTATGAATCGGAATACCTGAATGTTCGGGATCCCGTCGGGTCGGGGATAAATCTCCCGAACATATGATGTTAAAAAATATTCATGTTCATATAAAAAAAAAATGACAGCAATTACTTTACCAAAATAATAGTTCAAAAGGTGGGGGCCGGAGAAATGAGTTAACGGCGTCAAAGTCGACGGCCGGTGGAGGCGGGTGGCTTTTGTGAGGAATAACAATCTAGAATATTAGAGAGCAGAAAAAATGTGCAGCGAAAGTGAGAAACGACAGAAGCAGAGTGTGTAGTAGGTTTATGGTTTTAGTATTTAGGGTACCCGATCCCTTTTCCCGCATTTTTTGGGTCGGGATCGGGATTTTTCGGAACGGGTCGGGATTTTCGGGAAATTTGTCACCCCTATTTAAAATATGACATTTTGAGAGATGAAAATTGTTAACCAAATATTTGTAATGATATATCATGAAGGAATGTCGATAGTCTCATTGGAATCAATTTTTTAATGAAAAACATAACAACGAAAAATACGATATTCACAATGTATTCTCAATTGAAACATATATTCATCAAAATAATTTTGATTAGAGTAAACATGTGATACACCTAGTAAATCCTAATTTTGTGGTTCGGCTTCAGCTACGTTGATCGACATGATTAATTAAAACAATTACTTAGGTCTGGCCAATCTAATTTTCATACATCGTAAATTAACATGAAGAACTGTTAGTAAAGTGTTAATTAGGACATTGTCTTGATGGATCCATAGGAACGTGCTAGTCATAGTCAATAGCTGTTTAGGAAGGTTTTCGGTCTTGAGCCGGCATCTCTAGAACTTATTGCGTATGAACTAATACAACCAACGAATGAGGTTAGTTGCATATAGATTGTCTGTTGTTCTTACAGTGGAAGTAGATAGGGTTAGGAGATTGCACCCGTAGCTTAGTTACAAATATGGATCCGATAAGGATTAAGGGGAGATTAGTTGTGAATAGTTTGGTTAATGCATTTTTAATATATGATTGACCATGGTTTTATTTACATCTCTTTTATTTACTGTTTGTTTATGTTGGTCAAAGACACCCTATCCGGTTGACCTATATGAATTGTGGTTGTGTTTAACATTATTAAATAATAGTCTCTGTGGGATCGACCTTGACTCGGCCTTGATATACTATGATTGACCTAGTCATCTTGCTAGTATTATGCGACTTACGCGCGATCATGTTTTTGGCGCCGTTGCCGGGGACTATTTATTTAATTGTTAGGCATATCCATTAATTTATAGTTAACCTTTTTTGTTAATTTTTTTTATTTTCGATGATCGAATAAAAATGGGAAGGTTTTTTTTCATCGCCATGTTCCTAATCATGTTGAGCAAACGATGTGCGAGAGTTTTTTTTACTTCGCATGATTATTCGGTTATTATTTTGAGTCTTGAGTCTTTTTATTTTTATTTGGAGCCTTGTAATAGTTTTGTTGTGTTTAAGTATTTAAGTTGTTATGTATTGGCTTAAATTGTTTATTGCACTTCTTCATTTAGTTGTGCTATTTACTGCCACATGACATGATTACTTTGTTACTTATTCGCGTCTCGCGGTACTAATGGCCTTTGTGCAAGAATTGTATGTATTAGCTGACCAAGTGCAGATTAGTCCTTTGGAGAAGACAACTTTGGTTCCAGTTCAGTGATATGATTTGCTTCAGACAGTTAGCCGTGTTTTTCTATTTTCCAAAGCTAAGTGTTCTTCTTCTTCCTACTTTTATTTGCTTTACTTTTCACATTGGAGACAATGTTGAGTTTTAAAGTGGGGGTAGGCAACACTTAGTTTGAAAATTTGAGACACATTTATACGCTTACTTTTGTGAATTTCGATTTTTTGAATTGAATGAGATAGAATTTTTCAACCGTTGAAACTGCTTAAGTACATACTTAATTCATTAATGATGAATAAGGGGTTTGTCAACTATTTGAAGTAGTAGTTTATTAATCATCTATCTTGTTGTGGAATTGACTTTTTTAAGCACGTATAACTCACTTCTTCAGTAGGTAGTATAGATGACGCATTATTCAATTTAGTAAGGAAGAATGAGCATGTGTTATGTTGCATGAAGTAGTGACTTATTAATTATTATTTTACCATTGCATTCAATTTTTGAGCACGTAATCTGAGTGAGCAGTATTTGGATAAGATGAAGACCGGGAATCGATATCTGTCGGTGGATACACTTTAACCAATCGTTGTAGGATGATGGTAGCAACTTGAATGCCAAACAAGGTAAACCAGGACAAAACGGACTTGCGAGTGAGAGCAAAAAAAATATGAGCAATCTGCCCAAAAGAAAAAAAAGAAGAAAAAAAGAGAAAAATATATATAATAAAGGCAGTGGGGGAAGCGAACTCATAGCAAAAAGGGCACGACTCTCGCATGAAAAAGAAACAAACGAGGACCTAAGAGTAAATATTCGGCCCCCAAGTCCGCCCGGCCCATGTAAGGTTTCATGTTGTTTGCCTGAGTCTGAAGACAAGAGGAGCGAGTGTACACATTGATAAGTAAAGGTGAGGTCGCTATAACTTCATTCTTTTCTTATTCATTATCACAGAAGATTTATCACATGACACATTGATGCATTGGTAGGTGATGACCAATGGGGAACTTATGGATTTGTGCATAATGCATGTTTTGCATGAAATATTTATTGATATAATGTGATTCTGTCTGCATCACTGTTGTTTGAGAATTATTCACACACACGTCGGTTCTACTACGAGATAGTGCTTAATGGATTACTGATGGATATGTGTTGACCCTCATCTTATTTAGAATTCTTGAATGAGTCTGTTATTAATTAGTTTGTAATTGTTTATGGGATTTGTTTGATTTGGTTTTTACTCGGGACGATCAAAAGCTAAGTGGGGGATAGTTGATGACAGTCAACTTGATATCATATTTTACCATCAACTTACCCCGGATTTGTGTTCTCAATGGTGATAATATGTATGAAATCATGGGTTAATTAGCTAAATATGATTAAGCCATGTCCGGGGTGACTAAATTGGTATTATGCGTATTAACCGTGTATTATATGCGTTATTTGCAAGAAATAGAAGCTACTATGTGTGCTATGATTTTATTGACAGATTAATGAGTATATGGAGCATCATTTGGGCTGAATGAAAGAGTCAATTGATAAAGAACCGAACGGAGCTGAAGGTTGGAGTGTTTCGAGCGGAGATTGGACCCGAGAATCTGATTGGTGATCTTTCAACGCAGTTTCCGAAGACTTACAAGACTAATTGGGCTTGGACTTCTACATAAAAGTTGCAGGTCTTGAAACAAGTATTCCATCGCACTTTAATCACTAAAATCGGAGTTACATAAGCCAAATTATGGTCCAAATACCGAAGCTGGTGAAAGGATTGAGCCTAGGGCATTCTAGAACCCTCCAAGCTAAGTCGGCAGAAGTAAAAGTACAAAAATACCCTCCATTAATCGGGAGTTGCCGTCGATTAATCGAGCCCCAGAATCTTCTAGAAACGCATTTTCTTGTCCTCCAAGGATTAGGGTTTACCTTAGATCGGTTTATACATCTATATAAGGCCATCAGAGCTGTGGATTTGTATTCACCTCATGCAATCATTATTCTTATTCTTTCTTTCATCAACTAGATGAATGTAGTCCTTTGGTCTTCTTTTCTTCTTGTGAGTAAGTCATGAGTCTTTCATTATTGAATTGTGTTTGGTTTACGTTCTTCATAGATCAATTCGAATCGCCGGAGGGACATAGGATTGAGGTTAGATCTGTTCTTCGTTATGGGTAAGATCTATTCCAATATTTTATTTTGCATCTTAGATTCATGATTGTTCTTGTGATAGATCTAGATTATGCTTGCATCTAGTCAACTATGAATTAATTAAACGAACCTTAATCTTTATTCTTCGATTCGTTCATATTATACGCAGAATTATGGGTTGCGTTCTCTCGATTAGACGACGGTCTTTATCGATTGATCGTGACACCTAATGAATCCTAATTTTGTGGTTCGGCGTCAACTACGTTGATCGACATGATTAATTAAAACGATTACTTAGGTTTGGCCAATCTAATTTTCGTACATCGTAAATTAAAATGAAGGACTGATAGTGAAGTGTTAATTAGGACATTGTCTTGATGGATCCCTAGGAACGTGTGATCGACCTTTTCAAAGTGATCAATATTACCAACAAATGCACCGGGTCAATTGTAGCCTAGAATTGGTGAGCAAGGTCGTTTCCCACGAGGATGCCGGTTAAGTACCAAAATCACTAGCACGTTTGTTTTAGGCAAAACATAAAAGATGAATTTTAAAACTAAGGTGAGCCATGGTGTCACTCCACAATGCACCACCTAAATGCCACAAAAAGAGAAAAGAAAAGAAATAAAATCTATGGTTAGCCAAGATAATGGTCAAAGTGATAAAGTAGAAGTTATGATTCGTTAAGAAATGATTCGACCTACCCTCCATCCATTTGTGACTTTGTGATAAATTATTGGTGCGAACCCCAGCTTTAGTGATTGCGCGCTCTCGCGTGATACAACCACTCTATATCTCTTCAACGGCCTAATTAACTAAAATAGGTCTAGAAGAATCGATATGCATTACACTTATTGGGTTGCCTAACCACGATTAGTGAACCTCACTCTAGAAACCGAATCTATCTCTAGTCGATTTTACTAAGTGGTCTCATTACCCATTTTTCCACACTAAGTATCTTCTCTCGATCTCAACAAAGTGTGTTAAATCATGTATTAGGTGCTTAATCCAACACAAGCATTAAGGTCAAGCAATGAGAAATAATTCCACAAAGTGCTTGAAATCTAAACAATCATTCTCACAAATCACAAAAAAACTACAATATCACAATTCACATTTCTTGGGTTAGACTTCTACATTTCATCTTCATCTAAATTGACTTTTACACCATTCCAAGAAGATGAAGAATCCAATTAAAAATCTAACTAATACTACCACAAAAAGAAAGAAATTAAAGAGAAATTAGCTAAATAAAATATTACCCATGAAAATCCATCTTCAACAACTTCATCTTCTCCAAGTACAAGAGTCACCTTACATCATTGATGAAAAAAGAAAAAGCTTGAAGAAGAACACAATGATTCATATTATAAGCCAAAATATACTTTAATTACTTGTTTTTGTGATAGAGTGATCTCCCCTAAGGTCACTAATGGAGGAATTTCGGCTCTAAGGGTTTGGGGGAAGGGGGGAGATGAGAAATCTGCTGAAAAATCCCGTTTTTATGGTGAAAAACGCATAACGAGTCGAGCTGTGCGAAGTTCAGCTAGACAGATGGTTCGGTAGTACATTGTCTTCATTAAATTAACCATAACTTTGCATATATTCCTCCGATTTGAGTGATTCAAGATGCGTTGGAAATATTGTTCGAAGATCTACAACTCTTGTGAAGGAGTCCAAACCGAATTCTGTCTCTAAGATGGGTCAAATGTCACTTTAAGTCAGTTGTGAGTAGAAATGCTCGAGACAATTGATCCGTAAGAACTCCGTGGCTTTGGCTACACACTTTGCACCGTACAAACGCTTCTTGTCAACATCAAAATCATCTCTCCCGAGGCCTGGTCAACCTAAGATCCTGCAATGACTCACCAAAAATACCAAACATAAACCCGCCTACAAAATATTGGTCCTAATGGCCCAAAAGTACTATAAAAACTAATTTATTTGTTACTACTTACGACTTATTGTATCCTTATGAAAAATGTGCAAATCGATGTCCGAAAGATGCAAAATTACTATGAGAATAACGGGAAATGGGGCTAAAACATAATAAAATGCATCATAATGTTTACTTACTTCAACTACCCCCCACTTAGCTCTTGATCGCCCTCGATCAAGAAAGTGAGAAAAAAGATATGTAAGTCAATAAAATGATGCAAAATTTATGAATTATTACGATAATCAAACTCATTTAACGTCCACACTACATATCCACTCCCCACTTGAAAAACACATTGTTTCCAATGTGAAGTAAGAGGTAGAAAAGTATGGTGGGTATCAAGGGAGGGTGACCACTCCCCACTTAGTTCTTAATCATCATCATGCAAAAAGGAGCGATCAAAATGATTTAGAACAAGAAATATACTTAAACAAATGGAAGATGCAATAGATAGAGTAAATGATGCAATGCGTCAAGAATCATGTAACAACAAAAAATTAATCAATAAGTAGTTGTGCTACGAGGTGTGTGTGTGAATAGTCTATAAAAAATGTAATCCAAGCATGTTAGTTGTAATCATGCAAGCAAAATAGATTATAGCAAACCATAGTCTTAGGAGTAATATCTATCTCCACTAATCGGGGCATTAAGAGTCAAAAATAGATCGGGTAGGACTTGATGGCTTGTAACATTAGGCTCGGGTAGTTGGCTAATCGAAGGGATAAAATGATAAATCAAAGAGAATAAGCAAGATAGCAAGAATCTATACCTTCTTCTCATCGATCAAGTACCGCTTCAATTGTGTCATCATCCAAACTTACATTACTTGGACTTGTTGAACTTGTCCTTCAAAATTGATTTCCAAGGCTCACCATTTATTGCATCTTTATTTATTACTTTATTGAACTTCATTTGATTTGTTTTTGAAATTTTTGGAGAAAATTTTATTTTTGATTTTTGATTTTTGATTTTTTTCTCTGGAATACACCAATGGACTTCGAACTTCAAAAGATACCATCTCAACTTATGCCAACAATGTCATCCAACTCTTAACTCCAAAGTCAGCACCACACAATACATAGAAACTTGCTAAGCTTGCGGGATGCCAAGGGAATGTAGACCAAAATTAGGCTAAGGGTTGGATTATAATGAGGTTAATCACGAATGGCTAGTTTCGAGTGGGGTCTCACCACTCTACAAAGGCTGAGATGGGGACATGTGGAAATTACGTTCGGGAGGCCATTTGGCTATGGTCGAGTCAAAGAAATGCCATGACCGTCATCCCTAACTTTGACTCAAAACACCCTTCTATTTCGCCTCGAAAGATATACATTCTAAGTTCTAGTTGCTTATCAAAATTACGTGCATGATTACACACCAAAATACTTGTTAACAAAATATCAAGACTATACGTGTGCAAGATATCAAGTAGTCACAACTAAATATAAGACGAAAATGCAATTAAAGATTACTATCGACATTACATATTTAGAATACAATTAACATTTATAAATGTCAAGTATATGTCTTAGTCTAAATAATTTTTATCAAGCTACTTGATGCATGAAAATAAGCAAGAACTAAGTTTGTAAACAAAAATCATCGATTTGCAAACAAAAGTTATTATTAAATTATTTTTTTGAATAGCATGTAGCTCCCAAGGCTATCAACATTGCACTTATACTTAAAGAGAGTCATCATGCAAGTTGAAAGACCACAAAATTCTCAAGTGAGAGGAAGCTAAAAAAACCTTTCCGAGATGATTTAAGTGAGATTAAAGAAAAAAATTGTACATCTCTTGCTCAAAAGCTTCAAGAACATGGCAATTAAAAAAAAAACTTTCATTCACTTGAAAAGAAAAATCTACCGAAACATTCTAAGTTTAGAGTACTTAGCTCGACTTTCTACCCAAAACAAAGTTAAGGATAGTTATTTTAAAAGGTGAAAATTGATGTTAAACAAACCATAACGAGTACCTCATAGACAAGACAAATATCAAAGTTGATAACAACAACTACCACCAAAGAATAAAAAATAAAATGAAGGTGAAAAACTTTTGTTACAAGCATTTGACAAACACCACATAGACATGGTAAGTATCATAATGTATAACAAAAATTTCCCAACAAAAGCAAAGAAAAAAAAAGTGCCTAAGCCCAAACTTACTAGTAATTACAATGATATTAACCGAAACATCCCCGGCAACGGCGCCAAAAACTTGATCGAACTTTTCTAAGTGATCAATATTACCGGCAAGTGCACCGGGTCAATTGTAGCATAGAATTGGTGAGCAAGGTCGTTTCTCACGAGGATACCGGTTAAGTATCAAAATCACTAGCACGTTTGGTTTAGGCAAAACATAAAAGATGAATTTTAAAACTAAGGTGAGCCATGGTGTCACTCCACAACTCACCACCTAAATGCCACAAAAAGAGAAAAGAAATAAAATCTATGGTTAGCCAAGATAATGGTCAAAGTGATAAAGTAGAAGTTATGATTCGTTAAGAAATGATTCGACCTACCCTCCATCCATTTGTGACTTTGTGATAAATTATTAGTGCGAACCTCAGCTTTAATGATTGCGCGCTCTCGCATGATACAACCACTCTATATCTCTTCAATGGCCTAATTAACTAAAATAGGTCTAGAAGAATCGATATGCATTACACTCATTGGGTTGCCTAACCACGATTAGTGAACCTCACTATAGAAACTGAATCTATCTCTAGTCGATTTTACTAAGTGGTCTCATTACCTATTTTTCCACACTAAGTATCTTCTCTCGATCTCAACAAAGTGTGTTAAATCATGTATTAGGTGCTTAATCCAACACAAGCATTAAGGTCAAGCAATGAGAAATAATTCCACAAAGTGCTTGAAATCTAAACAATCATTCTCACAAATCACAAAAAACTACAATGTCACAATTCACATTTCTTGGGTTAGACTTCTACATTTCATCTAAGCTCCCCACTTACGAACTTACATTGTCCTCAATGTAAAGTGAGTGTAAATAAGTTGTTGGGAAAGCAATGGTGCACTAAAATAAGTCAAAACAAATACTCGGATGATAAAAAAGGGTGGGTGGGTGGGTCAAAGTTATGACCGTTGTGTGTGCAAATAAAATAAAAGTATGTGGAGTGTGACGATTAATGCAAAATGGTAGATAAACACACCACATAAACTTTTATTGATTTAAAACACACAATATTCCACATAGTTGAACTAATACATGTCACACATTATTTGAAATTTAAAATGCAGACTAGATCATGATATGAAATGTGTGACAAAGTATTAACTCTGAGTCTTTTATACCCAGATCCTCAAGGTTATTTCAAATCGTTCTAACAACCTAAGTCTAAGAAATGATGCATTTGAATTTTCTCTTTTTTTCCATCGAGGATTTTCGGATAACCGCTAATCGTTCCTTTTAATGTCATTCAAACATTCATCCTAAGACTTGGTGAAACAAAATGAAAATCAATCCTAAGTATTAGCAAAGTATCATCCAAAGTATGAGTAATTATTATATTTAACATTTTTACGGGCTGCCTCCCGGTAGCGCTTTTGGTTAACGTCGTTTGCTCGACCAAAATGATAAGGATTAACTAATATAATATACTAAACAAAACGGGATAAATCTAACAATTACTCACAAAAGCACGTAACAATTAAGCACATAATCCACTAAAAATAAATGCTTAAGGAGTAAAAAGGAAGGATAGTACCCGTCATTGACTACATTTATAGTCTATAGCCAGACTTTATCGTGCTTTAGTTTTCTAATGTACTGGTGGTGGGTCATCCTCACGCACCGCATCCTTCTTCAATACTGGTTTCCAACAGAGGTTAGACAATTTCCACCAATCCACACGATTCTTGAACTTTTCCTTTGATTTTCGTTCTTTCGGTTTGCGAGCCTTCACATTATTGCTGAAGTCATCTTCTTCAATTACCTGCGTGTTAGTACAATCCACAGCAAAAAAAACACAAAGTGTACACACAAGAACAAAATTCTAGTGTAATGCATGGATATTTCAATGAATTGTAAGTGTTGAAGACAACGCTCTCATGATTAACTCCCAAACTTCTCCCTTACTAAAATCGTCAAGAAAACATACATACTTTTTATCCAACTTCATCTTTGTAATAGGGATAGAATGTATACCTCCCTTACCCTTGTCATTAGATGAATATGCTAAAGCTTCCCTCGAATGACTGTGTTTCATCATTCTGTGCCTTTTTCTTCAAAATATGCATTGGATATGGTGTTGCCTTATCTGGTTGAACCGAGATGAATTTGGGTTGAGCTTTGGATAAGGTTCGGTTTGAATTGGCCCTTTCAAACTTGGTTCCTTCCAACCTGCTTCCAATTCGATTATTTCTATTTTTATTTTATTTATTAATATTCCTTGGGCATGATCAAGCCCTCGTTCGTGTTTCATCACTAGTTTCGATCATTCTCGTATTTCGATTTGAAAATGATACTTGGTCGATTTCACGATCGATATGACCGCGTTTACTCTCTACTCTTAATCGCCTTTCGTAAGTGTTTAAATCAGGCCTATAAGGAGTGAGTGGGGCCTTACCACTACGGTTATCAACTATCGAAAAATAGAAAAATAACTTGAAATAGATAAAACCTGAATCAGATGGTGTTTCATTACTGATTTCGGCCGTTTTCATAACTCGATTTGACAATTCTTGTGGAATAGAAAATAACACGAAATCGATAAAAAAACCACTTTTTTTTTTCTCTCGGTAATTACCGAGTGTATTTTTTTTTTTTTAATTGGTATCTTACCAATAGGTAGGTACCAACAAAAATAAACGAACGCGTTTACTTTCTACTATCGAAAATAGAAAATAACTCGAAATTGGTAGAAGAAGAAAATTGGTAACTAAAAGAGGTAGATACCAACGGAAAATAAAAAGAAATGTGATAAGAAGAGTGTTGACTTATCCTCGAGAATTTTGAGCTAATACAAGTAGTAACCCTAGACACAAAGAAAGAAATTAGCGACGTTTTCCCGGCAACGGCGCCAAAATCTTGACAGACTAAACCTAACCTTGGAAACGGCGCCGAAAAGGCGACGGACATTACCTAGGCTATCTGAGATCCTAACCGGCGGTGTACCGGGTCAAATTGTAGCTCTAGTCGGTGAGTCGTCGTATTCTCGGGGAAAACATGGTAATTCTTTTAAGTGGGGTTAAACACCAAGAAGCTATTATTAACTCGATCTAAGTCGCAGCTTTTACTTTTCCTGGTTAGATTATGTTAGTAGTTAGATTGTTAGAGTTAGATGTTAGTAAAGCAAGAAATAAATACAAATAGATATATAGATATATTTTTGGATCTAGCCAAGAATACTTTACTGAATCAATATCTTTTAGTAGAAATAAATGAGACAGATCTTCCTTTATTCAAGGTGTAAATTATATATGAATCGGTGTACTCCTAAGCTAGACAACTCCTCCTCACACGAGCGTATGAAATTGTCATATGTCAAATGTCATCAGTCCAAGGTCCACAACTGCCCCATGCTAATCTTAGTTAGTCTGAACAGGTACCGAGTACAAATCTACCCCGGATAAAAGAGGTTATTCCGTTTGTCAGACGGCCGATGTTATTCAAGAGGCTCCGGTTGTCAAGCGGATCGATTTAACACAAACGGTGTAGTTTCAATTAAACTGTGATTTTAACATTATTAAGATCTCGAGTACAAATTTCAATAAGATTCGTTTTCTAGGACAAATCGCTTCGGGTAGAAATAGGATTCCGTTGTCACGTTTTCACTCGGCCAATTTTACCCTCCGGTTTTTCTATTTTTTATCTCATATCCTAACTTCTCTGGTCAGTTCATCGTCAGGTTATATGTTGCGATTCATCTTGATTAATTACGTCAATCCGAATATATTATCAATACGTTGCAAAATAGAAAAAGATTCATTATAATTGGTTTTAATCATGATTACCAGAGTCGATCATTCATTTTACCAAAAGATTAACTAATTCAGATTCATATCTTGGCTAGATATATTTTTAGTTTAACATAGTGATAGATACAAAAGTAATAACTTGATAAAATTACCCGTTTATTGTAGATCTAAGTCGTATTCTCTGAAAATAACAACTTTCTCGGTAATTCTCTCGAGCATTACAACAGTACTACTTTTATTTATAAAAACATATATACATACATAGACATATGTATATACTGTTGGAATAGTGTCCTAAACCCAATCGGGTTGGACCGGATCCGACCGGGTCGGATCATTTCTACTATTCCTTTATGTTTATACATATATAAAATGGTTTTTCATTTGTCATATATACATTTCTTCTAAAGAACCAATTATGAATTGTTATATGGTAACGTCCTTAGTATTAAACTGTGGTAGAGAAACCATGATAGGCGATTATGGTTGATGAGATCTCTAATCACTTTAATAAGTTTGATACTTAAATGTCTCTAGGCTGATGTACTATTAAACAGGACATTGATAGTATAAACAGACTAGCACGTATTAGATGTCTTCTGTCTTTAAGGGCAGGGATAGATCTCGTCTATCGAAGTGTAGAGACACTTGGGTATGCGTGGGCGTGTATTAGAGAATGCGTGACGTTAGGATCGACCCACTTACACAGATAAGTGTCACACTATGTGGCGGTTGTGTAATTATCCTTTTGACCGGAGTCTTCATGGCATCACGGTGTGGATTGTCATGCTTTGACACTATTGAGGTTTCCCCTAGCCATGGGGCGATCATGCGGTAGTGATTGGGTATGATACTGAAGCATGCGGAGTATACATGATTGGTCGTCCGGGAATCGCGTATCCTATGATTGGGATCGAATATCCGAAATGGCCTTCTTATAAGGAATGTCCTGTTCTCGTGAATCTTTGCAAAGTGGGAGTAAACGAGTTACTTGAGAGAGCATGATATCCAGATTATAAGATACGGTCGTTGATGTTTTGACACTCGACTAACGACCGTATGGATATTATTACGATGATAGGATTGTAAGTTACACGGTAATGCTTTCACATGAAAGGTAGTAGTCATTGCATTTGACTCTTCCGATGATTGGGGTCACGGTGTGTTGCTGTGACGCTATCCCGTGATCGTTAGGCATGAAGGGCATTTTCGTAATTTGCACTTTGTGTCTACGGCCAACATATTCGGAAGACTATCGGGTCACACACATATGAACATCTAGTCGGATTAAAATGTGGTCATAGATGATAACCAAATAAGGAAAGTTTATCTCGAGACTATAAAGGTTATAGTGGTAAATTAATATGGTGGTGTTTATTTATTATGAATAAATTACATACAAGATATTAATAGTATTATATTAATTAAATAATATTCCGGAAGCCAATATTTGGCTATATGGGGCGCCACATTGAAGTGTATATGATACACTTGGATTGTGCAATTTAATTAATAGTATTACCTTATATTAATATTAGATATTAATATGTATGTATATATATATATATATATATATATATATATATATATATATATATATATATATGTGTGGATCATATATGTGATATGCATCCACTTGACATATTTTAGTAGTACATATTTTATATAGATTTATATATGTGATATATATATACATGTGTAAATTGATTTATGGTAACATAATAGACGAAATTTGCGAGAAGTATGGGGTGGATAAGGCTAGGTTTTCTTCCCGGCTGCCGTCGGAAGCGCATCAATCTGCTCTGGACCCGCCGGAGGGTTTTTGTTCCATCCACCGGGAGTACTTCGAGGTGGGATTGAGATTACCCTTCTGCCCTGCCCTTCTAGGCGGTGCTCCGGCATTAGGGGATAGGGATATCTCAGATAGCCCCCATTGGCATTCGGGCCATTATTGGGTTTGCAATTTGGTGCAGGTTGCTAAATATCAGATTTAGTGTAGATAAGTTTAGGTACTTCTACCACCACCGGTAGGGCTAAGAGACCATCCATACCGGTACTACTTTGCTAGAAGGCAGGGGAAATCTTTTAATATCCCCATCCTTCCTCCCGGTCGGGATTCTTTCAAACGGTGGAATGAGAGATTTTTCTATGTACGGAACGATAGTCACGCTGAGCTTAGCGTATGGAATACGACTGATCTGGATGGGGATGAGCGTCCGGATCTGCCGGAATCGTGGGTGGAGAAGATTCGGGAGTCGGGGTATTCTATCGAGTGGCAGAATTTGTATGAGGACCTAATTGCGGCCGCTCGACTGGGAGATGCGGGCCCCGACCCTTATGTAAAGTTTACTAAAACCGAGTGCCAGCGCTGTAGGGTTTACTTGTGTTGTGTTTTATCTTTGTTGATATATCTATGTTTCTTATCTGGCTAATCTCGTGTTGGTGTGCAGTGGCAGACTTTGCCAATTTGATGGCTGGCGCAGAGAGAGAAGTGGTGGTTCGCCAAACTGTGCCGACTCCAGAGGTTCGGGAGTTACCCCTGGAGGATCTGACTACTAAGAGTATGGATGCTTCCGCCACGGTTCCTCCCTCTGAAAAGGCCAGGACGGAAGCCCATGGGGAAGTTACGGAGAGGGGGCTGGTCCCCAGAAAATCAATTCGTCCGAGGCCGGCCTCTCATGAGAGTCGATCTTCCAAGAAGAGCAAGTCGAAGGCCCCGGAGAAAGGTCAGGAGGAGGGGGCCTTCGAGCAGGAGCGGGTCGCCAGTATGTCTGACGATGAGCTAGCAATCCTTGGTTGCAAAACGGTAGAGCTGGTAAGCGTAGTCTTTTATCTCTTTCTCTTTTTGGTGGTTTAATTACCTATTGTCTTGATGTTCTATGTCTGTTCAGGGTGGCACAATTGGCCAGAAAGTGTTTAGGAGGTTGGGCAAGGCATCAGCGGACTTGGCTGCTCAATCGGACAAGACTGCCGAGCTGCGGAAGACGAGGGATGAACTTAGGGCAGCTATCTGCCTTAAGGATACAGAAATGAAAACCTTGCAAGCTCAGCTCCAGGCTCAGGAGAAAGAGTTGAAGTCAGTGGTGGGTGAGCTGGTAGAGGAGAGGAAGGCAATGGAGCAGGAGGTCGGGGATCTCAGGGCGAAAGTGGCTAATCTGGAAGCTGGCTCCGGGTGCCGAGGCCATTCGGGAATATAAGGCTTCGGCTGATTTCGCCGAGGCCCTTAAGGTGTTGCTGATCCCCATTCTCAACCATAGGTACACCTTGGGGGTGGATGAGGCAAGGGCTCAGTTCCCCGCGCTTACTTTGGATGACCTTCCTAAGAAGGCTTACTATAAGCCGGGCATGGACGCGGTCTATACTGCACGCGTCCAAGACTTCCGAGCGAGGGTGGACATAGTGGATAAGTATGTCCTCCAATCGGCTGCTGCCTCCGGGTCGGCTCCTCCCTCCGAGCCTCGAAAGAGTCCTACTCCTGACTCTTAAAGTTTATTTCTATTTTTGGAGAGGTAGTTTTTGTATTATGACTCTATTAATGAAGAATTTACTTTGATTTTGTTTTTTGTGAGTTTTGAATTATGTGTATGTGTTGGTTGTTTTGTTATGTTGTGTTATGGGTATGTGCTGCCCCCGGTATGTCATTCATATTTCTTGATTGTGAATGGCATACTTTTTCAGTATTTTCGAGCTTGTTGCGTGCTTTTGGTTCACAAAGGTTATAATTGGTTATGCCAATTTGAAGTTTGTGCTTATATCGGACCGAGCTTTACTCATGAGTTTGATCAGATTAGCTTCGTGCTATGGTCGTCATTTATACTGATTTAGTAAGATAGACGTGAAGACTCAGAGTTAAATCTGATCGTCCTGATTACGATAAGTTACAAAGGTGAGAGGATCTAGAGCTCGGAGAACGGATCTGGATCTAATCGCCTTAACTGAGAATGTAAAATTATGAGGGCGAGAGGATTTAGAACTCAGAGATCGGAGCTGGATCGATCGCCTTAACTAAATGTATAATTATAAGGGCGAGAGGATCTAGATCTCGGAAAGCGGATCTGGATCTGATCGCCTTAACTAAGAATGTAAAATTATGAGGGCGAGAGGATCTAGAACTCGGAGATCGAAGCTAGATCGATCGCCTTAACTAAATGTAAAATTATAAGGGCGAGAGGATCTAGAGATCGGAACTAGATCGATTGCCTTAACTAAATGTATAATTATAAGGGCGAAAGGATCGAGAGCTCGGAGATCGGAGCTAGATCGATCGCCTTAACTAAATGTAAACTTATAAGGGTGAGATGATCTAAAGCTCGGAGATCGGAGCTAGATCGATCGCCTTAACTAAATGTAAAATTATAAGGGCGAGAGGATCTAGAGCTCGGAGATCGGAGCTAGATCGATCGCCTTAACTAAATGTAAAATTATAAGGACGAGAGGATCTAGAGCTCGGAGATCGGAGCTAGATCGATCGCCTTAACTAAATGTAAAATTATAAAGGCGAGAGGATCTAGAGATCGGAGCTAGATTGATCGCCTTAATTAATGATAGAAGGCGGAGCCTGAGTTCCAGGATCGGAATATTACATTATTTGTGATCAAGTTTTAGGTGATCTAAATCAGAAATTACAAATCCACGGTGTATGTGAAATTTTAAAGACGAGCAGGGCCAGGCTAGTGCTGACTTCTCGTTTATAGTTTTTAAGGACGAGCGGGGCCAGGCTTGTGTTGACTTCTTGTTTAAAGATATGGCGAGCGGGGCCAGGTCGGACTGACTTCTCGTGTGAGACTTTATTGCGCAGTATAAGTGTTTGAACGGAGTTTAAGGACTTCATAAAGTAAGACTCAAAAATAGATAATTAACATGCAGATAATTAGCGCCAATTGACGATCCAAATTCGAAAAAAAGATAATTAAAGTGCAGAAATAGACAACGAAGATCCAATCGAGTAATAAGAAAGTGCTAACGAGAATTATAGTGCAGAAATTAAAGGTAGTTTGAAAAAACGATAACCAATAAAGACTTTCCGAACTAGTCAGGCGAAAGTGATTCATTTGCTCTTGATGGTGGCTGCATAGCAACTTCGAGCGACCTCCAGGTCTCCTTTGATTTTGACCGACCCTCTTGTGATGTGTGCTGGGGAGATTACGGCCCGAAGATCGATCAGGGCAGGCCTCCCTAAGATAATGTTGTATGCCGATGAAGATGTGACCACCACGTAATTGACCATTAGCGTCCTTCCCGATGAATCCTTCCCGAACGTCTTCGCGAGCCGAACCATGCCTAGTGGGTGAAAAGGAGGACCGGAAAATCCGAACAAGGGTGCTGAGACCGGACTAAGTTCGGATTCCATAAGACCCATTGCCTGAAAATCTGTAAAGTAATGAACGTTAACCGCGTTGCCGGTGTCCACGCAAACTCTCTTGACCAGATTCTTGTTGACTACCACTTCAATGACTAAGCCTTCATTGTTTGGGACCAAAGGAAGTGGATCTTTTGGCCCATATCCTACTTCCTGAAACGGAATTTGACTTCTCTTGTTCTCTTGCACGCCTCCACCCGGGCGCTTAAGTTACCAACTTCAAAGGCCCTGCCAGGGCCTCCCACAATGGTGTTGATCGGACGATTGTCTGTTGGCTGACCCTTGTCGAGAGACTGATCTCTTCTTCGCCGGGGCTCGCCTCGTCGGTTGTGATCACGATTACAGTTTCTCTGCTGGTAATCTCACTGCCCTCGGCGTTCGCCATAGAGGGGTCGGTCTCAGACTTCGTCTAGCTTTCCTTCTGCAATCGTAGCATCCATATCGCGCTGAAAGTCTCTACAGTTGTCCAATTCATGCCCGCTGTCTTGATGGTAGGTGCAAAACTTACTCTGGTCTCTTCTTTCTAAGGGGCTTCATAGCGGTGTGGGAGTTTTCGCCAATCCTTTTCTTTCCATGATCGCCAATACTTGTTCCCGAGGCCGATTTAACACCGGGAAGTCTCGCAGCTGTAAGGCATTTCTCTTTTCAAGTCGGCCCGCGACCAAACCTCTTACACGATCTCCATACGACTTTATCTTCTTGTTGGATGTGTCTTCTAGCTTGTCCTTCTTGGGGTCGGATTTCTTCACTTCTCGCTTCACGCGATTAGCCTCTTCTCCTTGATAATGTTTGTATGCGACCTTCAAACATTCTTCCATGGATGTAGGGAGCCTGCTGCTCAGTTTGGCATATAACCTGCCTTCACGTAGCCCTGCCATGAAGGACGCGATCCGAACTTGGTCGTCGGCGTCTCGAACTTGTAATGATTCCTCACTGAACCGCTTAAGGTATTGTAACATGGTTTCGTCTTTCTTTTGTTTGATGGCGAACAGATGGGTGGCATTCTTCTGAAACGGCTTCGCCGTGATAAACACATTGAGGAACATCTTTCCCAGAGTGTCGAAGTTGTAGATCGTCCTTGGTGGTATTTTCTTGAACCATTCCCGAGCCCGACCAGTGAGTAGCGCTGGGAATACTTTGCACTTCATCTCCTTTGGGGCACAATCGAGATTCATGTGCGTGGGATACTGGAACAGGTGATCCTGGGGGTCTTTAGTTCCATCGTAGGGCTCCAATTTGGGGATCTTGAACGTGGCTGGCTGGGGGTAATTATTGATCTGCTCAGAAAAAGGGGACTCGAGCGCTAGGAGCGTTGACTTTCTTCCGGCTATCGCATCTAGCTCGGCGTGAGCTGCCTCCATGGCTTGAGGGATGACCAACTACCTTTGCAGGTTTGAGGATGACGATCGGTTCTCTCTTCTGCTATTTTTATGCTTTGGGGGAGGTGTCGGTTGCCATGACCCGTCGTTGGGATCGTCCTCTTCCTCCGGCTCTGGACTTTGGGAATTTTCTCCGGATTAGCCTTCGTTTGAGTGATTCATATCCTGCGAGTTTTCCTTGGGGGGGCCTTCTTCTTCCAGACCTTCCCAATCCTCATCTTTTTCATCCGTTTCTGCCAAGATGGCATTGAGAACAGCTGCTTTCGTGGCTTCATCCAAAGCTATAAGTTGATCAACCAGCGTCTGATGGGTTGTGTCAAGAGAGACACTTTCCTGCTACGGCTGATTATGGTTGTTGGCGTCTGACTCTGATGCGTTGTTTGCACCATTACCATTAGCAGCTTGCTGTCATGTGGTCACCATGGTTGTTGATGGGAGTCAACTTTACGTGACTCCGGTGCATTGTTTATCACCATTTACCACACTTTCAGCACATTTTTGGGTGAATTAGACCATTTTCGGGGTATTATCGTGAGCTTATGGCACGGGGACTGAATCCGTCACTTTGATAGATAACTACCCCTTTTTGTTGATATTAACCCCATTCCCGAGCACTTTTACCCTCCGGAATTGTTTGGATGTTGTTGGTCATTTATGATGTTATAGGGTATCAGTGTACCCGGAAGGCGATGATTTATGGTAAAAATCATAACCGAGTCAAGAGAAGAGATCAAATGAAGAAAAGTTGAAGATTTGGGGCAACAGGGGTTCAAACGCATGTTTGAACCCCCCAAACGCGCGTTTCAGAAGTCATCAGTTGATTCAGAGTTCAAGCGCTCCAAACGCGCGTTTGAAACTACCCCAAACGTGCGTTCCAAGTTCTCCAAACGCGCGTTTGAACCTTCGAAACATGCGTTCCAGATGAAGATCAGTCAAGTCCCTGCCCAGAAATGAAGCAAAACGCACGTTTGCGCTAAGCCAAACGTGTGTTTGAAGATGTTCAACGCCAGTCTTAACTATCCAAACGTGCGTTTGAAGCCAAATTCCTGCATATTTTCCCTCACCTATAAATACCCCCTTAGACTATTTCTTGAGATATCAATTATTCTCTTGAAAAAACTCTACTCATTTCTTAGCTCGATTTTTGTAATAGTTTAGAATACTTTCTCTTAGCTTAAATCAACACTATTTTAGCTTAATCTTTCCATTTCTTAGCTCAGATTTCTATTCCAAACACTAAGAGACCATCTTTTAATTAGTTCTTTATTTTGTACTTTTTAGATCTAATCTCGATTTTCTGCAAATTAATGGTAAATTTCTTCTTTCTTTTACTTATTATGGCTTTCATTTACTGTTTTGTGTATGTTTTGATTAGTATAATGAGTAGCTAAACACCAACATAGTCGAATCATGTGAAATTTGGTGAAATCAACCTTTGGGTGATGAAATTGGGAGTGGGTAGTGCTTATTATTGTTGTATCTTGCATGTTTCATGTCTTAGAACTTGTTATAACAGATTTGGGCTAGATTGATCACCTAGGTCAAAATCACACACATCACTCTAAAGAGTTGTTCAGATAGAGAGATGTGGGAAAAGGTTCTAGGATCGCGGCGTAGACTCGGCTTAGTTGTTAAGCCCGAGCCCAAAGTGAGGTTACTCGTTTTAACGTTTAAGCGGCTCTAGTGCATAACGTGTCTTGTTAGTGAATCTTCTTTAGGAAGGGTAGTTAACATGGTATAAGGTGTTAGGAGAGAGTTGTTCAGACCTTAGCACCGGAATTAGGAGTTCGCACCCGTGAATTTGAATGCGAGAGTTCGTTGGTCATAATGCACACTCCCGGTTTTGTCTACCCTCGGGGTTGAAACTAGCTATTTTGATCATGGTTCGGCTATGTCCTTTAATCTATCTTTAAAACCTAGTAGTTTAATCTTCTTTCCTTCTTTTCTATCTTTAGACTCGTTAGTATAAATCACTTTAGTGTCGTTGTAGTAAGCAAGCACTTCGAAAAGATTGATCACCTAGACTAAGTAACACGTTCGCTTTGGTACTCAAAACCACTTTTCCCTTGGGTTCGACCTCGTACTCCTGTAGCTATTCTAGCAATCGACCCGGTACACTTCCGGTTAAAGAGTTAGTTTACCCACGGTTTCGAGTCTTTACAAATTGTTTTTTGAAGGGTGGATTTTAGCTCAATCAGTTGTCCTGAAGCTTTTCCGGAAGTAATCAATCAAAAAGACCCTCCTTCTAGCGCCAATTGATGATCCAAAAATCGTCAAGGTAATCCTCTAAGCTCGTTTCCTTGATTATAACCTATGGACGCCTCAAGAACACAGAAAAACGATGATGGAGGGGGATATTTGATTCGTCTCTAGACTGCACTTGATGATGATCAAGCTGCCTACGTATGCAATGACTGAATTGGAATCAAGTCTTCGTAGTTCCTTAGGGACAGTTTATATAGAGGGGCTTATGCCCTAGAATTCGATGTGGCGTGTCTATGATGGACACTGATTGACGTATTCCCTAAGGAAAAGATTATGATTGATTAATCTCCTTGATTATAGGAGATAATTGTAGTATTTCGATATTCGTATTAAGTGATAAGGGTTGGAGCCTTTTTCTTATGGTTATCTGATTATTGCACACGTGAGGAATAAGATTAAAGGTGGGCCTTGGCCGAATCTAACCAGACTGTGGAAGCCGACCTAAAGGGGTCGGGGACGATGACCGAGCTCTTACTGCTACGGAACTGTGCACCCTAAGGACCCAGTTCGATCGAGTAGATCGACACCGATCGTACTGCCGAATATCAGAAGTTCGGTGTCCGACTCCTCTCCGACCTGTTAGAGACTGAGACTATCTGGACCAAAGGCGGTCGGACATACGAGGATCAGTGGTGACGAAGCGGGTGGAAGAGCCCCCCTGGGATCGTCACCAAGAAGTCAAAGGTGGTTTATTTCCCTGGGTCAAGTGCTGAGCCACCAAAGAGGTGCCACGCGTGTGAGCCAATTTTCTGGCAGCATCAGAGTGATCTCCCCTAAGGTCACTAATGGAGGAATTTCATCTCTAAGGGTTTGGGGGAAGGGGGGAGATGAGAAATCTGCTGAAAAATCCCGTTTTTATGGTGAAAAACGCATAACGAGTCGAGCTGTGCGAAGTTCAGCTCGACAGATGATTCGGTAGTACATTGTCTTCATTAAATTGACCATAACTTTGCGTGTATACCTCCGATTTGAGTGATTCAAGATTCGTTGGAAAGCTTGTTCGAAGATCTACAACGCTTGTGAAGGAGTCTAAACCGAATTCAGTCCCTAAGATGGGTCAAATGTCGCTTTAAGTCAGCTGTGAGTAGAAATGCTCGAGACAATTGATCCATAAGAACTCCATGGCTTCGGCTACACACTTCACACCGTACAAACGCGTCTTGTCAGCATCAAAATCATCTCTCCCGAGGCCTGGTCAACCTAAGATCCTGCAATGACTCGCCAAAAATACCAAACAAAAATCCGCCTACAAAATATTGGTCCTAATGGCCCAAAAGTACTATAAAAACTAATTTATTTGTTACTACTTACGACTTATTGTATCCTTATGAATAATGTGCAAATCGATGTCCGAAAGATGCAAAATTACTATGAAAATCACAGGAAATGGGGCTAAAAACATAATAAAATGCATCATAAAGTTTACTTACATCAACGTGCTAGTCATAGTCGAAAGCTGCTTAGGGAGGTTTTCAGTCTTGAGCCGGCATATCTAGAACTTATTGCGTATGAGCTAATACAACCAACGAAGGAGGTTAGTTGCATATAGATTGTCTGTTGTCCTTACAGTGGAAGTAGATAGGGTTAGGAGATTGCACCCGTAGCTTAATTACACATATGGATCATATAAGGATTAAGGGGAGATTAGTTGTGAATAGTTTGGTTAATGCCTTTTCAATATATGATTGACCATGGGTTTATTTGCATCTCTTTTATTTATTGTTTGTTTATGTTGGTCAAAGACACCCTATCCAGTTGACCTATGAATTGTGGTTGTGTTTAACATTATTAAATAATAGTCTCTGAGGGATCGACCTTAACTCGCCCTTGCTATACTACGATTGACCTAGTCCTTTTGCTAGTATTAAGCGACTTACACGCGATCAATATATACATATAATTAACATTAAGTAGGGTTCGGGGAATAAAGTGAGGTTTTGGAAGGATTCCTGGATTGGAGGGAGTTTTCTTGATGCGTGTTTCCATAGACTCTTTCGACTTGAGGAATTTGGTGAGTGTTTGGTGAGCGATAGAGGGAGATTTGTGGATGGGGGATGGTCTTGAGAGTGGAGGTGAAGAAGAGAGATGAGGTATATGGAGTGGGAGAGTTTGTAGACATTATTGCTTTGCTCTTAAACATCTGTCCCATTGCAGGTAATTTGGATACCCCATATATTTGAAACTTTGCACTAATGGTATCTTTCTAGTGGCTCGGATTAAAAAAAAAGTCTTCTTGGCATTGCATCTATTGGTGCTCCGTCGGTTACCTTCCCATGGAGGTGGAATTCTGCCATTCCCTCGAAGGGCAACATCTTCGGTTGGGGTTGCTCACAACCGTATTCCCACTATCGATACGGCGAAAAGTGGTATTCATCTTGACAGTTTGGTGTGTCACGTTTGCAAAGTGGTGAATGAGGACATCTTTCATTTACTCTTTCATTGTCCCTTTGCTTATTCTATTTGGTGTAAGATTGTTGATTGGATCTTTATTCCAAGAGCGTTACTTATAGATTGAGATTCGTTCATTCAATCATCTCTTTTTTCCTGATGGACAAGGTGACAAAGTCAAAGTATGAAATACTATTTTAAAAAAAAAAGTTGTTATTTGGACTATCTGGATGGCTAAGAATCAAATTGTTTTTGACTCAACAGATCTG
Source organism: Gentiana macrophylla (assembly GCA_026214975.1). Classification (NCBI taxonomy): domain Eukaryota; kingdom Viridiplantae; phylum Streptophyta; class Magnoliopsida; order Gentianales; family Gentianaceae; genus Gentiana; species Gentiana macrophylla. Next base: position 1,668,430 of record CM047812.1, on the reverse strand, counting down.
AATATGGACAATTTGTTTGGGGAAATTCAAAGTAAAAGCTTCATTTAAATAACCATTAGAAAAAGTAATATCAGTATTGATTGGACGACTTGAAAGACTAATCCGCTCTTTTTAACATACTTTAATTGGTACTCTAACTTTTCATTTAGATGTTTCATTTAAATGATGAATTTTCTTTTAGAATATTAGCTTAAAATGAACTTAATCAAGATTGTTGGTTTTACATAAAAACACGTACTTATTTAATTCAAAGCAAACTCGAATTTAACTTGAGTTCAAAGGTGCTTGTAATCAAGCTTAAAGTTTATACTCATGTCAAACTCATACTTTTTTTTTGGAAGGAGTCAAACTCATACTTGGATTCGATTATGTAAAAATTGAAATACGTTCGACTCGATAAGCTCAGGGCTAAACTTAAAAACTCACTTGGTTAATACTCTTTATAACAAAACCTTCTTGATACAATATCACATTGGATTTAGTCACTAGACTTGAGCCAAGCATGTATTTTTACTGCAATTTAACCACTTACATAAAAAAACATCCCGTGTATACAGAGTCTGAAGAAAAACCAGGGCCTAAGATCCCGGTGTTTCACTGTATTGTAAGAAGCCTTTAGACTTGATTAATCTGAAACTTCAGTTAAGAGCATGTCAAATGGAGAATTAATAACGCCACGTGCTGGTTAATTAATCATTTGCTTCGGCGTTTGGCTTCCCCGTAAGCAACCACACCCAAGACGGTCATCGTGTAGCCTGCGATTCCGATAAACGTTACGGGATTACGGAAAATTAGAATCGAGATAACGACAGCAACAGCTCCTTTTGCATTGCCTAGAACCTGAAAAAGGCATTTCCGGCATGTTAGAATATAAGTTAGAGAAAACAGTTTCGGTCCCATGTATTTTCCTACGGCTAAATTACAAAACTGGTCCTTTTACTTGGCCGATTTAGCGTTTCAATCCTGTTTTTGCTCCGGTTGCAATATCAGTCTTGTAACATGGATTTTCTTTCCTTTTTTTTTTTTTTTTTTGCAATTTTAATCTCCCGTCGCCAAAGAATGCTAAAATGGAAAAATTATGGCCAGATTTTTGCTAACGTGTCTTTGAAATAGGAAAAAATTCAATTTTGACGCGAAAATTTGCAAAATTAATACTCCTTTTGCTTGCACAGAAAGCAACTTCATCTCTTATTTAGGCCAAGTTATAGGACGAATTTTGACATTGATTCCCGATTTTTCGCCTTGTTAGCGGCACGTCGAGGCATTTTCCTGCCACAATTTGGTTTCCCCCCAAATTCAGCCTCCTCCGTCGACTGAGGACTAAAATTACGACCGGAGCAAAAACAGGAGTAAAACGTTAAATATGCCAAGTCAGTCATTTTTTTATTGTCTCGTAACTAACCTTTCTCTTTTTCATAATGACAATTTTCACCCCTAACAATACATTTTCTCAACACTTTTCAGACACTTAGCGCATCCGACGATTGAGTCGAACATCGATCATCACGTTGGATCTGTTAATTGTCCTAAAAGTGTAACAAAAACATATAGTTAAGGATGATAAAAAAAAAAAAAAAAAAAAAAAAAAAAAAAATTGTCATTCCAGAAGATAGTGACTAGTCTTGAGACACTGAGAAAAGTCGGGACCAAAAGTGTCGTTATCGCAATGCATATTTATCGAGAGAGAGATCGCGCTCGGGGCGTAAATACCTGGAGAGTAAGGGCACTTGTATGCTTAGTAACTAAAAAGTTGCATAAATTAGCTCCATAAGCCATGGTTGAGTTGAGAAAAAGGAGTAAAAGCATAAACTTGTTTTCCAATGCTAATGAAAATGTTACTTCAAACACATTTGGCTCCATTATTATGGCTGCTGGCAATAATGCTACAACAGCTATTGGGGCCATGTATAGCAACAAGTTCATTGAGTTCAACTTTTCCCTGAAAAAAAAGTTATAAATAATCCCAATGAGAAATCTCGAGAACATATTTTCACACAACATACTGTTCTGAGTGAAAAACCATTAAAAAGTGATGATTATTTTGATCTAATTTGAGTTAGATTCCGGGTGTTTTCGAGGCTCAATACTGGTCCGCTTCTGACTAAAATCTGTTCAATTTAATTTCCAATATTCTGGTAAAACTTGGGTGCAAGGAAAACAAAAAATTAGAGGGCAAAATTGGAAATAAAAATATGGTGTGATAACATACTTTGAATTTCTATTTGTAGCACGTAAATACAGAATCTCTATTCAAAATTATGCACCGCGCGTACTCTGAATATAGAGATTCTAAAAATGGTGAATTATGACTTTTGAGTCGGTAAAATAGAGAAACTATTACGAGACGTTAATGCAAAGTAAGGCAAAAATGTACAAATCTGAGGTTAAAAAACAAGATGTAAAATTACATATTTACCCTTCAGAAGAAAGTAGGACACCCTGCAAAACAGATTTGAAGGCTCTAGCAGCAGTTGCACTAATACACATGATGAATCCAAATAAATGGAAGCTTGGTTCACCCTGCATATATAATAAAAATCCACATTTTATAATCGCGCTTTTTTTACGAGTGAAAATTACAATAACTGGACAGAAATATACAACAAATACACAGAGCATTCTAAATAGGGGATAAATACAATTTTGATCCCTTTTGTTTCACTATTTTTACACTTTTATCCCGATATTTCATCTCTTGACACTTTTAACCCTCGTCTATTTAGTTTCGAATTTACATAATTTGTTGACATTGACTTTGTAAATAACATGTGGAGGAAATATGGGCACATGGGATTTACAACATTTGAAGGAATAAAATCTTTACTTCAACTAGAAGAAGAAGAAAGCCTACACAAATCATTGCGTAATTTCGCAATTTTTTAAATTTAAAGTACTTCACATGCAAACTCAGCAAACTGCACATGCTTGTGCATGAAATTCACTAAATGTTATAGTTTATTATGTACATTTCAGTCCATATACTTCTAATATTTACGAATCTTATATTTTATTGAAATTTTACACCCGTGGTATCCCATATCCACGTATTATACCCGTGAGCAACTATTGGATATTGACTTTCAGTAGCAAAACATCAAGATCTATGATGTACGGATACTTATGTCCAGTGGCGGACCCAGAAACTTTTTTCAGCGGGGTCCGTAAATATTTAACATAGTAAATAATTTTTTTCACGGGGTCCGAAATATTTTTCTATAGATAAAATGTAGAGTATTTTTAGTTTTAGCGGGGTCCATGGACCACCCTTTGATAAGGATAGATCCGCCCCTGCTTATGTCTGGTAATACGTACGTCCCGTATCCGATACGTATCGAATACTTAAGATACACACTCGAGGACAAATTTGTAATTTCAAAAGTTGGATACGGGATCGATACAGCAAAACAACAAATTCAGGTACCGCCATTGGGTTTTCTAATTGCATGTATCAACATCATAACAAGAAATCAGAAAGAAATTTATTTTCCTTCAAAAGGAAACAAGAAATCAAAACTAAAAAAACAAAAGAACAAAGGAGAAGCACCAATCACAATGCAGCTAATTAATAACACAAAACAGAGGGAAATCAATTTTTACGGACAATATTAAAATTGAGAATACTTTCTATTGTCCGGTGAAAGTCCTTCTTAAGCTAAAAATGTCAATTCTCAAGTTAAGAGTTGACTTCTCTTAGTTATACTTTTCGGGAAGTTATTGTGTGATGAGAGAATTTGTGGTGAAGTGACGGGTGAAACGATCAGAACCACACAATTTTAATACAGAATGAAGATGTGTGGTATGTGGTGTGCCACACGGTGTCTCCGCACCGTGTGAAGACACCACACAATAAACTCCCATACTTTTCAGTGCTGTCAAAGAAAAAAAGGAAAGAAAAAAAAACAAAAACAAAGACTCTTTTTGTGATTGTAACGTGAAAGTCAAATGTATCGTTAAAATAGACTTAATAGACTGTCAAAGTCCATTACAGAATTAAAAATCGACTTTATGGCATTGAAAGTCGATCTTAAAGATAAGTATCGACTTCTTGTGTGTGTTATTGTTTTTTCTTTAACCGTAAAAGTCTATTCTCGAGCTAAAAATCGTTGAAAAAATCAATTCTAAAGTTAAAAATTGCTTCTTGTGTGTGGTTGTTTTGTAAGGTAAAATTCATTCTATCGCTAAAAATCGGCTTTTTGGACGGTTTTAGACGTTGAAAGTCAATTCTAAAGCTATAAATATAATTAAAAAAAAACGTAAATTCAAAGGTTCAAACAATGAATCTACCGTGGTATAACATTTTGAAGAAACCGAGCTTCAAAAAGGTCGAAATAGACATTTGACATCTCCAAATTCGAATTCCGAGCTTAAATTCAACTTTAGGCCGATCGAACGTTACCCTTTAATACCCCGAAAACAGTTTCGATACGTGTGCCGAAGGAAAAAAAAGAGGGGGGGAAGACAAAACTAACCCCACTAGCAATGATGACACCACCAACCACAGGAACGAGACAGCCATAAGTAACCCAAGCTTCTCTCTTCAAAGTCACAGCATAAGCAAAAACCGCAGTAAAAAACGGCGTCGTAGCACCCACCGCTTGATTAAACGAAACCGGAAGATACCTCAACGAAACATTCCCACCAACAACGGACAAACAAAACACAAAGCTCAAACAACAAATCCTCAGAAACTGAGCCCTCGATTTGATCCTCTGTAAAGGTACGATCTTTAGGAAAACAATTGAGATGTAGCTGAGAATCGCACAAGCCGACATATGGCACATTGTGAGGAAAATCGGGTATATGAACCCATAATTCGATAGCAGGAGTTTGTTTAATAGAAGGACACCGATGTTGCTTGAGTACCATAGAATGATTAATAGAGTAATGAAAATTGCTTGCTGCTGGGGATTTGAAGGGGACTGATTTGTAAAGGGTGGATCTCCTGCTGTCATTTGGGGGGAAATTGGAGCTGTGATTTTAAGGAATTAGTTTGTAAAATTTGATTGTGTAAGGGAAAGCGTTTTTGTCAACTGAGTTCTGTTTTTGCATTTGATGTGATCTGATGTGTGGATTTTTAAAGGTAGGAGAAGAAAGTTCTTTAATGAGGAAAGTATTGATAGATCCAAAAGCTGGCTTCACATTTATTCCGTAACTTAACCATTTGTTTCTTTAAGGGGGTTATTATTCCGTGGTCTACTTATCGATATACGTCATTTCCACAGAATCGATCGAGTGAAGGTCGAATACATTATGTAATATTGATTTTTCGCATTGTGGATTTTGATTCGACTTTCTCGGAGCAGCAAGTTGTCCAGTTTCATTCGATTATCACATGATGAATTCTGATGTGTTACACCGTATATCAATTATGATACAAATAAAACCTCGTTGTTTAATTGATAATGATTTATTTACAATGTATGTACACTTTATTTAAGAATTATTTCATATTTTATCATCATTGATTATGATAAATGAATCTATCATTTATTGTCTTGATATCATCTGCTAATGGTATCTGGCACTGCGCCTAACCTCGCCTAAGGTGGAGAGTCAGGGGTTTGAACTCGCTTTGGAGCGTGTGTGTGATGTCTTTCGTATCCCAAAAAAAAAATCTATCATTTATTAATTATAAAACATTATAAAGATTGTCTTTTCGTGCACTCTTTGTTTTATCCCGCAATATAAGTCATTTTACATTACCAATGCAACATTTATTACTTTTTGTTTCTATGTTACCACTAATTTATTATCAATCCAACCATTTTTTATTACTTGCATTTTAGACACTAACCATCAAATTTATTATATTCAATTACAACATCTGGAATAATTTATACTCCCTCCGTTTTTTTTATCTGTCACATTTCAGTTTTTGCCATTTTTTTATTTATCTGTCATTTTACATTTTCAATACATTATTTATTATTTTTTCTTTCTTTACCAACAAAATATTTACATCTTCAATAAAAAAATACATTTTCAATACACATATTAATTACTTTCTTAATCTGTATGATTTTTTCTCTCTGCGACATATATATAAAAACGGAGGGAGTATTTTAGAACGAATATATTATGTTTTTCCGGTTTGGTTCTAGTACATGATTTCAACATCAATTTCGATGAACCCAATGCTCCCTTCATTTTCTTTCTCAATTTAACCATATGTTTTTTGTTTTTTTTTTTTTCCTTTGAAGAAACAAAATGTTTGTTTATTGAATAATGATGCTTTGTATTAAAATAAAATAAAAAAATTTGAGACAGACCCAAATAACCCTTCCTCTCCGCTTCTATAAGTTTGTGAAACACAGGACGGATCTAGAAAAAATTCTCAGTAAAGACACTAAAACAAATTCAAAAATAGAGTGGAACATTAATAGTATTTTTATATTTTCTTACCAACAAAAATTCAATCGATTTTCAGATTTCAATAGGACACTCATTTCCACTTAGGTTCGCGCCGGTGTGAACGACATAAATCAAACGTCGTGACCTGCAAGGTACTTCCTTCGTTTTTTATTAACTGTCACATTTGGAGGAAAAATAATTGAACATGTTCAGTCAAAAAATTATTAACCTTAAGTTAAAAAATGACTAGATTCATTCAAAAAATGACATTTATTTTTTTTTCCTTCAAATTTGACAGTTTAAAAAACGGAGGGAGTATAAAATGTGCTTATATGTCATTTTTGCTAGAAAGGAATCGAATATGCACAATAGGGCAGACTTGTCACCACATCCATCTCTCCTCTCCGACCACCATACATGTGGGCACAATGATGCTTTTATACACTAGTTTATGTATCAGTACATAATTTTATCAACATTGATTATATTGAGAATCATCGATTATTGATTCATACACACTGATTAACGGTGACGAAGGCGACGAGTGAACAATTTTTTTTTTGTTCGTTAACGATCATGAATAAGCTCACGACCTAAGCGAACTAAACTCAAACATATTTTTCTTGTTTTCTTATTAAACGAAAGATCACGAACAGGCTCGTGATCTAACTGAACAAAAGTTTGAAAAACAGATAGTAGCCTTATGATATTTATTTTCTCATTTGTTTTATTATTAACACCAATACTTTCCTTTTCACTTTTTTTTAATTTATGAAATCATGATAGTATTTACTCAAACAATTCTCATTTGTTTTATTATTAACACCAATACTTTCCTTTTCACTTTTTTTTAATTTATGAAATCATGATAGTATTTACTCAAACAATTAAAAGTAATGATACTTTTGGTTTTGATAAAATATAAAAAAAAGAATGCAGCCGATTATTTATAATGAAATAATTATAGGTTTTGTTTTGATAAAAATATATAAATTCCAGTCTATTATTTACTAGCCAAAAGAATATGGAAATTGAAGGCCTAACGTAAATCTTTTAAGCCACAATCCATAATTAAAGCCCAATGTTTATCTTGCCCATGCACATCATGGCCAATACTAATAAAATTTGATATCTTATCTTATTATCTCACATGGCCAATACTAATAAAAGTTCTTCACTGGGAACCAAGCAAAACAAATACAGTCGAAATCGGAAGATTGAACCACGAAAGATACACAGGCAAATCGGAAGATACAGAAGTAGAAGATTAATCGATTAATCTCTTTTGATGGTGACTTATGATTTGACGGCGAGAATCGCCTTGAATCTGAAAATGACTTAGTGTTTCCATTACTGGGAATTTTCCAGGGGTTCGGAAGATTGAACCACGGAAGATACACAGGCAAATCAAAAGATACGGAAGTAGAAGATTAATCAATTAATCTCATTTGATAGCGACTTATGATTTGACAGCGAAAATCGCTTTGAATCTGGACAGACATTTTGCAGGAGAGGGAGCTATATCCTGATGACGATCTTTTAAAAGCTAAAATTGAGTTTCTGAAATCATATAATATGGTTTGATTATGCTATGGATATTTACAAATCATTTTATCATACCGATGATGCCTCAGCTGGTATTGCATATTCCCGTTCAATAGTTTAACCTAATTTGTAGTTTCATATTTTTGCTTGTTTTTAGTTTCTGTTTGTTTTTTAGCTGTAAATTTATCTTGTATATATTGATGTTAAGGCTAAATAACAACAACAACAAAAAAAAAAAAAATACAATTGTTTGCTTTTGTTTTTTGGCGGTGGATTTTTCCGGATTGAGGTTTTTTTCTCGTAAAATTATCTCCTTTAAACCGGGTGTTGGTGAATACCAAACAGCCCAAAAAATTGAAAATGTTTACTTTTTTTTTCCTAATTTCATGATAATGTTAATTTAAAAAATTAGGTTGGAAGGGCTTAGCACCCGATCCAATAGGTAGCCCCTCTTTGAGCATAAGCTCGGATAAAATATAAATACAACCCACCAAAGATAGGTGTCAAAATATAAATACAACCCACCCAAAAAAAAAAAAAGAGAAGTTTGATTTAAGAGTGTATAATATTTACTATTTATTCAGAATGATCTAAATGTTTTAAAAGTTGTTAATAATGTGTAAATGTTGCACATAACTCTGACTAAAATCCCAAATCAAATTATTAAATATGATAAATCATATTTTTGTGAAACATTGAAAAAAAAAATAAAGAAAAATATAAAATCTAGGCCCTTTATTGTCAAGTCGCCGTTGATGATCGTCTTGTTCGCAATAATTTTATGCCTCGAATAATTAAAAAGGCCATTCATGTTAAATGGGTGAAACCTTCTCATGGCTATTTTAAACTTAACTCAGGCTGCTCCTCAATTGATAACCCAGGTTCCTCACCAGTGGCGGAATCAGGAAAAAATTTCGGGGTGATCTTGATGTAAAAATTTCGGGATGGTCTTGGTATATAGAAATTTCGGGATGGTCTTGGTCTTGGTAACATCAAGAAAAAGACACATAACATACTAATATTAACACTACTACTAAAAAAATTTCAAAATTTAGGGTGGGCTTGGGACCACCCCATTACAAAGGTGGTTCCGCCCCTGTTCCTCACGTGGGTCTTTCCTTATTCGGAACAAGGACGGTCGGTTATCGCATGCTTCTTGCACATATTACGGTGTTTCAACAAGCCTTGTGGCCTAATCAAGGGCTTTGAGTGATGGAATTTTGTTTTACATCAAAATAACATGATTTCTCCTATGATTATTGAAACCGATTCTCAAGATGAGTCAAGGTTGAGACTGATTATCAAGATGAGTCAAGGTGATTAAGAGATTCCTTGAAAGGTGTAATGGGATTCATGGAATTCAGTGTTTCTTTAACCGGCAAAAAAGGCCTCCATGCACTAATTAAGCATTCGATAGTTTGGCCAGCGTGGTGCATTACATCACCATCTTCGTAGTCTGCTTCCTACTATTTAGCCAGTACATAGTAACCTTGGAATTTACTAAATCTTATAGTTTATTATGGGTTGGTTTATCAGTAGGATTTCACTGTAGGGAAGCTACTCACTACGTGGCGAGATCTGGGCCACACTTCTGAAGTGGAATACACAATTGCCCCGTGTGTGTGGAAATTGTGTGGTCCCAGATCTTTCACGCGTAGATAGCCTCCCTAAGAGGTTCACTATGATAAAATTTCCTTTATTATGTATGCTTAATATATATATATATATATATATATATATATATATATATATATATATATATATATATTTTTTTTTTTTTTTTTTTTTTTTTTTTTTTTTTTTTTTTTTTTTTTTTTTTTTGAGGAAAGCTTCTAATATTTATGCTTGTCCTATCTTTACCCGAATCTTCTATTTTATTCAAATTCCACAACCTTGGTATGAGAGACTTTATGATGCAACGGTTGTAAGAAGGTTGTACCAAGTGGCATACATTAGAGCCACTCATTTTTACTCTCTTTAACATAATACACTTTTATCGTGTGTGAGAGGTTAGAAATGAATGGTTGTAATGTATGCCACTTGGTACAACCTTACTACAACGGTTGTATTATAAACTTTGTCCCCTTGGTATTCCGTATATCCACGTATTCGTACCTATGAGCGTTTAGCGATTATTGGATATTGACTTTCGGTAGCAAAACATCTTATTAATGAAGCGAGAATAGATATCATTCAAACAACCTCAAAGAAACAAACATATGGCAAAGCAAAGAAGCACAAAATGGAAGTAATCGAAAGGAAAGTCTTCAAACATCAAAAAAAGGAAAGTCGTATTATGAAGTTGTCCAAACTCTATCATATTCAAATAAATGATTACAGATTTATTCAAAGGAAAAATCTGAAAAACAAGATAAAGGCAAACCTCAGCTAGACATTTTGACAAAGGCCTTTGAACTGCTGTATGTGATCTGTGATGGTCCTGTCATCCTCCTTCCTCAGGTATGTAATCTGTTGCTTCAAGTTAAATTCTCTTTCCTGTGAATCCTGTGCATATGCACACTTGAGTGCATCCCAAACAGTCTGAGCAGAGTCTAGCCCAATGACTAGGCCGAGTGATTCTTCTGATAATGAACCTATTAGCCACCCCCTGAGCAACCTGTCTTCCTTTTTCCATTTGATGTATTCTGGATTTGGTGTATGTGTGCTTGATGCATTTCATGTTGTTGTTGTTGAACTGGTGGTGATGAATTGATCAGGTGCAGGAGTCTCGTTGTTCAGGTGGCCAATCAAGTCCTAGCTTTCTGCGAGTGCCAAAGCCTGTTCTCTCCATAAGGGGTAATTTTTTGATGTAAGTTTGAGAGATATAAAGCTACTGACATTTAATGATAATGATGTCATGATGAATGGTGGTGATTAGACACCAATAAGCTCTGCTACCATGTGAAAAACTGGAAAAACTGAAAAATATGGAAATTATATGAAGCTTTTATTGATCTGATTTTTCAACTTATTCAATTACAATGCTATTGTTCTGTTTATATAGGCTCTCTAGCCCTCCAAAAGATAAACTCTAGTCTAATTTGAATTCAAATTTCGAAATAAATACAAAGAAGAGATAATCACATATGAAAAGTAGTAGATCACTCTTGAACTCTTGACCACTCCACATATCCAGCTTTAGTTTTTGAATAATCTTGTAATCTTTGCAGATAACCTGGTTTGAATTAAACTGATGATCGACTTGTTTGAATTTTCAGCAGCTTTATCTTGGAAGAGTTTGAATCCGGCCAACTGTTTGTCAAGATGTCTAGCTGAGGTTTGCCTTTATCTTGTTTTTCAGATTTTTCCTTTGAATAAATCTGTAATCATTTATTTGAATATGATAGAGTTTGGACAACTTCATAATACGACTTTCCTTTTTTTGATGTTTGAAGACTTTCCTTTTCAGTTACTTCCATTTTGTGCTTGCTGCTTTGCCATATGTTTGTTTGCTGAGGTTGTTTGAATGATATACTGCTGCTGCTTCTGTTAATAACATCAAGATCTATGATGTATATATATCAACAGTAGTTTTATAGTGGTCATGAACCAAATAATTGGACTACCATGTCATCAATTTGACGAAACATGATTGGTTGTTGATTTTTGAATATTGGGGACCACCACAAAACATTAAAATCCTATTGGTTTAGCACACCAAGTAGGATTTGGTTCAGGACCATTGTAAAATTTGTGATATACCAAATACTCGGATAAACACATAAGGACAAATTTGTAATTTTAAATTTGGATACGACACCGATAAAGAAAAAAAAACAGATTCGGAACGACCATTGGGCCTTCCAATTGCATGTAACAACACATCATAACAAGAAATCAAAAAATTTACCTCAAAAGAAACAAGAAGTCAAACCTAAAAAACAAAAGAACAGAGGAGAAGCACCAATCACAATGCAGCTAATTTAATAACAAAAAAAAAAGGGAAAATCAATTTCTACTGTCAATTCTAAATCGACTTAATCAGTGATAAAATGTCAATTTTCAAGTTAAGAATTGACTTCTCGTCTATTATATTTTTCAATGCAATCAGAGAAAAAAAAGACACTCATGTTTTTTGATTGTCTTGTGAGTCAAATCTAGGATTAAAAATCAATTTTATAGACGGTCAAAGTCTATTTATAGAGCTAAAAATCGATTTTATGACTGTAAAATCCGATTCTAAAGTTAATAATCGATTTATCAAAAAAAAGGGTTAACAATTGTGTAAAAGAAGATAACGATAAATTAAAAGATAATGGTAGGTAGGAGATCAGTTCAAGTTCAAAATATATGTTATCTCTTATTTGAATTCTTTTATTTGACACATATGGATAATAAGCACACGGCTCTTTGTGCATATTTAAGATGTATGAGCAGCACCTTTCTGAATCAATGAAATTAGATCATCTATTTATTTTCATCCTTTATTTTATTTTGTCTTTCTTCATGGTATCAGAGAAAGGTTATGTATTTTTTTAGTATTTAGTAATTGATCCACAAATTACTAATTGGTCGACCCCATGGCTGGCAATACATCTCGAGGATTGTCCAGTACGGCAAAATGGGATGATCCCAATCATCATCTCTACCTTCACCATTCAGATCAGCCCGGAGCAATTCTCATATCACAACAGTTGGACGAGACAAACTACATGACATGGAAAGAATCCATGTTGATGGCCTTAACAGTCAAAAACAAGGCCGGATTAGTAGACGGATCTGTGAAGGAACCCGATGCAGAGAATGCCGATGAGTATCAACAATGGAATCGGTGTAACAATTTAGTTAAAACATGGTTGCTTGGCTCAATGTCAAAAGAAATAGTCAGCAGCGTAATTCGATGCAAGTCGGCTCGTAAAATTTGGGTTGAATTGCAAGAAAGATTTTCTCACGTGAATGTGGTTCAATTATACAATGTTGAGAACGAAATTCATGCATGTGTTCAAGGAAACATGTCGGTTGGATCATATTTCACAAAATTAAAGGCTCTCTGTGGGATGAACGAACACCTTATGTTCATTCCCACAGTGTAGTTGCGGGTCTGCTAAGGAAGTGGCAGCATACCTAGAAACACAAAAGACAATGAAGTTTCTCATGGGCTTGAACGAGTCATTTAGCGGTGTTAGAAGCAACACACTTTTATTAGATCCGTTACCTACAGTTAATAAGGCTTATTCCTTGGTGCTTAGGCATGAAAAACAATCAGCTGCAGTTAATGGAAATCCTCAATCAACAGCAGAAAGTTCAGCATTTGTCGTTAAATCAAGTGGTTCAGGCAAGCAGGATGAACAGAAGTGTACAAAATGCAACAGAACCAACCATACCACCAGAAATTGTCGAGCCCACCTCACATGCAACTTCTGCGGAATCAAAGGGCATACAGCTGATTTTTGCAGAAACAAAAGGACGGCTGTCGAGCCCACCTCACAACCTGGCCTCAAATCGTCCAATGAGAAGAAGAGCTATTCCCAGGGTGGATTAACCGAGCAGAATCAAGGATTCCCTTTTTCAACTGATGAGTGTAAGAAACTATTGGACCTCACAAGGCTCTTTGTGCCTATTTAAGATGTATGAGCAGCACCTTTCTGAATCAATGAAATTAGACCATCTATTTATTTTCATCCTTTATTTTATTTTGTCTTTCTTCAAATTGATTTGTTGTGTGTTATTGTTGTTTTCACGGTGAAAGTCAATTCTAAAGTTAAAAATTCACTTCTTGTATTTGTTTTATTTATGTTTTATTTATGTTGAAAGTTTGATTCTAAAAGAAAAGCTACGTAAAAATCGATTTTTAAATAAGATATACATAAAACTACGTAGCGTAAACAATTTAAATTCAAAGGTTCAAACAATGAATGAGCCATAGTAACAAGTCCTAAATGATTAATGCATTCTCATTTTTATCGTTAAAGGCAAAGAAATTACTCATTTCTTAATCTATATGATTTTACATGATTACAGTTTACAATGATTTTTTCTACCATATGTTTATCTACAAAAACCAATCTTTTATACTACTATTTGATTTGGTGCCATAGGCGGATCTACACTTGAGTAAAGGGGGTCCGTGGATCCCGTTAAAAATAGAAATACTCTACACTTTACTTATAGAAAATATTTCGGACCCCGTGAAAAAAATATTTACTGTGTTAAATATTTACGGGCCTCGCTGGATAAAATTTCTGGATCCGCCACTGTTTGTTGCTCTTCATTTTTACGTTGGCATTGTTGGGCACATGAAAGCGAGTGTGTAATATCCCGAATCGTTTTTATATCATTCGGTAATACTCCATCTGTCACATTTTAAGTGTCTTATTTGTATTTTTCATAAATTAAGAACAAATATAGTTAATATTTTAAATCTCATTAAATGATTCAATATTTTACATATATACCCTTTAACAAGTTGCTGGAGTATTTAATGCTACATACTTTTTATTGTGAATAATATAAAAGATAAAATGACATTGAAATAAATTAATATACAAATTGGATCCTTATTATGGGACGAACCAAAAAGTAAATATAACGTCTTACTCATTAGGGTTATTAAAGATAGAAATGTAAATGTATCATCATAATATTTTTTTCGTATAAACCGGATATTTTATTGAAAAAAATCGGACACTCCTCAATCGGTCGTAGTTGTATAAATAAAGTTCGGTCACCCGTCACATGGTGAGTTGCCCCGGTGTCAATAATCCATGTGTATTTACTAGTTAAACGATCACGCGATTTAGAGACATTCAAAAGATCTAAAATGCCCTTCCATTGAGCTTCGGTAATGTTAGAAAGTCCTGATTCTTCCAAATTTTTAGAATGAGCTGGAGCAATGGGCTGAGCCGAGCTCACCATGCCAATCGGTTCTGTTTTATTTACCTTTCTCTGACCCACAACAAATCCATATTGAGTTGCACCTCCCTCACGTCCTGAAGCACAAGTCCGGCCCCTTCTGCTCCCCCGTCCATTGCCTTCTCCCCCACGGGGAGGATCATCCCACCGCTCCAGGTATCCGTGGAGCTGGTAGCAGAAATCAACATCATGGCCATCTCTATGCCAATGGGGGCATTTAGAAGAAGGCTACTTTGCCCGAGTTCGTCCGTCGGAGTGTGATCGGAATGCCATCAGCGGGTCATCTTCACGCTTTTGGAGCCCATTGGATCCAACACTTGAGGGGGGTGTTGGGACAGATTGCCAACACTTGAGGGGGGTGTTGAGACAGATTGCCCACACTCTTAATGTATAAGAAATAAAGTAGCACCTTTAGTGACACCAATTGGTCTTAGTAGAATGGTAAGCACTTGATCTTAACAGCCTCACCCCCCACGGGGAGGATCACCCCACTGCTCCAGGTATCCGTGGAGCTGGTAGTAGAAATCAACATCATGGCCATCTGTATGGCAATGAGAGCATTTAGAAAAGGGCTGCTTTGCCCGAGTTCGTCCGTCGGAGTGTGATCGGAATGCCATCACTGGGTATCTTCACGCTTTTGGAGCCCATTGGAGCCAACACTTGAGTGGGGGTGTTGGGACAGATTTCCCACACTCATGAATGAAAATTGTGCAAGTGTTGGACAGATTGCCAACACTTGAGGGGGGTGTTGGGACAGATTGCCCACACTCTTAATGTATAAGAAATAAAGTAGCACCTTTACTGACACCAATTGGTCTTAATAGAATGGTAAGCGCTTGATCTTAACAGTTCCACTACAGAAAACAGTGGATTTAGGTTATGAACAGTGGATTTGTCCTTATCACCCATTTTATATTTACACTGTCCTGATTTCTATTTTTTCCCGCTTTTTTATCTTTTTAAACCACTGCCCCAAAAAATAAAAATATTTAACTTCTAAGTTAACCATGGTAAATTCTACCGTCCGATGGAAATTTCTACGCATTAACCTTGTCCGTAGATATTAGCTTCTTCTTATCTTCCTTCTAATAAAAATAAAAAAAATTTAACTTCTAAGTTAACCATTGTAAATTCTACCGGCCGATGGAAATTTCTACGGATTAACTGATAAGTTCCTAAAAAGTCGAATAATTCCAGATGTTTTGGACTCAATTTGGTGTCGTGTGTTGCTATTTTGCCATGTTTTTATCCTTTTTGGGCTAGATTACTATGGATGATTGAATTATTGCAGGATGATTCGAGATTAGAAGAAAAAGACCCAAAAACGGAGCTAATGTGGAAGAATTCAAAAATCAGTCTCTGTCACACCTGTGGTGTGACAGCTTTCAAAATATGATCCTGCCCAACGAAATGTTCGATTGGTGGAAACTTTCACCAACGTATTTTCCTTCAAATTGGCGTGTTTTTCATTGAAAATGAGGAGTCCACACACTAGAAGAGTCCAAGATTGATAGATATTTGATTTTAGAGATTTTCTTGATTAAATTAATTATGGAAACTTATTAAATTATGTAATTATCCCTTTTTTTAATCCCCCAAGTCATACTATTGAGGATTCACGCCTCCAACATGAGATTTTAGTCGACATTTTTTCCTCGCTTCATCATCATCATCTCCCATCCCCAAGAACAAGGATTTTTAGGTTCAAGAAATTCAAGAACGAGGCTTTTTCGAGGTTTGATTATTTATGCAATACTTTGACGGTTTCTTTCTATCTCCTTTCTCCTTTATTCTATTTATTTATTTTTCTTGTCAAAGTATGAATTATATGGTTGAATCTTGGAATCTTGATATGTTCTGAGAGTAAATATTGGTTTCTTGGATTAGGAAAAGCCCGCGATGATTATATAGTTTTAAAGATACAATCTTTTCATTGATAGGATTTTGTCATGTTTATGAATTTGATCTTGTATGCTTATTCATGTAATTTTCCGGAAATAATATCTTGAAGGAGTGAATGACTGTAGGATTGCATGAGAAACTCCATTCGATTGATTGATGACAGAAAAAGTATTAATTAATCGATAACCTAGAAACCAAGATCAAATCTTTAGGGATTTCTTGAATGAAAATTAGGTTAAACCTAAAGTGGCCCTTTAATTATGGTAATTCAATGGACCTAATGTTATTCATCATTGTAGAAATCGAATGTTGGATAAAACTAGTACAATCACGATAACGGTTCGAAAGAATGTTTACGTGTAATATTTGATAATTGGTCGTCATAAATGGAAGATTCATATTGATAGAAAGATTGTTGAAATTCTATATAAACAACGCCGTGGTGGATCCGAAATCCAAGAAATGCCTCTAAACCTTGAATCCTATTACCTAAATCTTGAAGTTCTTGGCTATTAATTAGATTATCTTTATTTTCTTTAATTTTAGGATTTTTAGATAAAAACCTCCAAAAATTTGATTTGTCTAGCTAATATAAATCGGGAATTGTTTGGTGATTGAATACAAGTCCATGTGGGATCGACATCCTAAGTACTACTCGATAAGCCGTGCGCTTGCGGTAGGATTTAGTGATTATATTGAAAATCACACAACAAGTTTTCTGGCGCCGTTGCCGGGGACTTCGGTGTCAACATCGAACGTGTTTTTGATTTTGTTAGACTAGACTTTTTTTCACCACCATAGCAAGTCGCACCTTGCTACGGTGAGACCTTTTGCTTTTAATTTTTCCTTTTATTGTGCGGAAGTTGAAGTGCCAAGCTTGATGGATTCATTTTTCTCCGGATTTGATGCTTATGTGCCGTCGAATGATGAGAGGGCGTATGGATATGGGTTTAATCGACTTCAAGTGAGATGTTCAGATTGTGGCGGAAAACATCGTGAGGCTCAGTGCAATGGAGGTTATTTATCCCACCAATTGAATACCTATGACAATGCACCAACATACAATGGCGGGATGAGTAACTATCCTTATTTTCCGTGGGGTAAAGATCAAAGCAATTGGCGACAAGAACCATTCCCTCAATTTGAACTTCAGCCTAGGCTTGAGGTTATAACAGAGAGTCCCATTCAAGAATGGGAACAATTCAAAGAAAGATCGAATGATTCACACCCCATTTCTTCTACTAATAAGAGAGAGCTAACAATTGGAGAATTGATTGCACGGAATCGCCATGTTATTGAAGAGACTGAAAAGGATAAGCATATGATGGAGATTCAAGACCATAATGCCGTCCTTGAAAGTTGTGGGGATGAAAACTATGATCCTTATGAAATCCCACAATGTCTTGATATGAATGTTTTCGGTGACTCTTTCTCAAAGATTGCTGAGTGTTTGGGCCTTTGTATTAACAAGAGTGGAGCCACATGGAAATTCGAACCATCTTCACAAGATAATGGTGCAATAATTCCGAATTCAACATTGATGAGCCAAGAAGAGGATGAAAAGGGAGGTAACATTACGGTGCTTGACTCTAATTTATTTGATAATGTTAGTTATCCTTCCTTGAATAACGATGTTGAATTTCTTGATGTTGAGCATATCGAGTATATTGATGTTGCACCTCTAATAGTCCATAACTCTCTAAGATCTGTCATGAGCATTGATAAAGAGATTAATAAATTGTTAGGAGGCGCTTCATTCGTTAGAGCTAAACTGATTAATCACTTTTTAAGAAGACATGATTATAGGCTCCCAATGTTATATCTGAAAATACTTGTTAATATCTTTGACATGTGGAGAAAGATGCAGAGGGATGCCCTTGTTTGGTTTAGTCCTCCTTGAGAATGATGCTTAAAGATAGTCCAACTGAAGACTATAAATTCAGAATGTATTTTTTTTATATTCTTTTTTCTTGTTTAATGAATAAATAAAGGAAGAGAGTTTCTTTCTCGGTCCTTTGGTCTTGGTTTGTTTTGTTTTTGAGTCTGTTTTGCAGAGAGAAAAATGTGCACGAGTGGTATTTAAAGGTCATCGCATGCGGAGGGAAAAAGAAAAAAAGTCTTGAAGGATTGAAATAACACCTATGATGTGGTTAAGGACAATGAGTGTGAGATTGGAATAAAATCGAAAAAACCCTTGTCACACCCATGGTGTGATGGAGACTGCTTTCTATAATAAATAAAATTAAAAAAAAAGAAAAAAGAAAATCCCGGTGACTTTGCCACCAAGGAAAGGACCACCACATAATCCTGGTGACTTTGCCGGTGCTCCGGTAACACTCAATTCTCCACTCTCCAACTCCACAGGGTAAGAAGAAGATTCTTCGGGACTACGATGTTCGGAGCGTTATGATATGCACACAAGGTGGCCGCCCATTGCATCTTGTGAGTTTTCTTTTTTTTTTACCCTCCCATGATTTAATTTAATTACATTGAGGACAATGCAACCTTTAAGTGTGGGGGAGCGACGTTTGTGCAAGTCTTTCTTTCATGCAAAGCGTGTAGTCTTAGTCATTGTCGATCCAGTCGGTTGTGTCATTTTATTTTGATGGTTTTGATGATCACACATAGCTACTTTAGATGAGATTTGCAATGCATGAAAATTGATATAGTTTGTTCTGACAAGAGAAATGCATGACATGGAGTGAAAAATCCTTTTAGACTATCATGTATAAAAGTGACATTATTTTCTTTAGGAAACAATAGAGTCTGAGTGAATAGACAAATAACCCGGTGAGATATTGTTCCGGCCATATACCCGACCACTTCGGTCTCACCCTAAATTTGTGCGTATCTTCTCTTCCTTGGACTTGTTCCTTTAGAACTTGTGTTGAGTCTTGTTGATGTTGCCTTGGTATGTGCAAACACGTAGAAATGATTGAGGCATTCGTTTCTACCTTCCACCACATTATATCTTGATATTTATTACACCTTTTTCCCACTTTACCTTACTTCACTACACCATACATTGAACAACCTGAAAAAGAGGTAGCCCAATTCCTTTCACCCAACCTTAGAACTAATTGGAGCACGAGACTATCAAATTTCTTACACTTAGTATGTAATGATCAAGCTTGGGGGAAATCCATATTGGTACTATTTGTTTGTTTCTTAGTTTGAAAGAAAAAAAAGAATGAAAAAAGAAAAAAAAAAAAAAAAAGAAAAAAAATCAATAAAGGAGGCAATCTAAAAAAATAACCTCCTAATTCTTGTTTGTTCTATATTAGAAATAAAGAGGGAGTTGTATCATTATCCTCCCAAAAGTAGAGAAATTATCCTTTGTATTTTCTTTTGTTTGGAAATAAAGTGTTTGACCCCTTGCACTTGTGTGATGTTGAAGTTTAATAGTCATGTGTCTCGCTAGCTCCAATGGTTTTGCCGTCTCTTATACCTCTTCCTACACCTTTCACTTCCTTTTTCTTACTTGGGCTGTCCTCACCTACCATATTTTTCCCAAAGACCTTATGATTTATGTGTTGCACAATGCCTTGGTGATTGATATGAGACGATATACAAGCATATAGTAGGGCATTTTCAATGGAATGAGCTTGAGAGTTTAGTCACCTCACAAACATTGAGAGTTGAGTGATATATCCCGTGAGGGTCTATTTGCTTGGTCTATGTTGTTTCCCATTGACAATTTTTTGTTCAATTTTGCTCATGATATGATAAAAAAGGATTAGTCAGTCTATATAATTGTGTTTTGAATGCCGGGATGAACTTTATTGATGCTCGTGTGTTGTGCATCTTTGTCCAATGCTATGTCATGTGTGATCTTCTTAGTCCGTCTCATCTTGAGTCTTTTTGTTTGCTTAGGGACAAGCAAAGTCTTAAGCTTGGGGGAGTGATAAGTTCCTAAAAAGTCGAATAATTCCAGATGTTTTGGACTCAATTTGGTGTCGTGTGTTGCTATTTTGCCATGTTTTTATCCTTTTTGGGCTAGATTACTGTGGATGATTGAATTATTGCAGGATGATTCGAGATTAGAAGAAAAAGACCCAAAAACGGAGCTAATGTGGAAGAATTCAAAAATCAGTCTCTGTCACACCCAGGGTGTGACAGTTTCCAGAAATATGATCCTGGCCAACGAAATGTTCTGATTGGTGGAAACTTTCACCAACGTATTTTCCTTCAAATTGGCGTGTTTTTCATTGAAAATGAGGAGTCCACACACTAGAAGAGTCCAAGATTGATAGATATTTGATTTTAGAGATTTTCTTGATTAAATTAATTATGGAAACTTATTAAATTATGTAATTATCCCTTTTTTTAATCCCCCAAGTCATACTATTGAGGATTCACGCCTCCAACATGAGATTTTAGTCGACATTTTTTCCTCGCTTCATCATCATCATCTCCCATCCCCAAGAACAAGGATTTTTAGGTTCAAGAAATTCAAGAACGAGGCTTTTTCGAGGTTTGATTATTTATGCAATACTTTGACGGTTTCTTTCTATCTCCTTTCTCCTTTATTCTATTTATTTATTTTTCTTGTCAAAGTATGAATTATATGGTTGAATCTTGGAATCTTGATATGTTACGAGAGTAAATATTGGTTTCTTGGATTAGGAAAAGCCCGGCGATGATTATATAGTTTTAAAGATACAATCTTTTCATTGATAGGATTTTTGTCATGTTTATGAATTTGATCTTGTATGCTTATTCATATAATTTTCCGGAAATAATATCTTGAAGGAGTGAATGACTGTAGGATTGCATGAGAAACTCCATTCGATTGATTGATGACAGAAAAAGTATTAATTAATCGATAACCTAGAAACCAAGATCAAATCTTTAGGGATTTCTTGAATGAAAATTAGGTTAAACCTAAAGTGGCCCTTTAATTATGGTAATTCAATGGACCTAATGTTATTCATCATTGTAGAAATCGAATGTTGGATAAAACTAGTACAATCACGATAACGATTCGAAAGAATGTTTACGTGTAATATTTGATAATTGGTCGTCATAAATGGAAGATTCATATTGATAGAAAGATTGTTGAAATTCTATATAAACAACGCCGTGGTGGATCCGAAATCCAAGAAATGCCTCTAAACCTTGAATCCTATTACCTAAATCTTGAAGTTCTTGGCTATTAATTAGATTATCTTTATTTTCTTTAATTTTAGGATTTTTAGATAAAAACCTCCAAAAATTTGATTTGTCTAGCTAATATAAATCGGGAATTGTTTGGTGATTGAATACAAGTCCCTGTGGGATCGACATCCTAAGTACTACTCGATAAGCCGTGCGCTTGCGGTAGGATTTAGTGATTATATTGAAAATCACACAACATTAACCTTGTACATAGATATTTCTACGAGCCGGCCTGCAGTCAAAACCACAACCACATTCCTTCCTCCATTTAAGAAATTTGTTTACTTTAAAAAAAAAACCCAAGTGTAAGGCCATTTAGATATTTGTTTCACTTTAAAAAAAAAAAAAACCAGAGTAAATATTGCGCCAGACGGCATACCGAGCCCATGAGGGAAAACATGAGTCGACTAACTTATACCTTCACCTCTTCACTGATTCCGTTTCTTATTATTACAATCATAGAGAATATATAACTTTTTTTAAAATCGAGAATCAAAATCAGGTGGGAGGCAGCAAAAGAGAATAAATCTTTTGATCGGGTGATAGGAAGCTAAGAACTCCCGATGACGACATACGATTTGACGGTGAGAGACGCATTGAATTTGGGTTTTTCTTTACTTGAATTCATACAAGAGAGGGAGTTATATCCTGATGATGACCTTCCAAGATTGAGCTTCTCAATGCAATGGATATTCATAAATCGCTATATCACGATGATGTTCGTGGTGGTATTTTTGTAAAGTTGGTGTTTTTTTGGCTTGGAGTAAAGCTTATGTATTTGGTTTTGTGGATGTTTTGATGATGATAGAGTTTGTAAATGAGGAGAGGTGAAGTTGGAAAGGCTTAGCACCGATCCCATGGGTAGCCCGGGGCTTAGCACCAATCCCATGGGTAGCCCGTCAAGCTCGTATATGTGTCAAAAGATAAATGGAACCCAAAAAAAAGGGAGAGGTTTGATATTAAAGTGTATAATGTTTACTATTTATTCTGAATGATGTAAATGTTCTAAAGTTGTTAATAATGTGTAAAGGTTACACATAACTCTGACTAAAAGCCCAAAAATCAAATTATAAACATGATAAATCATATTTTGTGAAACATTTAAAAAAAAAGGAATTAAAAGTATAAAATCTAGCCCTTTTAATGGCAAGACCCCGATGATGATTGTTTTCTTCGTAATAATTTTATGCCTTGCTCTGGAAGTCGGATAATGAAAAAGGCCATTCATGTTGAATGGATGAAACCTCCTCATGGCTATTCTTAAGCTTAAGCCAAGACGGCTCCTTAATTGGTAACCCAGGTTCCTTAGGCGTGTCTTTCCTTATTCGGGACAAGGAAGGACGGTTGTTGCATGATTCTTGCGCATATTATGGTGTTTCAATAAGCCTTGTGAGTCCCCGAGATATGACCTAGTGGTAATGGGCGTGAACGTCTTAAAAAGGCACATGGACTTTAAGCTGAAGTGTGGAGGTTCAAACCCCGTAAAGGGTGACTTGTTTCAATTCATTGGTATAATAGCAATGAATTGACTCTGAGCCATTAGGTTACCTGATTAATATCTTCAATCATTCCATTGGACAGGGGAGTGACGGTCCTCGTCGTTAGTCTTTAACCATATTTAACAAGCCTGGTGAGAAATTAGCTTGTAAATTTTGATGATGATTGATTGATTGTGAATGCAGGTGATTTGAATGGAGCTCGGAAGTTGTCTTTATCAACAGTATTCTGATGGAATCTTATTGTGAAGCATACGAGCACTATCATAGCATGATGAAACACCGTTCAACTAGTACTACATCTCCTCTCGGGGTCTAATCTATTAAAGTTCAATGATTATGCGACATTTAGGGTGGACAGAGCGGCAATTAAGGGGTTAATATGTAATTCCCAAGGGCATCTCGTAAATAGCTTCTCTTCTCGGCTTGACGGTGGACACAATGTTTTGGTTGGGGAAGCATTAGCCGTCTACCATGCATTGTATTACGTAGTCACATGGACTTACTTTCGGATGATTGTTGAAGACGTCTCTTTTACTATTAGTTCAATCTGAAGACTTTTCTCCACTGGGTAATATTATAGAAGACTACCGCCGCTTATGCCAGCTTTTGTTTTAGTTTCTTTCTCTTTTATTAAAAGATAGATAAATATTTGTGACATTTTACAATAAAGTCTAAGATGGTGCACGATTCAATGTTTTCATCCTCATTGGGGCGGATATTAATTCTCTATTTGCGGAGTTTTTTCTTTTATATGGAATCTAAAATTTCTTCTAATGATGTTTATTTCCTCATCTTTCTTTTTATCAAGACGAATTATTGAATAATTTTGTCCTATTCCCAATTAGCTTTGTGAGCCCAATAAATATCTCTTTTTTTGAGGGGATAAATATCTTTTTAACTCTATGCAAATTGAAGCCCAATGTATCTTTTTAAAATACGGTCCATTGCAGTCCAATACCAATAAGACTACGGATATAATTTACAAGTTCTCAATTAGAGACAATTTACTTTAGAACCCTAGTAAGACAATAGAGAACAAGAATCGTTGCAACAGTCGAGAACCACTGTCTGAAGAGGAGAAATAGCAGCCAGAAACCGATGGCGACTTACGATTTAACGGCGAGAATCGCTTTGAATCTTGACAGGCATTTGGTTTTTCCATTATTGGAATTCTTGCAGGAGAGGGAGCTATATCCTGATGAAGATCTTTTGAAGGCTAAAATTGAGCTTCTGAATCATACTAATATGGTTGATTACGCCATGGATATTCACAAATCTCTTTATCATACTGATGATGTTCCAGCTGGTAATGCATTTTGCATTTTTTTCCGGTTTTTTATTTTGTTTTTTTCCAAAAACTATCCTGGTTTGTGGATGTTTTCATAATAAATTTGTAAATTTTATTTTGTTTTTCCAGCGGTGGATTGTTTTGCTTTTTGTTTTTTTTTTCTTCCAAAAACTATCCTGGTTTGTGGATGTTTTCATAATGAAGTTTGTAAATTTCATATGTTCCTGGTAATGCATTTTGCATTTTTCTCCCGTTTTTTATTTTGTTTTTTAAGTGTGGATTGTTTTGCTTTTATTTTTTTCCAACAAAAATTATCCTGGTTTGTGGATGTTTTCATGATAAAGTTTGTAAATTTCAGACATGATCGAGAGGAGAGGAGAAGTTGTGGCAAGATTGAAATCATTAGAAGAGGGAGCAGCTCCACTGATTACTTTTCTGCAGAATCCCAGTGCTGTTCAAGAACTGAGATCCGACAAGCAGTATAATCTTCATATGCTTAGTGACCGATACCAGGTATAGCTCACGTTTGTTGTGAATTGTGAATCCGAATTTTTATGCATTTATGTGCAAAATCAAACTGTTTGGTTGTTATTACTGTGGGTGAAGTAAAGATAAAGATGCAGCAGTTCTATCTACATTTGTTGTTTTTAGTATTATATATATGTACTTTGGAGTTTATGATGAAACTTTGCTGTGTGAGAGGACTGTAGTACATCATATTTTCTTGCATTTATGAATATGAACACCTTTTTGGAAATACTATAACTTTGTGGGAGTTGTGCAGATTGGTCCAGATCAGATTGAGGCTTTGTATCAATATGCCAAGTTTCAGTTTGAATGTGGAAACTACTCTGGGGCTGCTGATTATCTGTATCAGTACCGAGCTTTGTCCACCAATTCCGAAAGGAGTCTCAGTGCCCTATGGGGGAAGCTAGCGGCTGAGATACTAATGCAGAATTGGGACGTTGCACTCGAAGAGCTTAACCGCTTGAAGGAAATCTTTGATTCAAAGGTAAAAGCTTTATTCATCCGTATTGCTTGTGTTGTTATTTTTGTGTATAAACTGTCTTACGTTTGTAATTTGTTTCGTTTTGCAGAGTTTTTCATCTCCTTTGAATCAAGTTCAGAGCAGAATATGGCTGATGCATTGGAGTCTTTTTATATTCTTCAACCATGATAATGGGAGGACACTGATCATTGATCTTTTCAATCAGGACAAGTAACAATCCGTCTCGTGCTTATTGGTTTCTTTCGAGTCTATTTATATTCGTATCCGTTGTCGTAGGAGTAAAATATTTTTCAAATATATTGTTTGATGTACATCTATATCCTAGTGATATGTCTACGTTGTTGTTCTTTTGGGCTTTCAAAAATATATATTTGAGCTTTCTAAGTATGATCGAGCTCTTCAAGCTTGCCCTTGGTCATAAGTCCATAACATGCAAAACGTTTGTGATCCTTATGTATGCATACTGGTTATATGTCTGGTCGGTTTTGAGCGGTTTTTAATTTATGAAAAAAAATAATTCGGACAGGTACTTAAATGCCATTCAGACAAAGGCACCCCATCTTCTGCGATATCTTGCAAGTGCTTTCGTCGTGAACAAAAGGAGAAGGCCTCAATTCAAAGATTTCATCAAAGTTCTTCAGCAAGAACAGTACTCTAACGAAGATCCCATCACAGAGTTCTTAGTATGCATCTACGTCAATTACGACTTTGATGCAGCTCAAAAGAAGATGAAAGAGTGTGAAGAAGTAAGATTTCTCGTATTGAGCTGATCGGTTCGTTTGTGCATCTTCCTTTACTTAAATGGATACCTTTTGTGCAGGTAATTTTGAACGATCCATTCCTCGGGAAAAGAGTTGAGGAGGGAAACTTTTCAACCGTGCCGTTGAGAGACGAATTCCTTGAGAATGCGCGTCTTTTTATCTTTGAAACCTACTGTCGCATTCATCAGCGTATTGACATGGGGTATGTTCTTTCTCTAATATATAAAGTCCTTTGTATTGTTATATATAAATATATAATATATTTTAGTTTATGTATATGTGGATTTCTGGTGATGTTTTACTATAATTGTCGCAGAGTTCTTGCTGAGAAACTCAATCTAAACCATGAGGATGCAGAGAGATGGATTGTGAATCTTATTAGGACCTCCAAGCTGGATGCTAAGATCGATTCGAATACCGGAACTGTTATCATGGAACCCAACCATCCCAATGTGTAAGTAGTTTCTCTAACAGACTTAAAAAACACTATTTTTCCCCGTTTTACGGATTCTTTATTTCACAGACTCAAACACTATTTCTTTACACTTAACAGAATCCTTGGTTATAGTGAAATGTATCAGAATCTCTATAATGCATAATCTGACTAGCGATTGCGTATTTCGTGTGCTATAAGAGCACTTGCATCGGTTTCTTATAACAGACTCTTATATTCTATAGACTTAAACACCTTTTTTTTTTTTTAATGTTAAAGACACTCATACAAAATGATCGGTTTCAGGTACGAGCAGCTTATCGACCACACGAAAAACCTCTCGGGTCGAACCTACAAGTTAGTGAGCCAAGTTTTGGAACAAGCCCAAGTGCAGGCGACCCGTTAAAAAAGAAGAAGCTGTTATTGTAGTATTTTATTGAGAAGAGAAGAAGTTCCATTTCTTGTTTTTGATTGTTTTTGACATGTTTTATTTAACTCAAATTTCAAGCTGGATTAGATTTTGTGTAAAAGCAAATGGTATTTATGTATCACTACATTGTTATATTTTTTTTTCCCTTCTTTTTTTTGATCTTGTTATTGGCATCATAGTGAATATACTATGACTTCACACTTTGGGTTATGTTTTTGGGTTATGTTTGAATTTATAGAGGTCGGAATGGACATTTGATCTTGGTTTAGGTTCGACTTTACAGAGATCGAAATGGACATTCGACCAATGGAAAGTTGCATGCTACGTTTATATTCGACTTTGAGTAGATTTGATATTTTGTCATTAATTGTAGCATCATTTTGGGTTATATTTGATTTTGCCGAGGATGAAAATGGACCTTAGACCTTAAGAAAGTCGAATGTTGAACTTATCTTCGATTTTTCAAAGATTGAATTTCAGTGTGATTTTTGTCTGAGAGTAGATTCGTTGTGGTGACACTAACTCTCTTTATTCTTTTGGTATTCAGGCAAGCAACCGGATTTCATTTGATCTTTTGCTTGCATCACCGTGTTTTTACTGGTCCACAATACTACTTGCACGTCACACTGAATCAACTTTCGGAACGTTTATTATCGCACCTCACATTGAATCGACTTTGACGATTCGATTTTCGAGATGTTTATTATTGCTCATCACACTGAATCGACTTTCGGGAAGTTTATTATTAATGAGTCAAAAATCAAGTTTACCATTAAAAAAAAACAAGTTTAAGCCCATTTAACATCATCTAAAATTGTACACAATGAGCATTAAAAAGCAAAATTCTTGATATTGAAAACTAATATGCTAATTAACAAAATTACAAATTATGTACTCTCACTTCTCTAATCTATACACAACAATTCTAACATACATAATTCATTAATTGTCATTCAAATTCAACACCTTTTTCAAAAATCCTTTGACCAGGAGCCAATATTGCTAAAGGATCATACATATATTTTCTCCTATTAAAAACCTCCCATTTCTCACCAAAATGTACTTTCCACTCTTCTTGTTTAGTATAATGCGGCAAATACTGCTTCACCCCTAGTTTTCTCTCTGCACAAAACTGTAAAATACGTTTATTCTTATCCAATATATATTCCAACCCATCCTCTCCTTTCGAATCCGGCATCGCGGTTGACAAGAACGTGACTAAATAAAAGACGGGTTCGTCCGGGGTGATCATCGACGTCCCGTTTCGCCACGTGGATTGGTTAACAGGGTAGATTATTATAGGACCATTGCTAGTGACTGTAAGGATTTTTTTAAACACTTGGTCTGAAAATTCATGGATCTTGGTTTTTGGTACTAAGAGATTTAACCATGGGTGAGGGACATCCCATAAGCCTTTTTCTTTGAGTTTGAGTTCTGATGCATGAACCCTATCAAGAAATTGAACATATTGGACTTCTGATTCGAATCGAGTCGAGCGGATGAAGTTTAACTTTGATAAAACTGCATCAATATCCTGCAAAAATAGAGAGATAATCAGATGTTATATAAAATGAACTTTGTAATAGCCAATTTGGTTGTCACTAGCTCTAGGTTGCACGGGTATGGATATATATAATATCTGAGTATGGATACATGAATTGAGTACGAGATACACGAGCGGGGGATTTTTCGAAAATATTGGATACGAGAGATGTGTAAATATTAAAAGTATAGGGGCCAACATGAACATAGTAAATCTATAAGGATGAAATTGTAAGTATTGAAAATCTTAAATTAAAGCAATTTTAGAGGGGTTTCTTCAATTTTGTTAGTTTTTTCGTTTTTCATAGCTTTTTTCGTTAATTTATTATTGGTTTGTCTCCAATTTCCGTGGGTAGTGGTGAGTGTGAGATTTTAGAAAATACAGGATGTGATAAGCAAGCGTAAATATTAAAAGTACCGAGACCAACCTGTACATAGTAATACTATAAGGATCAAACTGTAAATACTAAAATCTTAAATCAAAGCGAATTTTAGAGGTTTTTCTTCGGTTTTTATAGTATTTCTTCGTTTTTGTTAGATTTTCTTTATTGGTTTGTCTTCAATTTCCAACAGGATTCTTCGTTTCATGTATTCGAGTTATGAATGTGTATATTCAGATCATGTATCTAATTTTAGAATTTGCAATTTCGCCCCAGGGTGTACCTTAAGTATCTTGTGTGTATCTGATATGATACCAAATCAATATGTGTATCCGTATCGAATATATATTAGATACGGGACAAACTACCAAACAGGAGTAATCGTATACATACTAGACAAACAACCAAACAAAAGTATCCGTGCATCAGTCTAGATACGCAACACGAATACGAACACGTGTCAAATTATTAGTGGATGTAATAACAAACCTGATCTAAGTGTTGTTGATCATTGGGATTGAAGTACTTAACAACTTCAAGACAGAACAACACTTTGCCTTCAGATTTGAACTTGCTGGCTTCAAGAGGGTCTTTTGGATTGAAAAAATACCTCCAATTGTTCAATAATCCGGTTCGGTTTATGATCACGAAACCTTCGATGTAATCGAAGGTTGTCTCTGATGAAATCAGAAGTTCTTGATCAAGAGAGAATGTGGAGAAATCTGAGTATAAAACTCTTATCCATTTTGCCTGCAGAAAAGAAAAAACCATCAATCTTTATGTATTAAATTCTAGACAATTTTCAAGAACTTGGACACGTATGCATATGTATTTTGTAATGATTTTTTCTTTCGGGGCACCGTTGAAAGGTTCAACCGTTGGAAAGCCGAACCTCGTATGTGAGGTTCGACTTTCCAGAGGCCAAATAGGAATATTCGACATCTTGAAAGACGAACGTCACGCTCAGATGTGGTGCCACGGTAAAGATGTAGACCGTAGTATGGTGCCATAGGCTCCTTTTTTTTCTTTACCATTTTAGGAGGTTGGGGCACGGTTATTGATATCAAAGTGAATCTATCGTGACACCACACTTCGGGAAGAAATTGACTTTACAGAGGTCGAGATAGACATTCGATCTCTATAGAGTTGAATTTTGAGGTGTTGAATGTCAATGAGGTGCCCCGAAAGTAAGTCGATGTGTTGCCAATAACAACTGCCGTTTAGGAACTGTAATATGCAATGATTTTTTTTCCTGTGATTCTTTAATGACACCATACCAGACCTGTTTCCGGGCACCACAAGGTTCAATCGTTGCATGAGGTTTGACCTTCAAGAGATCGAATGTCAACATTCGACTTCTGAAAAGTAAAACATCATACTTAGGTGTTGTGCCCTAATAAATGTAGTGCAATTCCATTAAAGACTTCCTTTTTCTTACCATTTTAGGAGCTGGTTCAAGAGCAATCCTAGCCTTTGTAATGATGCCAAATTGTCCTAATCCACCTAATACACTATGAAAAAGGTCTGAATTCTCTTCATCTGAGCAATTAAATACTTCTCCTGTACCTATATATATATACATACACCAATAAAAAAATTGTCAATTCCATAATGTGGGGACCACTATATGAATCGTATGTGTCAATTGCACTATACAACACATTTTACCTAACCCCTTCAGCCCAAACATCAAGGGAAAAAAAAATAAGGGAGCCTTTAATAACATCACGTAAAACTTATAGACTGCACGTGTTGTCATAACCGTGGCACTATTATATAGTCAAGAATCCACTTTTTGAAACTTGTTGTTTTGGTAAAACGGGTACATATAGGGGAATACACGGGAAGGACATGTACGTAAACATTAAAAACATATGTACTAAACTGTACATAATAAGAACATAAGAACCAAATAAAAAATATTAACAACATAAAATAAAATAAAATAAATTTAGTGTTCCCTTCATTTCTGGTAGTTCTTCGTTTCACATATCTGAGTTACGGACATGTATATACGCCCCATGTGTGTATCATAAGTATTCGGTGCATTTGTGCTGGATACGTATCGTATTAGGAACACGCTATCAGAAAGAACTATCCATGCATCTAAATCCTATTTTTATCAATCTTTTTTGCGAATGTCGAATCTGATTTCGAAAGGTCGATTATCATAATCAATATTTTCAAAGTTGATTATAGACTCTAGAATCGACTTTATAAAGGTCGAATGTGTAGTAGTGTGGTATAATATCACAGTAAGTTGAGGATTTTTTTATGACATTACAACTGACCATAAATGAGGTTTGACTTTTCAGATATCAGAAAATCGAACCTCATACCTCCGGTATAGTGCCACTAAGCATTTGACTATAGCACTACCCATTTGACCTTTAGAAAATTCCATTTTTGACATCAGAATCCACCACCTTTCGAAAGGCAACTACAGGGCCGAAAGTATAATCGACTTTGAAAAGGTCAAATCCGTAATATCGAAACATGTTATAGCCTAAGATGATCTTTCAAGAAACTAACCTGTAACCACTTCAAGTTGGTAGACATTATTGATTTGAGGACCATGTTTAAAAGCTTGTCCACTTACACCAGCATTAGACAAAGTCCCCCCAACACTTAAATGAAGATAATCAGTCCAAGATTTTGGAGAAAGCCCATGTTTAAGACTCTCATTTAGGACATTAATCCAAAGCTCCCCACCAGAAACATCAACATAAGGACAATCTTCCCCTGTATTAAAAACCATTTCTTTCTTCAAAGATTCCATATTTATAACCACCCCACCATTACTCTGTGCTTGTCCTTCAAGTGAATGTGAATGCCCTTTAGCAGCCACTGTAATCCCAGTCCCAAAAACCAGTTTAATGATTGATGAAATATCAGATACTGATTTTGGATACAGCACTGCAGATGGTGTGAAATGAACCCTGTTTCCGAAATCTTTCGCCGCGTTTTTAACGTTGTCAAAATCGAGTTCTCCATGGAGTTTGAGTGATGAAAAAAGATTGATTCTTGATGAGCCCTTAGAGAAAATGTGGTTTTGATCCATACTGTAACTGATCAACAAAAGAGTAAGAAATGTGAGGAGCATTTTCATGTGTTTGATCATGGTGATTGCATAACTCATCATCATTTGTAGAAGATTTTTATGTTTATAAATGAAGAGAGATGGGACAAAAATTGTGGGGGGTCTTTTAGTTTTCTTGAATAAGAGAGCAAAGTAGGAAAAGATGTGGAGAATAGCTTAAGTGAGAAGTGGTTAGAATATATAGAAGGAAAGAAAAACAGGTGGCTAAAATATGAAACCTTTGATTATGATACATAATACTTGTGGTGGTCCCTAAACACATAAATATCTCTCTCTGAGTTTAATCAATTAGGCATGTCACATGCATTATAAAGATTCAATCATTTTCTATGATACAGTAGTCCGACTCAGATGTCCGACTCAGATGGTGAGTGACTTGAGTGACAGATGTTTCAGAGGTCAAGTGTTCGATTATTTTCAAGGAATCGAATGCTAGATTTCCTTATGGCTTCAACGTGTTAAAGGGCTCTGAGACAGTAGTCAAACTATGGAAGTATTCAAAGATCGACTTCGGTTGTAGCCAGGGCGGTAGTGGTTTCGGATAACGGAAGATCCACAATAAGGAGGCTTGAGGTTAAGGATTTCAACGTGCGAAAGAGTTATGGGGTAGATCAGGATGTAGCCGGGACGGTGGTGGTTCTTGAATCTTGATACCGGAAGATCCACAACAATGAGGCTTGAGGTTACGGGTTCGATTCTTTGTCAGATTATCTGATGACTTCACCGTGTTAAAGAGTTATGGGCTGGATCAAAACTTCAAAAAAGTCAAACACTATGAGCACTCAATGATCCACCCAGGATTGAGTGAGAATTCTAGCAATACCAACCCAAGAAGAAAAGTGATTATGTACCCTGTAAAAAAAATTCTAAGGGCTTCAATTATATGAGATGATGGAGATTTTGACATGTACTTTTCTGTTTCTATTTTTGGTTGATTTCAGTAGGGGGTTGGAATAAAGGGGAAGAGGATCTCATATATATATTTCCATTTTTCAGCTTAAGTTTTTTGGCACACTTTTTTTTGAATTATTTTGTTAGGAGAATATTATTGGAACATTTTTCCTAAAGTGTACCAAAATGGTATATTATCACTATACACAAAAATTCATCCATTTTATGACTTCACTTTTGGCTTAAAATGATACTGTTTGTTGCTTCCTTGTACTTTTGCAAGTGCCTTAGATAATAGGACTATATATGCTCTTGCGGTGCGGTGCGGTGCGGTGCAGTGCGGTGCAGTCTTTGCTGATTTTCTGGTTGAGAGGTCTCAGTCAATAAATGATCTTAAAAAATAATTTACGTTTTAGGAGTTTTCATACTGATTAATAAAATGATTAACGTTTGAAAATGAAATATTTCGATTTGATACGAATAAAGTACAGTCGATCGAATTGTTGTTTGGTTTAATGTCAGAATAGAGTAGATGTAACATTCTAACCCTTAAAACTTTCTTTTTAACCTTTTGACTCCTAAACTGTTTAAAACGTAACATTTTGATCATTTCAATGAATATAAAGAGAATAATCTGAGGAATATTCATTTACAAATGTATTTTCAAGAGGTAAAGATGTCCATACCGGATTTATCATCTTGTAGCTCAAACCTGAACCATCTCAAATCATTTTACGATATGAATAGTTTAAGGGCTCTTGGTGTCTTTTACATTTTTACTCAATAATTTTAGTTATAAAAACATTGATCTACGACAATTTTATTTCAAAACATGCAGAGCAATCATTTTTCTGAAAATGCTCGGGTCTTTAAAATTAGTTCGTTACAAAGAGTCTTTAATTCATCACATCTATCTAACAATCCGTGAATACAGAGACCAATTATCCAAACCAATTGTTGTTGTAACGAAAAGTTAAGCACAACTCAGAATACACGCGAAGTAATCTTACTTTATAACAAAATAATATTATTCTACATTCAAGGCCGGCCTTGCCATAAGGCGAACTAGGCTGCAGCCTCAGGTCCCAGGAAAATATTTATATTGTGGGCTATAAAATTTATTTATCATCTTATAAAATGATTATTTGAGACCCTTATTTATACAATTCAGTTTTATTTATAAGAAGGAAAAAAAAAAATCAAATTCTCCAAGTTCAAAACCATAAGTGTAGTTTTCTTAACTCCGAATTTTGAAAAAAGAAAAAAAAAAAAAAAAGAAAAGAAAAAAAAAAAAAAAAACAAACAGAACTAACTATATCATCAAGCCATAAATTTTTTACCACTTCAATTATTATTGATATAAAGAATCAATATTTTATACGATACGCTATTCCATCACTATCACAAATCAAAGTCTTTCTTGCTGCATATCGTGAAGAATACAGTTTAAAAAGTCGATTATTTTACTGTGATTAAAATTTTTGCTTGTATATGTGGTAGAAAAAACGACGTGAGAAGAGATTATTCCATGCGGTTATTACCGTGAATCGATAATGAGGTGTTTCTGTTACTATCTTTATGATTTTATCTACTTAAAATAAAATAATATAATGGTAGTTCAACATAATATAAAATTAAAAAAAACAAAATAATTTATACGGAAAATCAAGAAAGCCTCGTCCGCAAACTAGGTTCGGGCCCTTGCGTGTATTCTTTGTCACTTCGATGTTTCTTTTCAGGGACCCAATCACTTTTGATAGTTGAAATGACTTTGTCAGATTATGAAGTTTAAAACATCTCAAATTCCATTCTATATAATCTGACAAAGCCATTTCAACTATGATTTATTATGAATGGATATCAAAACTTTCCCTACCCAAAAAAAGAAGAAGAATGAGATTAAAGCTTGATGAGGGCCCCTGCTAGAAGCCCTGCAGTTTAAGTTTGGTGCTACTATGAACTATGAAGGAAACAAGCAAATGCCATGTGGTATTATTGGGAAAAAGATCCCCGACGGTACAACCCCCAGCTGTACACCCGAAACGGCGTCGTTTCGGGTCGAAACGCCGCCGTTTTGATTATGTTTTTTTTTAATTTAATTTATTTATTTATTTAGGTCGGAACCAAACGGTGTCGTTTCGGGTCGATACGGTGTCATTTTGATGCACAGCCGGACGAGCTGTGCATCGTGTACCGGCGGGGATCGGGGTCCGTATTATTGGTCCTTTGAATTTCAACAAAGAGAAATCAACTACCCCTTTCAGACAAAAAAAAACATGGCTTTATTTTATATATCAAAACTGGCCTCTATATTTTATATTAACATTTTATGTTCTCTAGCTATATTGTTTTGATACACTTTTAAGACATTTAACGGAATCATAATGCATGATTTTTAATCCTACTGTACGCGTCATGTGTCACATGACTCACACTACTCTGTATTGAGAAACGATTGAAATACATTATGATGTTGGTCTTTTTTATTTTCTTATTCTCTCTGAAATAGTCTGTATCTTTTTCATAATGACACCTTGGGTTCACTAAGTATATATTTTTTTTACACTTCTTGCACACTTAACTAATCTGATGTTGGGTTAGGTAAGTATCTTAAAATTGTAACAAAACAAAATATAGTTAGGGGACCAAAAATTTAATTATGAAAGACAGTGACTATTTTAAAAATAAATAAATTAGAAGACCAATAGTGTAATTATCGTTAATTATAATGCAACTACATTATGCTGCTATAATATACATCGCCTAACATTTTGGCCTTTAAAGTGTTTAAAACCTAACATTTTGGCCATTTCAACGAATATATATAGAGAATATACTCTGAAAAATATTCATTTTCAGAGGAAAATCATGTATTTTCAAGGGGTAAAGACGTCCATACCCGATTTATCTTCTTGAATACAGTTGAGTCTTTTGAAATATTAAAAAGAAAAAGAAACTCGAATTCTCCGAGTTCAAACCCGTAAGTATAACTTTATTAACTCATAAAGTTAAAAAAAAAATGTATTAACTATATCATCGATCAATCCATAAAACTACATCACTTCAATTGTTGAATGAAAAGAAAGAAAAAAAAAACAGTATCTTATAAACTACACTATTCAATAACTATCACAAATCAAACGTTTTTTTTACCGCATATCATGAAGGATATGATTGAAAAAGTCGATTATTCTACTATAATAGTTACTCTTTTCAAGGGACCAATCACTTTTGATAGTTAAAATGACTTTATCAGATTATGCAGAATAGAATTTGAGATGTTTCCAAGGGGGATTAAAACTTGATGAGGCCCCTACCAGAAGCCCTGCAGTTTGAGTTTGGTGCTACTATGAAGGAATTGAATCAAGCACATGCCATGTGGTATTGGTCCTTAGAATTTCAATAAAGGGAATTTAACTACTCCTCCACAAAAAAAACATGTTATTATTGTTGTTATTATTATAATTATTATTATATTTTGGTCTTATGTTTTCCTTATTTTATAAAAAATAGCACCTATTTTTCAGTGACACTTTTAGTCACCTAACTACACTTTTTGTTACATTTTCAGGATACTTAACGAAAAAATAACGTCCGACATATAATTCTATTGTATGTGTCAAGTGTCATGTTACTATTGGTTGAAAATTTATTAACATACGTTTTGGTCCCTTGTATTTTCTTATTTCTTATTGTCCCACAAATAGCTCCTATCTTTTTTCATTATAACATTTTTTATTTTTCATTTTTTTGACGGAAAATTATTTTCTTTTATTGTTGAAAAATAAAATCCGTACATGTCGTGTTTTGCCCCCCTATGAAATGCGTCATCGGGACATAACACTGCCTCTTTAAAACCTATCTGAAAAACTTAGTGGGAAAATTCAGGTGTAGGAAAGAGTACAACACCTTATGTCCCGGTACAAATGTCCGAAAACCCCAAAATAAAATTACTATAATGGAAAAAACTTTTTTTGAGTTCCAACACTACTGGGATCCTGCCTTAGCCTAAGAACGGTCATCCGCGAAATATGTCTCTTCCTCGTTACCGTAGGCCTCGTTAGCCATCCTGATTTGCACCCTAACCAGGTAGGGTATGGTGTGTCCAATGATGTCCATCGCTATTATCAATAGCTCATGATTTCCAGGTACTATTGCCCAAAGTGATCAATATGTCTCCCTCCCCTGAAAATGAAGCAACCCACAACAGAGAGCAAAAAAGGCACATGACGACTACTACTCCAAGAAAAACGCAAGCCACCAGTTGTTTGGCACCCCTCATGGTTATAAAGGGTGTCTTCCATGTTTGATCGTTGGAAATCCCAACGTATCATAGCGAAGACATATCCAAATATTGTCATGTAGGGATGACTAATCAGTAAATATGGGAAGCGAAGTAACATTGAGGGCCGCACATGCATTAACAATAGAATTAGCCTCTCGAAAAATGTGTTTAATGTGCATCCGGTAATGAGACATTCTCTGGAATTTTTTTCAATAGTAAGGATGAGAGGCCATAGCACTTTGTCCCTATTGTACACCATGTGATACACTCTTATGACACTTAGATGATTCGACTTTGGGCCAATTAATAAGCGTCCTAAAAGAGTAACAAATATATTTAGTTATGACTTATGAGAAAAAAATATCATTATGTAAGATATACAAGGTCTAGTTTTTAAAAAAGAAAAGAAAAGGAAAATAGGAGACCGAAAATGTAATTTTCCTTAATTATAACTCAACTACATTACCAAGTAATAAAATACATCCTCGTCCCCGGGGTATAAATTAGTGGTTAAAGAGATAGAGTGTTCAGTGACATCTAACTCAGTTGGAGTGTGAGGGTTCGAATCTTATATAGAGCGACCTCTTTCAACGAAAAGCTGTTTGAATACACCGAAACAATGAATCACATCCATCAATATACACCATCTATATACCCTAAGGATAGGAGTGGTGAAGAACCCTTTGGGTTGGGGTTCGTTTGGTTTTGAATAGTAAAAATTTGGTTTTTACTATTTGGATCCAACTTAATATTTTATTCACCCACTATCTTATTTACTATTATTTTATTAATTTAATAATATTTCTCTCACCAATCATTTCACCATCAACAAATAAAATAATATTAATCAATTCATTTTATTCACCACCTACACTATTCAACCATTACTTTATCAATATGATATTTCATTAAAATTTCTCTCACCAATCATTTCTTCATCAACACAAATTTCAATACAACATTTCAACTTTATAATCATTACTTTATATTATTTTATTTTATTTTCTCTCTCATGACTCAGTTCAACCCCAATCCAACCCGAAACCAAACAGGGCCTTTGGGTTGGGGTTCGCTTGGTTTTGAATAGTAAAAATTTAAACACTCTTAACTCCGACCTAACTAACATATGAGATGACATAAGCAAATCATTATATGATCATGAAGAAAATCATATTAATCAACGAGTTTTACAGCGTGATTAATGATAATAAAACTTGTAGGAACACATATTGTACCTCAATAATCTCTAAGAGAAAAAAAAATCATCTTTATTGATAATAACATCCTTTATCTATATATAAGTTGAACCAAATAAACATTAAATTGCACGACATACCATTTTTTATAAGTTGATAAAAACAGGATTCTTCTTATCTAATTAGAGTAATATACATCAAAGTCTCTCTTGTAGATTAATATTAAGGGAGCATTTATTTTCACCACAACGAACTTATCAAATATCACACTATATGAGTATCACATTAGATACGACCTTTTCAAAGATTATTCTTGAGTCAGGAATCGAATTTACGGAGGTCGAATGTGAGAAATAAGGGTGTGAACAATCCAAATAGAAACAACATTTTACTTGTCGAGTTGAGTGGCCCTTTAACCAATGATGCTCGAACTCGGCCCGAGTTCGTTCAAGCAGAGAAAAAAGTACTCAAGATCAGCTCAGTTATTCTAGACAAAATTTTGAGTTCTTTTAAGCTTGAACTCTAGCTCGAGAAACTCGAAAAAATGTTGAGTTTGAAAGTGCTCTCAGTTCGAGTCAAAGAAATAAACAAGAAGAAATAAATAAGATATATATATATATATATATATATATATATATATATATATATATATATATATATAAAAATGCAAATGCACGATAAAGCTTGTGAATAATTCGAAGTAAGCATTCAAGTGCTTGCGTTTAGCTCGTTAACCTTGATGAACTGCTCGAGTTCGTCTCAAGATAGATTAAATCATATTTAAGTGAGCATTTCACGTGTCGAACATCAATCTGCTTATGGGTCGGCTCGTTTTACACCTCTAGTGAGAATCAACTTCTGAAAATTGACTTTTAAAAAGTCGTTTCAGTGTATTGTATGGTAAATATGGTAAACGTAATGCACTGGTAGAATCAATGTGGTAAAAATAGAGGCCGCCAATATCAAACTTGAGTTGAATGACAACCAAACTAGGGTAATGTTACTGCAACAATCAATCAATCATAATGAATGATACAATTTACTTTTGCACCTTTAATTATGTTGACTTGAGTTTACATTAATTATAACGAATTCTACATCATAATCAAGGGTATAAATGTAAATTGCATCATTTGTTGTGGTTGAACGCGTGTGGTAGTATATATCATTACCCACCAAACTAATATATGAGATGACACAAACAGATTAGAGTAGTGATACATCCACTACTTATTTTACCACAATATCCTATACAACACAATCAACACCATACATTTTGTTGAGACCCATCACAAGTCACAATAAATCATTCTTCACTTTAATCAATGGAAAGTAAAAATGTAGTAAAAATGACACTACACAAATGTGTAATGCACATACCATTTCCCATTATAGTGATCATATCCACAAAATTAATGTAGAGGTCGACATCAAAATAAAACTAGTGAAATAGTTCTACACAGTTGAATCAATTATTTCAACTTTAGCGCATGATTTATTTTGTTAAAGAAGACAACAAATAAGACAACAAATAAGGCAAAATTATTTTGTTTATATTAAAGAAGACAACAAATAAGGCAAAAAACAAAATTTGACAAAGAAATAAGGCAAATTAATGAGTCATTTTATTACTTTACAGCATGTAATTATTGCATTGATCGAACAATACTATTTATAGGAAAA
Organism: Gentiana macrophylla; assembly: GCA_026214975.1. Taxonomy (NCBI): domain Eukaryota; kingdom Viridiplantae; phylum Streptophyta; class Magnoliopsida; order Gentianales; family Gentianaceae; genus Gentiana; species Gentiana macrophylla. Next base: position 1,628,126 of record CM047812.1, on the reverse strand, counting down.
AATTTGTTATTGGAGCAATGGTATGTTTGTTACGCAGAAATGAAATGAAATAAAATAATAAGAATGGAATGGAATGGAATAAATTCATTCCATTTCTATGTTTGAGATGTGAAAGAATAGAATAAAATGTAGGATATGGGGTAGCCCTACCCCACACCCCACTGCATCCTACCTCTCTACCCACCCTACCTTACCTACCACTCCACCCTACTTACCCTACCCACCACCCACATACCCTACCCTACCCACCCTACCCTAGCAGACCTTACCCACCCTACCCTAACCCACCATCCCACCCCACCCCACCCTACCCTACCATTCTTTACCCTACCCACCACCCCATCCCATCATACCCTATTTCACCCAATCCTACCTTACGCATCTTACCTACATTACCCCACCTCCTACTCTACCCTACTCAACCCACCCTACTTTCATCACCTACCCTAACCTACCCTACCACCAACGTGTTTTGTCGATTTTCATTTTATTCCATCGCATTCCATCTATTTTTGGAAGGAATGAAAATTGACATTTTTTATTCATTGGAATAAAATTTCATTCCATTCCATTTTCTCATCCTCATACACAAACATTGGAATGGAATGAAAAATCATTTCATTTCATTTCATTCCATTCCGTCCTAACAAACGTACCATAAGTGTATTATAAAGTAAAAATATGGCCAATATCATCCACATTTATCTTACTTGCTCTCAACTGAATCTAGTTTTGATAGTTATTAATCCATGAAATCAAATAAAATATTTTGCTTTACAACATTATTTATGGAGTTACTTTAGAGTTTGACACATGTAATCTCTCTTAGTCAATCAATGTCTTGTGTTCAGTCAATAATACGGACATGACACACAACACGATTCAACACCGACACGATGACACGAATAATTTTGTAATTCACATAATATTGAAATAGGTATTCGAAATGTAGAGGGTTACAAATGAAGACACAAAGACTCGGTTGTCCTTTAAAAACTATCATTTAAAGTTTGAATAGACGATTCTTAAATACATCACACTAAACTTATTATTTGGGCGCCAAAGTGAGAAATGACTTTTTCATGGTCGTTTTTCAACTCGAGAATCGACGTCTTAACCTTTGGTTTGACTTTACACAAAATCGAATCTACATGTGTGGTGTTACATCATGTAGATTCGGTATGATATTTGTAAAGTTCCCAGGATGAATTGAATATGATCACCGTCATTTATTGCATGTAGAGCCGTCCCTAGGGGAAGGTCCACCGGGCCACGAACTAGGACTCCTATCCCCCAAATCAACTATTTAAAGCACCATCACTTTGATATGTTTATAGTGTATTTTAGGTCATTTTTTTAGTTAGGATATTGGGGTGAGATGAATTAAGATGTATAATATATGGATTAAACTGAATTATACGAGTCATTTTGACACATTTTTTTCTCAGGGTGGGCCTAGCCCCCATTAGCATGGGCGGACCAAAAGAAGTTAGGTTGAGGGTCAGTGTCTCCATTGAGATCTAGATTTTTATTATAACAATGTATTTTGATGTTAGAAAAACATAAAAACAGTACTACTATCCCAACTACATCTTTGAATTTGATCTGGTCCCCCACTGAGAATACTTCCGGGTCCGCCACAACCCATAAGCATATACTTTCCCTCCCTCCTTGGTGACCCTCGATTACACCGGGACGACCCTGGTTTTGCATCCAATAGTTATGGTTTTTTTGGTGCGTAAATCATAAATCTTTAATAACTTTTTTTTTCCAACAAACTTGCCCGTGTGTATGTGTGTGTATATATATATATATATAGGCTCTTGTCATAATGAAAAAAAAGGCCTTGTGGCTGAATCCTTGATTTGCTGACGATTTCTTGATGATTTTTTTCCCATTGTTTTGTATTTGTGTATGACCAAAGAAAGATCATAGGAAATCCTCAACAGGTTGGTTTTTATGGCTTTGATTTCGTGTTTATTTTTGGCTTTTTTTGTAGTATGTGTTGGAAGGGTTTGGTGCTATTGTGATGCAAGCATGCTTCGACAGTCACATGTGAGTATTTTATGAGGCGAAAGATATATTTATTATAATTAATTTAGTGTAACAATGTTACATATCTTGATATATAAATATAATATCGGGGAAATACTTGTGTGGTGTAGAGATTTTGAACTGATGTGACGGGTGAAACGATCAGAACCACACAGTTTAAGTACAGAATGAAATCGTGTGGTGTGTAGTGTGCCACGACGTGTATCCGCACGTAGGTACACACCACACAAAAACTTCCCATAATATCGTCACTTTTGCGTTTTTACCAAAAGAACATGAGTTTTCGAAGAAATTGGGCATTCTTAAGATTGACTGATGGGCTGAGCTAGACGAATAGCTTGGTAGGTTGGGTTAGGAAGATTTCATTGAGTGATGATATTATAAGTTTTTTTAAGTATAAATAATGTTGGATGAGCTTAGCCCCTTACCTAGTATACACATCCATCCATAGTTTCATTGAGATATCTCATAATAGCCATGAAGTTAGGTTATATCATGATAGCATGATTACATGAACAAGTATATAGGAAATGCGTTGAGAGAGAAGTGAACAACATAAATATAGACAAATTATTACATATATAATAGTGGGAGCGGGAATAATAGTGTAGGGTGAGGTAGGTGGGTGATAAAGATGTGGTAGCGTTCTAAATGTAGCACTTGATTAAGGAAATGATAAGGGTAAGGTGGGGTAAAGGGTGAGTAGAGGTATGTAGTATGGGTAAAATAGGTGGTAAATGTAAGGTGGGTGATTAAGGTAAGGTGGGAGTGGGTTGTAAATAGGTGAGGGTGAGCGATAGATGTATAATAAGGGTGAGGGTGAGCGATAGATGTATAATAAGGATGAGGGTAGAGCTTGGGGTGGGTAATAGTGAAGAGTGGATGGGGTATTAAGGTGACTGTGATGTATAGGCGGTGAGGGGTAGGTGGGTATGAAATCGGATTATGGTGGGGGGTATGAGTGTGAGTGGGGCGACGTTGCTCAAAATTGTCAAGTATGAAATCGGATTATGAATCACGTAATTGGGCATCTCAACTAATAATTTTTGTGGTTTGGTTGATGATAATTAACTGAGTAAGTAATGACTGCTTACGTACCTAGAATGTTGTCAAGCTATAACATAGTTCTGACTGTGAGAATAATAATCATTATATGGGATCCCCTCATGAGCTCATGAGGGAGTTGATTATGTTGACGTTAAAGACGCGGTAAATAATATGGAGCCGTTATGAGGGAATCGTGGTGCAGTCATGGCTCTTACGGTGTGAATGTCGGAACAATTATAAAATTGTGGGTTAGTGCCCTGATGATTGAGTGTAAGTGTTAGTTGAGGTCGACAATGACTTGTATTGAGCTGAGATACCAAGGCCGTGGTGAACATGCACCATGTCGGTAATATGAGCTGGTAGACATCTTGTGTCGAGCTGATCATAGAAGACAGATGACGACATGTGCCATGTCGGACAGAGGACGACCTGCGTCATGTCGATATTCCAATAATAATGGTGACATGTACTCTAAAAAGGCAAACTTTGTTGAAGTCAACTGATGTATAAGGCCCAATATAGAGCTGAGCCATGTTGGCCCTGTTAGGAAAATATCATCGCAACGGAAGCGATTTAAGGATCTAGATCTATGTGTATACGTAATAAAACATCAAATCTACATCTACAAGTGAGTTTGTAGATCATACCTCTTGAATCTCTAAATTCAAGTTGAAGAACCGCAAAGGATGAATGTGAAGATGTGAAGAGCACCACAGTCTTCCGATCGTGTGATCCAAGCAATTCCCGGTGGAAGGAATTCTCGACTCGAACCCTTCTGATATGCTACCGGAAAAATCTCCAAGATTTCCCCTCTACTTGGCGAAAATTCTTCTCTCTTTTTCAAAGGAAGAAGTCGAAATTTTGTTATTGTGTTGAGGCTTTATAACTCTCTTTATATATAAGAAAGAAAACTTAGCCTCCAAGGATTTTATTATTCCAATAAATAAATCCATAAATAAAAGATAATCTCATAATATTTTAGAACAAATCTAAAAATAATATTTATCTTTATTTATTACCATAAATATTTATCCAATAAATATTTTATCGCATATGTCTTTTAATACACAAGAAAACTAATTCCTTGTTAAAATAGGACATGTGTGGCGCCACAAAATATATTGACCTAGTCAATATTAATTTTGCCATTACACAATAATTGGGCAAGACTATGGAAAATGTCTTTTCCACATATTTAATTATTTAGCCCAACTAATTTAATAAATCCACTAAACAATTAATTCACATATCGTTTTAATAAAGTCCAACATGAACTAAATCAATATTATTAGGATTCGACGTCCGAGAATATACATGCTATATTAGGAGGCACGTCGGGACCATGGACTAATAATCAATGGCTCCGATAAATCAAATAAATAATTATCGTGATTTAATGAATAATTATATATTCGATAAATCAATCACGTGAATATGCCACCATAATCCCGTGATCGCATTCCTCCGATTATAAGATTATATTTATCTCCTCACGAAAAGTAATAAGCGTCCATGATATAATCATTTCATATGGATTAATCCTCCATAGATCGCTCATTCTAAATCGGGAAGTTACCGTTAACCCTTTTCGTAACATCTTGTCCTTACTTACCGTTAACCCCTAAAGTGATCAATAATTCAAATAACTCACCGGTAGCTAATCGTTGTAATATGAATCCCATGGATGGATCAATGTCTGTGATTTAACTCATAAGGAAATCGTTTCATCTACTTCCATAAATGGAAGGAATGGATTCCGTATCTGTGATAACACGTACTACTCACTCAATCCAAAGATAATGCCAAGATGGGGTAATTCGCATCACGACTCGGTGTAATCCTTAACCGCCAAGTCAAACCTCATACCGATTCACGCAATGATCGTGATCACCTCGAGATTAAGATATATCCATAATATGATCATCTAATGATTCGATAAGACTTCTCAATTACGGAATTATATTGAGAACTCGAGATCAAATCGGTCCAAATTTATATGATATATCTATCATATACAAATGCCCCATTAGGTTCCTTTAACCGAAAGTCCGGATAAGACGATCACACCTATCGTGTTATGGGCGCATTAATAGTGCGTTAAAGGGAGACCCGATACTCTCGATTAACTTTACTACGGACTAATTGTATTTTAAGTACATCTTCACTAACTCAATCCTCCCGTATGTCTCATACAATCGAGTTAAGTGATTACATAAACGATATACTCGGGGGTTTTCTCAGAGTGTAAATACTATTGTCATATCGGTGATTATGAGAATAATAAATATGAATAATAACATCATTTCATTTATTAAATAAAACAATTACAAAAATTGTCTTTCGGCATCACACCTAACAATCTCCCACTTGCACGAAAGCTTGTGATTAATTGTTTTAGAGCACACCCTATTATTTAAAATACAACAAACTATCACTCCCACTTGCTCTAAAGCAAATGAGACATGTCTCTAATACCTATAGTCTCCAAGTGTCGAGTAAAAGCTTCAATCGACAAATCTTGGTGAATGGATCAACAGGATTATCGGCGGAGGCGATTTTCTTGACGGAAATGTCCCTCTATCGACAAAATCGCTTGATCACCCAAAGATTTTCTCTCTATATGCTTCGACTTCATCAGTGCTTTCGAGGTTCTCTAGAGTTGGCAATGGCCCCATTGTTATCACAATAGAGAGTAATAGGATCTTCAAAGATTCGGGACAACGCCTAATCCGATGAACTTTCTTAACCAAATCGCTTTTTAGCCGCCTCCGAGGCCGCTATGAACTCGGCCTTCCATTGTTGAATCGGCCGTGTCTTGGATTGCTTTTGGCTTCTCCATTCTCATCAAGCACCGCCACCAAGCGTAAACACCGAACCGCAGGTAGATTTAGAATCATCTCTGCCTGATTGAAAATCGAGAATCGTGTACCCGCTAGCTACAAACTCCCACTCGAATAGACGAGCATATAATTTCGGTTCTCTTCAAATATTTGATGAGATTCTTTCTTTCTTTAAAGGCGGGGTTGCCTGGATTTGACTCAAAACGGCCGACTAATCCAACGCCAGAACAAATGTCGTGTCTCGTACACCTCCTCATAGCATACATAAGACTACCAACAAATGAGGCATATGGCACTCTTCCCATAGCTTTCACCTCTGCGGGTTTGAGGCCCCGAGACTTAGATAGGTAAACGCCGTGGACGGGTTGGTAGAAAACCCTTCTTTGCGTTCTCCATATCAAGCGTGCCAAAGACCTTATCTATATAAGTTGCTTGGGACAGAGCTAACATCCTGCTCTTTCGATCCCTTATAATTTGGATCCTTGTAGAACATAACTCGCTTCTCCCAAATCCTTCATTTGGAATTGCGTGGTCAACCAACTTTTTACGCCGGACATCATCCCCTTATTGTTGCCAATTAGGAGTATGTCATCGACGTACAACACGAAAATACAACACTATCTTTGATAACCTTCTTGTACACACAAGATTCAAAGAAAGTGTTGTTCGAAATCATAAGACTTGATCGTGTGATCGAATCTATGATACCAGAACGAGATGCTTGCTTCAAACCATAAATGGATCTAAGCAACTTGCACACCATGTGCTCTCGACCTTCTTCAATGAATCCTCTCGTTTGCTGCATATAGATTTCCTCGTCAAGAAAGCCGCTTAAAAACGCTGCCTTAACATCCATTTGCCGATCTCATAATCCGGACATGCAAAGAATCGAAAGGAGGATGCGGATGGTTTTCATCATGGCCACAGTGTGAGAAGGTTTCCTCGTAGTCAATACCTCTCTCGTGTGTGTAACCTTTGGCTACCAAAATTGCTTTGAAGGTTTCGACCTTCCCATCCACTCTCTCTTTCGCTTGGTAGAGCCATTTACATCCAATGGGCCTTTCACCCCGAGGAAGTTCTACAAGTTTCCAGATCGAGTTAGAGTACATTGACTCCATCTCTTGATTCATAGCGTCAATCCATTTATCCTTATCATGATCCAAAGAAGGCCTTCTTATAGGTCAAAGGATCATCTTCCACCCCATCGAGGCGACTACATTAGCCTCTAAATCCATGCCGCATCGAGCCGGTGGCGAACCACTCTCGCAATGACGTCTGGGTGGAACAGAACGCCGGAAGTGACTCGCTGTATCATTCGTGTTGTTTATAGGGACATCGGCGACCACAATAGGTCATGTGTTATCGGAGAGTAATTCCTCTAGTACAACTTTACTTCGAGGTCTGCGTGTCTTTCATATAACTTTCCTCCAAAACGTGGCGTTAGTCGAGACTAGCACTTTGTTATCTTCCGGATCGTAAAATAGACCACCACGTGTACCTTTTGGATAGCCTACAAATAGACATACTTTAAATGCGTGATTGTAGCTTGGTAGTCTTGTCCATCGCCAGATGTGCGGACAACCCCATATCTTGAAGTGACGCGATGCTTTCGCGATGTCGCGACCACATTTCAATGGGTGTCTTTTCGACAGACTTGGACGGTACTGCATTCAAAATGTAGACCGCTGCTTCTAAAGCATAACCCCAAAAGGATATAGGTAGTGAGGCGTAGCTCATCATTGATCTTACCATGTTGATCAATGTCCTGTTTCTCCTCTCAGCAACTCCATTCTGCTGAGGTGTCCTAGGCGCTGAACGTTGGAAACAAATCCCATTTTCAGCCAAGTAGTCAATGAACTCAGTATCTAAATACTCACCTCCACGATCCGAGCGGAGGCATTTCAATGACTTGCCTAGTTGCCTTTCGGCTTCTGCTTGGAACTCCTTGAACTTTCCAAAAGCCTCGGATTTCCTATGCAGCAGATAAACATAACCGAATCTCGAGTAGTCATCAATGAAAGTCACGAAATACTCGTATCCGCCTCTAGCTTGTACGTTCATCGGACCACAAAGGTCTGAATGCACTAAGTCTAGAGTTCCTGTGGCCCTTTTACCCTTTGATGAGAAGGGACGCTTAGTCATTTTTCCCTCCAGGCAACACTCGCAGACAGGCAGTGTGTCAACAGATGACTCACCTAAGGCATGAGCCTTTTCTAGTCTTTTGAGTCTTTCCAAGGAAATATGGCCGAGCCTTAGATGCCACAAGTATGTTTTATCTTCTTTTATTTGAGAAACTTTCTGCCTTTTAGCAGATCTTTGATGAGCGGTTTTAAACATTTGAAATTAAGTAGGGAGCTTTATGTGGTTTTACAAAATATAAACCATTTTCATTCAGAGTTGAACATAATTCAAAACCATTTTTTGAAATAACAAATTCACCATTCATAAATGAAACAGAAAAATGATTGTTCAACCAAGGCGATTAAGAAATCAAATTTCTCCTGAAATTGGGAATAAAATAAACATTGTCTAAATGTAAAATTCTATTATTGAAATGCAAATCCACAGCTCCCATCGCTTTGCTTGAAATGAGCGCCCCAAAGGCCTACTCGCATCACTTGAGAACCCTCTTCCACTCCTCATAAGAACTAAGAATCAGAATGAAGAACATACATGGTTAGTAGCTCCAGATCAAGTATCCAATTGGACACATCTTTAGCTACATTAAAAGATTCCAAGAATAGTAATTCTAAATTACCTTTCTTATCTTTTCCAAATGATGACCTTTGACTTTGCCATCTTTCACATCACGAAGATATTCTCGGACAATGGTGTCTCCAATGTCCTACCTCCTTACTGATAAAAGCATTTGCCCTTGGGCTTGGCCTCGTCGATTTTCTTGGCTTTCTTAGTCTTTTTCTTCATTGGTTTGGGCACAGGTGCAACATTTCCTTCTTCTTCGGTTTTGCCTTAGGCTTGTTTGAAGACTTAGCTTCGCCATATTGGCTTCAAATTTTCTTATCCCCTACTTGGGCTTTATCTTTCGATAGTAGGCCTCGTAGATTGTCACCATTCAATATCTCGTGTCATGGATAATTCATATTTGCCCATCGATCATCGAGTTTTGAACGGGATAAACTCAGGAGTCAACGATTCCAAAATCATTGATACTTGAGTTGCCTCATCAAACTTTGATCCATGAATACCGGCGTCGTTGAAGTAACTGATCATATTCAAAACATGACCATTCACCGCTTGACCCTTCTTCAGTTTCGTGTTAATGACCAACCCGATGGCATCGTGGTCTTGCTTGGTTGCTAGGTGATCCAAACATCGTAGTAAGTTTCGCATGATTTCTCCCGCAGACTCAAACTCCTCAATCACGGGTCCTAATGACCTCGACACCGCCGTTAGGATGAGCCCACGAGCCCGGTTGTCGGCTTCGATCCAGCGATTACGCTGTTCGATCTCAGCTTTACCAGGTTTTTGGATCGCTAGCGTAGGGCATTCCGAAGTGAGTACGTGTTGCACATTCTCATATGTGAGTACCACGTTTAAGTTACTCTTCCATTTCTTAAAGTTGTTTCCCGTTAATTTTTCGACATGTAGAAAGGTAAATTTGAGTAGACATTTTTTCTGAAAATAAAATGACATACATTAATTCAAGTTTAACACTACTATATAAATTTATTTTTTAGGAATTGTAAACTAAAATTAAGTCTACTCTACCATTCCAAGGTTTTAACCCCGCATCTCAGTGCCGCCGTAGGGTAGGTCAAAGAGATGAGACGGTTAAATCAATGAATAACTTGTGAGAATCAGACATCCCACGAGAATCGAACATCCCTTTATTCATTGACTACCTTCCTTTTAGCCTAGTATTACCAAAAATACCCTTTGATGAGTGTGACCTACTATATCGGATCTCTTAGGTGCGCCCGAGTGTGCCGTCGTAGATAGGTCGGTGACCCGACGAGTACCCGTAAATCCTATCCTTTCGGAGACCAAGCCATGAATGTTGATAGGTGAACACCATCCGTAGGGGACGAAATCAAAGCGCCCGCGAGGCGTCACCCTTCTCTCACTTACTTGCATCTATAGTAGAGACCGTGGGGTTGGTCGTCGCCTTCCCGCTCCCACTCAATATTTTGGAAGTGGTGGTGGGTTAACTAACCACGCCTCTTTTGATGTTAACATAAAAGTACATGAAATCAAGGATTCCGAATGGTGTCGGTGACGTAGGCAAGCCTACCCGTCCTATTCGTTGGAACATATGTGATATCGGACGAAATCGGGTCAAGAGAGCAGCGTTTGAGATGGGAAGGAATCACCTTCCGCTTCTCCGGTGTGGCTTAGTCTTGCCGGACCCCGTGCATACATCACACTAGGAGGGTTAAGTCGGTCGAGCCAAGCTCGCCTTGACCACCCAACCTATAAAGCGAACCGCTTTTATCCAAGATTTATTGTTCTTTTACCATCACTCAATCTCGTAGACACTACGAATCGAAAACGTGATCTCGTTGGAGCTTTAAGGCGTTCACCGAGAACACACACGAAAGGCTAACGATTTCATAACCCGTCCTCGGATCTTTTAATTAGTTACTAAATTAATTAATTACCACGTATTAATTAAATTTCAACTAATTACGCGAGTTTGTATACATGCCTATTTTAATTACCAAAATTAAAATTCTACATGTATGCATGGAGTGGATTTATGATATGAATGCATGTCATGGCAATTCCGATTTTATGTCTATTTTATGATCAAACACATAAAAATAAATTATGGAAAAAATTAAACACCGAGATGGATTGTTTGCACTTCGTATCTAATCTATTCTAGGAAAAAAAAGATTACAATCTTCTTGTCTTGAGTCTTGATCTTCAAATCTTGAACTCGAACCGTCGAACACTGAACCACGAACACCGAGAGGAGAAAAGGTCTTTTTAATCAAATAAATCCAATTTATTTATAATTAATCATATATATATTATTATATGCGGCTGTTTATAGTTATTTTCCAAAAATAACATTTTTTTTTTTTTGTTAAGCGGCTATTTACCAAAAAAAATTATTATTTTTTTTTCTCTCTGCCATAACGGCGGTAATAAAAAAATTAGGTTTACCAAAAAAAATATACAGCCGCATGCATGAAGAACCCTAGCCGCATGCATTTATTTTATAAACAGGACTTATAGCGACGCTTTTCAGCGTCGCAGAAAATCCTGTAGCAGATTTTTAATAAAATTCATCCGTTTCTCCTCGTTCATACCTTGGGTTTCGTCTTGATCTCCAATTTTTCAGCAAGATCTTCATCTTTTCCAGCCTGGATAATCAAAATTACAATAAAAGATACTACTTTTACATATAAATTTGAAAATTGACATAAATAAAATACAATTCCTATGCTCAATTGTTACTAAACAAAAGAAAGCTACAATGGATCTAACGAAAAAAACAATACCAACCCCAATCCATCTCTTCAGCCAAGACAATCATAATCATAAAAAATAAATCATAAGTCGGCCCTATTTTTAAAAAAAAATTGGGACAAAAATCTACATGTTTTACCACTCCTAGATCTAATATTTTATACGTATAAATATAGATCACCATGGCGATCGATACCATCGTTAGGAAAATATCATCGCAACGGAAGCGATTTAAGGATCTAGATCTATGTGTATACGTAATAAAACATCAAATCTACATCTACAAGTGAGTTTGTAGATCATACCTCTTGAATCTCTAAATTCAAGTTGAAGAACCGCAAAGGATGAATGTGAAGATGTGAAGAGCACCACGCCTTCCGATCGTGTGATCCAAGCAATTCCCGGTGGAAGGAATTCTCGACTCGAACCCTTCGATATGCTACCGGAAAAATCTCCAAGATTTCCCTCCTCTACTTGGCGAAAATTCTTCTCTCTTTTCAAAGGAAAAAGTCGAAATTTTGTTATTGTGTTGAGGCTTGAGAAACTCTCTTTATATAGAAGAGTAAAACTTAGCCTCCAAGGATTTTATTATTCCAATAAATAAATCCATAAATAAAAGATAATCTCATAATATTTTAGAACAAATCTAAAAATAATATTTATCTTTATTTATTACCATAAATATTTATCCAATAAATATTTTATGCACAATGTCTTTTAATACACAAGAAAACTAATTCCTTGTTAAAATAGGACATGTGTGGCGCCACAAAAATATATTGACTCTAGTCAATATTAATTTTGCCATTACACAATAATTGGGCCAAGACTATGGAAAATGTCTTTTCCACATATTTAATTATTTAGCCCAACTAATTTAATAGTCCACTAAACAATTAATTCACATATCGTTTTAATAAAGTCCAACATGAACTAAATCAATATTATTAGGATTCGACGTCCGAGAATATACATGCTATATTAGGAGGCACGTCGGGGATATGGACTAATAATCAATAGTTCGATAAATCAAATAAATAATTATCTCGACGAAATGTAATAATTATATATTCGATAAATCAATCACAGAATATGCCACCATAATCCCGTGATCGCACTCCTCCGATTATAAGATTATATTTATCTCTCACGAGAAAGTAATAAGCGCCCACCGATATAATCATTTCATATGGATTAATCCTCCATAGATCGCTCATTCTAAATCGGGAAGTTACCGTTAACCCTTTTGTAACATCTTGTCTCTTACTTACCGTTAACCCCTAGTGATCAATAATTCAAATAACTCACCGGTAGCTAATCGGTGTAATATGAATCCCATGGATCGATCAATGTCTAGGATTAACTCATAAGAGAATCGTCTTATCTACTTCCATAAATGGAAGGAATGGATTCCGTGATCTGTGATAACACGTACTACTCACTCAATCCAAAGACAATGCCAAGATGGGGTAATTCGGATCACGGACTCGGTGTAATCCTTAACCGCCAAGTCAAACCTCATACTCGATTCACGCAATGATCGTGATCACCTCGGGATTAAGATATATCCATAATATGATCATCTAATGATTCGATAAGACTTCTCAATTACGGAATTATATTGAGAACTCGGATCAAATCGGTCCAAATTTCATATGATATATCTATCATATACAAATGCCCCATTAGGTTCCACTTAACCGAAAGTCCGGATAAGACGATCACACCTATCGTGTTATGGGCGCATTAATAGTACGTTAAAGGGGAGACCCGATACTCGATTAACTTTACTACGGACTAATTGTATTTTAAGTACATCTTCACTAACTCAATCCTCCCGTGTATGTCTCATACACTCGAGTTAAAATGATTACATAAACGATATACTCGTGGTTTTCAGTAGTGTAAAATACTATTGTCATATCGGTGATTATGAGAATAATAAATATGAATAATAACATCATTTCATTTATTAAATAAAACAATTACAAAAATTGTCTTTCGGGCATCACACCTAACAGGCCCATCTGCAGGTAAAACTCGTATAAGTCTACTGAGTGTCACGTGTATGAGTTTGGGTAATACTCATGTCGTGGGGCAAAAGAGTGTGTGATGTAAATGGTGATACGGTGAGATAGATATGACGTGTGTGCAAGGGTAGATGTGCTGCTAGTGGTGGTGGATGTGGGTGATGGTGAGCAGGGGTAATGTGTGGATGAGGTAAGAGTGATGGGTAGATGACGGTGGGGGTACATGTAGAGGTAAGGTAAATGTAAATGTGGGTAGGAATGAGATAAGGGAAATGTTGGGTGTAAGTATAAGTAGGCAGGGGTGATGGGTAAGTGTAGCATGCATGAAGGGTAGATGGGGTATATGTGTCGGGTGGATGAGGACGGAGAACGTGTAGGGGTGGGGTCAGGGTAAAAGCAGACGGATGGATAAGGGTGATACATGGTTGTAATTAACAAGGTGATGGATGGATGAGCCTAGGGTAAATGTAGGGGTGGGTATGGACAAAGGTGGACGGGGTAAGGTGGGGTGAGGTATGTCATTGGTAGGGTGAGAGACAAATGAGTATGTGGTGATGGATGGTGGTGTAAGGAGTAAGATGTAGGTGAGTTGAGGATGGGGTAGGGGTGGGCTAGGTGGTGAGCCTTTTTCATTCACCATTCACCGATTCACCTATCATACTATCATACTAAAACGATGTAATGAAATGAAAAGTCATTAGAGGATATTAATTTACAACAAAACAAAGGCCATAGTTACCTTCGGTAGTTGATTTTAGGAATGTTCTTGCTTAGTATATTCACATGCACCGAAGTGACCGGTGGTTAATCAGAGCCATACAATTTACATGTTGGATATAAACTGTGTAGCTCTGATCAACTCGCCAGTAACTTCACTCTAAAAGCACTCACCACACAAAAACTTTCCTTGATTTTGGTATCATTCTCTTAAGTACTAAAATTTAGGCCTAAAGGCACTAAGGTAACAATGGAAACACAAAATGAACTTTGTGGCACGCCATTTCTTAGCCTGAATTAACCACTAACCCCAAAAATGACTTTATACACTTATTGTATGAGTTTGTTGTTCCTTCTTTATTGATGCACGAGGGGGCATCACAAGTATACTTCCTAGAAGGAAGCACGATGTCACCCAAAAAAGGTGAAAGATTTGGACAAATTTATATTTTACTATTAAACTCGAATGGTGATTTTAAAACTAAAAAAATTTAAATAATGGACAAATGCACAGGGCCGGTCCTGGAAAAATTTAGGCCTGCGGCTAAGTCGAAAATTAGGCCTTTTAGTTCAATTTTTTTTTCAAAAACATAGTTACAAAATATTACTTCAACATAGCATTTTTAACATCCGTACATACAAAATCCAGTTCATTGATAGCCTCAAAACATACCTAAAAAGTATACATATGCGTTGTATGTCTATAATTTAGTCATTGTAATTCTTTTTTGGACCTATATCAACTGAAGTAAATCTTTTTTTGGGGCAACTAATTTTTTTGGGGCATGTATTAACACATTATATTAGGTTAGATTAGATTGGATCTACACAGATTTTTTTTTATTGCGAAACATGTATTTTCGGGCCCCCGAAATTATTAGGCCTTAAGCGGCCGCTTCCCCGCCTACTAGAAGGGCCGGCCCTGCAAATGCATATATAATATGTTAGATATACCATACTGTTAAAATTACATCTTATAATCTCATCTCGAGACACATAACTCACTGATAAAAAAACGGGGTGCATGTTATAGTAAAAAATTTGCTTTTGAACAGAGAGGTTCGATTATGTAAGGAGTCGATTTCTCTTAGCAATAAAATGTGTATATGTTCGATTCCATAATGGTCGACTTATCTCAGCAAATAGATGTGTACATACGGCCAGTGGCAGATCCAATTAAATTTTTTTTTCAGTTGGGACACTGGAGCAAATCCGAAGATCTATCGAGGGTATTAATGGTAATTTTACATTTTTAAAAAACTAAAATATATCGTTTTAATATTAAAATAATGAATTTCTGGATCTCAGTGGAGGAATTGACTCCCACTGTAATAATTGTGGATCCGCCACTAGCCCAAAGCATGGAGCCTGATGTGGAGCATCGTCAGAGCCCGTTACACACTAGCCAACACAATCTTCAATTTACATCATTCAAAAAGGGCATTATTATTTACACAACATTCAATCTAGTCGTGAACCATTCTATCTGCGTACCACAGTAGAACCGATTTTGTGAAAGTCGGTTCTAGACTCCAGGAACCGACTTTCACAAAGCCGATTCTGCTGTTATACACAGGTAAAATGGTGAATGGGTAGATTGAGTGTGGTGCAAATTAATAGAGAAATATAATTTTGATTGCATTGATTGATAATAATGAATATGAATACAATATTTATAGACTAATAGAGGATAGAGATCTATTCAAATAGAACTCTATCTAAACTAAATAATTTATCCTAACAACATTATCATAATTCATATTCAAATAACATTATCTAAATAATCTATTGACTTAATCTTGTCATTATCTCTAACACGCCCCCGCAATCCCAAGATAATGAACATGGGATTGATTCGTAATGAATAAATCTGGTTTCCGTCATATGGCGTTTGCAACAAACTGCTCCACATCAACCTGATATTCCTTGAATCAGTAATAGATGACTCAAAATTTTGTGAAGAGTCATAGAAGAAGTGATAGAGAGGAAGAAATATTTGGAGGGAATATTATCGGATTTGATACCCTAAAAAATAGAAAAATTTATAGCTGAATAGAAAATATTTGATGTGGTCACCCTTCTGATCAACACATGGTTGGGACAAAACTTAATGAAAGTTGGAAGGAAGGGTTGAACCCTAATTAAGAAAATTTGGAATGAATGATTGTAAAAACCCTTAAGAAAAATTGGAATTGAGCACCGTAAAAGCCTTAAAAGAAAACCGGATTTGGAAAGAAGTTTGCCGATAGATAAAACTTCTTTTAGGAGAAAATAAAATAAAATAAAGTGATTATAAATGGGAGAAAAGAATAGAGGAAGAAAACATGATTGAAACAATTGCGGCTTCCTACGCACTCTAAGCTCCGTCGCTGCGTGTTGTGTTTGTGTTGCTGCTACTACTCTCCTTCATCCAGTTGTTCTCATCACATCCAAATTTGTGATCCAAAGGGAAGGGACGTTGGATCTGCGTGAATATTTGGGGGAGATCATAATGACAATAGAGCAATTTAATTTGATGACTAAAAAAAATCAACGGAAAAAAAACTATGTGAAAGAAGACGGGTGAGGAGTGAGGGGTGAGGGGTGAGGGTGAGGGTGAGGGTTTGTATAGATTACGGTAACGAACCCACACCTAAACGAATTCATTTACGAGATTGACCAAGATCTGAAAGACGTTAGTCAAAAAACTCTGCTAGTATAATAGAGAAATATAATTGTGATTGCATTGATTGATAATAATGAACGTGATTACAAAATTTATAGACTAATATAGGATACAGATCTATTCAAATAGAACTCTATTTAAACTAAATAATTTATCCTAACAACTTTATCATAATTCATCTTCAATTAAAATTATTTAAACAATGTATTGACTCAATCTTGTCATTATCACTAACACAAATAAAAACTCTTTCAAAACACTTTAGAGGCGGGACAGTGGGGACTCTTGAGTCATGGGCCTCAAGTTTATTTTTAATTTAACAATAGTGTATCCACATTAATATATGTAGAGCTCCGACATAATGGAAATATTTTCAACACAAACATGATCATATTATTCTTTGAGTGTCCCTTGGCAATGAAACAATTTGTTTGACCTTGTGTTTTGTATAGGGCCCTGCGTGTCCTTTGATCCTCCACACGAGCAAAGGCCAGAAAGCAAAGCAAAGCAAAGCAAAGGGAAATAATAATAATCCACAAAGAAGATTAAAGCTTTTTAATTGGAGGGGAACAATTCAAAAAGAAATTGATAATCTTGTAGTCTGCAACTTAGGACAATATTCCCAAATAATATTATATATATATCTATTTGATTGATTATATTCTTTTTGTTGTGTTCTTTGTCTAGCAAAAGGTAATGAAATTGTGACAAGGTCTTTAGTGATGTTATACAAAATCTATTTTGGATGTACCATATTGATATTCGATATTTAGAAAATCGATTTTAAGATGTGTGGTTTGACTTTTCAGAAAACAATTGAAAATTGAACCTCAAACAGATGTAAACGCATTTGAAGTTCAACTTTCTGACCAATTCAAAGCCCAAAACTCACGCGTATAATTACATGTGCGAAGAGAAAAGCCTATATATTATAGCTTAATGTCGGGTTTTGACTACTTAATACCCAATTATCAAATATTAGACGGAGATAGTCTAGAACTAAAAACTCTTTTTCAATTTTCTTAGTTTCTTAGCCATGTATTACCCTTGCAACTTGATTTCTTTAAGTTTATCTTAGATTAAACTACGTATTTTCGATCCTTGATTATCCCTGACGACCGTACGTTCATTGAGTTTTCGGCAAAAGCAACTCAAAGATTGAACATTTCTCTTGCATTTATAAATACAATTGATAATTTTCTTTCTTTCTATTTGATTATGTTGACAACAACATGAGTTGATGAATCTTTTATAAATGAAACTATGTAAAGGTATACGAAATTTTGCCATAACTAATTAATGGAAGTGAACTCTGCGTAATAATATTTATAATTAATGCATTTGTTGAAGTAGCTAATCATTGAACAATTTCATATGCATTTTAAAAACGAGAATTGCAAAAGGTTGTAGGAATAATATACTAGAGATAGATTCGATTTTTTAAACAAGATTTTTATTCTAGGTTGAGCATTTCAAACTAAATTAATAAGTGTTTGGCCAATTAGGCTTTTACAGACGAGCCATTGAATCGAACATAGAGCGTTGTTTCATGAGAGTGTTTTGCTAGCCATAATTGAAAATTACACCCGTAATTATATATATCAAGAGAATAAATGATAGGTTGGTAAGATTGAGTCCATTTTCAAAAAACGACTAGGGTATAAAAGTAGTTGATTGGATCCTAACCTCGGCTATATCCGTATTGTAAACAACTACTAAAGAGAATTAGTTCTTTTTTTCTTTATGAAATTTAGGTAACAATAGTATTATATAGCTATAGCTTCATAACATAATTGCAGGAAATATTGCTATATTGCTAAATAATGATCAACTATTTGAGCCATATCTTAGAAAGATTACTTTTATGAACAAAACGTGCAAAAAAAATCAAAAGTTCCCAGCATCATGATGGTCTCTTTTTGTATGAAAGTTATAATTCCATTATTATTTTTAATCAAAAAGTACAATAACGTAAATTTCACGGTAGTTATTGAGCATTAAATTCAATTTATACTTATCAAAAAACGAAAAATACAGTGTGTATATTTATTAACGATTTATCGAGTACTCTCAACATTGAGTTCCTCGATTATTGGTGAAATTCTATTATGTAACTTATTACAAATGACGGAGGGTGGATTAGTTGACTATATTTCTATTGTTGGGTATGTTGGATGAAAATAACTGATTGTGTTACTCTAAATTATATCGGTTTCGTAGGGTATTAAAAATAAAAACCCGTCTAGACTTAGCCTCCATAAGTCACCTCTGGCTACGTCCTTATTACGTAACTCAATTTTAACACATAGAAATACAGGACTTTGTACTAAATACTTATATAGTGCGTTTGGATTGTTGGAGTCCAATGAAACTGAAGGAATGAAATGCAATGAACGTGATTTCATTCCTACGTTTAGCACACGATGGAATGAAATGTATAAAAATCTATAGGTTGTGATAAGTAACATGGTGGTTGATGGTGGTGTGTGATGACGGGTTTGCTGGTGGGGGGAGGCGGGTATACGAGGGTGGTGGGGTATGCGGTGGTGGGTGGCGGAAAATGGTGTGGGTGTGCGATGGCGCTGGAGGTGGTGGCAACAGTGGGTGGTGATGATGATGGTGTGCTGTGCAGTGATGTGTACGGGTGGGGTGGGCGGTGGTGCCCAAGTAAGGAATGGTGATAATGGAGTTGGTTGTGGTGGCAGATTGTAGCAGGGGTGGTGGTAGAGTAGGTTATGTATAAGGATGGGGAAGATATGGTAAGGTGAATGGTGGCAGGAGGTAGTGGTGATGTGGGTGATAAAGGGAGCTAGAGTGCTGGATGATGGTGGGTTGGGTTGTGATGGGAATGATATTGAGTTGTGACGAGGCTTGTGACAAGGTAGAAGACGGTGGGATGTGGTGGTGGTGGTGGATTGCAGTGGGGTGGAGATGGTGGCGGGTGGTAGGTAGGTGGTGGCATATTTTTGTGATATCTGTAACGCCCCCAAACCCCGGGCCTGGTAGCGCTAAATGAGTCATAAATGTCCGGTCAACTGCTTAGACCGCCGTCCTCGCTTGGTCTAAAAGGGCTAACCCGAGTTGACAAGACCTTTTTGTCTCACACTTATATGGGAGTGATCATCCTACTATTTTTCCTATGTGGGACATTACATTCTCCCCCCTTATAAGGGACTGGCGTCCTCGCCAGGAGGGCCAAGACTGTTCCCGGATCGTCCCTACCAGAGGTAACTAGATGCCATCCTTACACCGTCTTCTTGTACGGTGCAACGCATAGTTCCGTCTGATAGTCGGCTCTGAATACCATTCTGTAACGCCCCCAAACCCCGGGCCTGGTAGCGCTAAATGAAATATAAATGTCCGTCAATCGCTTAGCCGCCGTCGTTATCGCCAGTCTAAAAGGGCTAACCCGAGTTGACAAGACATTTATGTCTCACACTTATATGGGGGTGATCATTCTACTATTTTTCCTATGTGGGACATTACAATATCCCACAATGGAAGTGGGGGAAACGTATCACCACTATATAAGTATGAGACATAAAAGTATTGTAAATTCAGGTTAGCCATTTTCGACCAAACGATGACAACGGTCTAAACAGCTGACCGGACCATTAATGCTACCAGGCAGGGGCGGACCCAGCATAGGAGAGGGGGGGTGCATGGACCCCACTCAATATTCCGGGCGAAGTTACTAGTATACCCCTCTAATAATATTAAAAATATGTATGTATACATTTTCAGACACTTTTCAGTGTAATTATGTGTTTAGTTCAACTGGTTAAAAGCTTTATTATACACCTTAAGGTTACTGGTTTGAATCTTGGGTGATGCATGTTTTTTCACCTTTTTTTTTTAATCTGGCCTCCACTGAAAAATTTTCCTGGGTCCGCCACTGCTACCAGGTCTGAGGGCGTTACAATTTTTTAGAAGTTTGTTTTTTTAATTTCATATAATGAAATTATTCCGCCAATTCCATACATTTTTAATAGAATGAAATGATCGAAATTCATTCAACAAAATCCAAACACATTATTACAGTATACTTTATATATCTCCGTAATAAGTAATAATTGACCCCATAAATTTTTTTCATCATTTTCGCGATAAAAGATCCCTTACATGTTAGGCTGCCTATAATACGCCATGTTGTGTGAACAAGATTAAAGACTCAGAAGCTAAAAAGGGCCAATCTAACGACTAGCTATAGCTTAGCTTCTAGGTTTGTTTTTATTTGTGCTGGATTTTCTTGTCCATTTATTATTATTGTAATTAAAAGTTAATAATGTTGTCAACAATGCTAATGACTGAGAAAAGATTTTCCGAAATCTTAATGGCCCTATTGTAGAGTCACTTTTTTCAATTTTTATTGTACGTATTTATATGAAGAATTAATTGACTAATATCATATTCAATTGCTAATGCTATAAAACACATTAATTATTTATTTCCCTTAGCAAAAATGATTAGCATATGTTACACAATACACAACCTATAAATATTGTTGAGGAAAGTTGAATCTGAAACTTAATACCAAGATTTAGTTATAACTAGGGTTTCTTAACGAGCCGAAATGTTTGCAAACATGTTCGAGATTTATAAATGTAAATTTAAATTTTTTTGTATATTTTTGATAGCGAATTAAGCTCAAATCAAGTATTGGTATAGTTTAATAAACAATATGATAATGCAGATTATTATCACGGTGGCTCTGCGGTGTATATTGAATGGATATCTGGCTTATTTGATTGTGTTTGAAGTGTGTATGGCCGGTAGTACTCGGCGGTGCTACGGTGGAGAGTATGAATACTTGAGAGAGTTTATGTTTTTGGAGAGTTGAGCTCTCTTTTGTAATTAGAATATATATCTTTGTGGTTACACAAGCCCTCATTTTATAGAAGAAGGGAAGCTTAAGGGTTAAGTAAGACAGGTAAGCGGATAATATCTTAGGAGTCAAGTAGACTAAATATCTAATTGGTAAGTGGATTAAATATCTTGGCGGTGCCTCGCGGGGTCGCTATTAATAACGCCGCCTGCTTATCCTGCCTCGCCTTCCGTTGCTTCCCTTAAGTCTTGTGCGGTCTCTTATGGACTTATGGTCCAAGGTCGCAGGCTGGTCCCCTGAGCTACTAATGACCTTGTAGGTTTGAGGGCTCTTGGCGGGGACCTGACTGCGGCGACCTCGACTTGACTGGCGTCGCGGATGCTATGGCCGCAAACCTTATCTGACCTGGTGGCTAGATAGACTTTTTCCGGGCTCATAGGTGGCGATCCTATTTAGACATATCAATGGCCCCCCTACTTCATGTCTTAGGCATTTTTGCGAAATGTCAAGCGTGGAGTAAGGTGTACACATGGATTATCCCTTGTTTGGGTCTTTGGCGACCTCGTCGTTTGTAACGACCTTACTTAGGACCGTGCTATCAAGCGGACGGCCTCAAAGCGCTCTTTTGGGTCTTTGGCGACCTCGTCATTTGTAACGACCTTACTTAAGACCGCGTTATCAAGCGGACGGCCTCAAAGCGCTTGGCTGATAACCTGTTGACGGCGAGCTTGTCTTGGCGAAGTGATCTATCAGTTCATGAGTAGTGGAGTAGTTGAACCGTCGGATCGTGGTTGTCGTCAGCCTTCTTGATAACCGCAATTATGTGGGCATTGACGCCATCTTGGTAACAGCCCGAGTAAACACGTGGGCATTGATTGACACCCATAATGATTACGGTTTTCGAAATTCGAAATCCTAGACCACCGCGCAAATCCAGACCGTAGGATGGATCGATCCTTGGCCGCACGATCAAACTTCCCTTGCCTATATAAGGTTCCAACCCTCAAATCTTCCAACACTTTTCGCCTACCCCGTTCTCTTTAGCTTTTCCTCTCTCGATTTTGTGTGTTTTCTGTGAGCGTAAGGGTTTTCCGGTGAGGGTTAGGGATTCCGTTGAGAACTTTGAATAGGATTCGGAGGTTGCGGTAGCAAGTTTGGGGTTTTAGGCAAGGATTTTGGGTATTGCGGTGAGGATTTGAAGATTCTGTCTACGAGTCTGAGGATACCGGCGTGTTATTCCAGTTTCCGGCTCGGTCTTTGCCTTAAAAACAGGTAAATCTTCCTCCCTTAAGCTTCTTTCTTTACTTTTCTTTTTGTATTTCGACTCTTTTTTTCAAGCTCGTTCTGTTTATGGCAATGTACGCTCGATTTAGGATGTTGTATGGGGTAAAAGTCGGGACTTTTTGAGTAGGTGTTCTCATTTTGGTATGGTTTTTCTTCGAAATGGTATGAAATGAGCATGTTTTTGCTATCAAAGATAGTTCTCTGGGTAGATATACCTGGTTATTTAGCTGAGACCCCTTGTACTCCTCCTTACTTTTGCTCTTGTATCTGCGTTTCCATTGCATTTCTCTTTTCCCGTTGCGTTCCATTTCTCCTGTAAAATCGGAGGGAAAGGTGTCGAGTCGGGTGCGATAACCTCTTTGGTTTAATCTTCATTATCCCAGGTGACTAAAAAGATCCGCCTTTCCCTATTGTTTTATAGGATGTCCGACAGTGAGTATTCTTTGGAGGGCGGCTCTGATGAAGATCAATAGGTGTTTGATTATGCACAGGATGAAGTGGAGGATTACCCGTCTAGCCCTGAGGTGGTCGCTAGGGATGACCTGGCTGATGAGTTGGCCGAGATGGAGGCCGTTGCTCAAATAGATGATGATCTTTTTGATATAGACAGTTTTCTTCCCGATCCAAGGTCGCGATGTAAGAAGAGTCGTAAAGAAGCCACCCGTAGTCGGGGTGAAGAAACTAGTACTAGCGCCGCTGGAGGTGATGAGTATTCTGATGCCGAAGATCAGGCCGCTGAAGTCAGTACTAGCGGAGCCGCTGGGGGTGATGATGTAACTTTAGCTGAGGACGCCGCTCTTCATGAGCTGATGGGCTCAAGTGAAGATGAAAATGCGCCCTTACCCTGTAAGCTCGCTTGGCACGTCCCTAAGAAACCCAAGGGGAAAAGGGATCCAAAGCCAACAACTATCGCCGAGATGGCGTCGAAAGTGAAAAATCCCAAGCCCAATAATCTGGAGGCGCTGAGAGAGTTTGCCCTCCAGGCTGAATATGAGAAAGCTCTGAAGGAAGAGTGGGCTCGGCTCCGAGACAGTGATGACCTCAACAAGTTCCTCAGACGTCGATACAGGATCGACACAGACACTTACAGATTCTCCTTGTTTCACTATTCAAAGGACGAGGACAAACTCAAACCTGGAGATCGCGAGAACTTGTTGACACTCGTCGTCCCGGTGATTGCTTAGTCCTTTATTTTGACCATTTTTATGTGGGGTTCAGGCCCCCCTTTGACCCATTTTTGGTGAAGATATTTGAGCTCATAGGAGCGCTGCCAAGTGATTTTGCAGTTGGAGCCGTGACCCAGCTTATGGCCTACATTGTGATGTGCCGGACGATGAAGTGAGAGCCCACTCTTACCCTTTTGGGTCAGTTTCATCTTTTCTGCGGGACTTTTATTTCGGGCAGATACCTCTGAGGACCAAGATCCCTCGCTCACTCCTCTTGCTGCCCAACAAAATTCATCACTGGCAGGAGCGCATGTTTAAGGTGGAATCAAAGGTCGGTTGGCCGTTTCCTCACACCGCCCCACGTCAAGGAAAGTCTACTCTCTCGAATGGCGAGCCCCTTGTTATTGAGCTTAGATTCGTTAAAAGGTTTATGACCCTTATAAATTCTGACGGAATTGAGCCTTCTTTGAGAAATGTGGCTTGGGTCGACCTTATTGACGTGGGTTTTCCGTATGCGTGCAATGCGGGAATAGTTGGTCTGCGCAAGGCACATGACTTAGTCGCCATAGAACCGGAGGACAGCTATCTTGACTGGATAGTAGAATGCCATCTGGGTAAATGTTTCCCCTCCGAGTGTACCAGATGCTTTGGCGACCCTAACAGAAGACCCAACCGTAATTTTCTTCTCATTGTTTTTTATATCTTTACTTTTCATACCTTATCGCTTTTGACGAACTCTTTTTGCAGACATGGTGGATGTGAATGAACGTCGAGCTCAAAAGTAAAAGCTTGCGGAAGAAGCCGCCAAGGCACAGCAGGCGCTGTTAAAACAGGCTCCAGGGAGGATACCACATACTGTGGATGCCTCCATTATTGATGAGACGTACGATCCTACTCAGCCACAACCGGTGGCGCCTATAGGCGCGGGCTCAAGTCAGGCTGGCGAGCCCAGAAGAGGCCGCAAGATGATGCACCTGCTAAAGAGCCTCAGGCCTCTAAGAGATCTAGAGTTGAAAAGCCCAAGACTGCTGGCAAGTCTCAAACCTCCAAGGGTACTGGTCGCTCTGATAAGCGACCTGCTGAGAAGCCAACGTCGCGACCTGAAGTGATTGCTGAAGAGGTCACCGAGGTGATGGGGGCGATGCCAACAGGAACACTGCCTCGTGGGTATAAAGGGAAGGAGGCTCTTTGGTGATGACGACTCTCTAATTTCTTAGATGGTTCTCCTATCAGTTTATCCAAGGTCCTCTTTATATGGAGAAGGCGAGCCAGATCAGGGAAGCTATAGCTGATGTCATTCCTTTGGGTCGTCTTTCATGGGACTCACCACCTGGAGTCCAGATGGAGATTGGTAGGGGAATCACTGCTCGCGTGGTGGTTCAAGATGATGCCCCTGCCAAAGATGAGATCGCAGAGCTGAAAGACCTCACCGGCAAGTTCTGGATCACGTCCTCTATGGTAAGTGTTAGCTCATGTCTGTATTTTTCCAACTTTATTTTCCTGTGAACTTATCCTTTTTTCTCTATTTCAGCTTGGAACTCGCATCTACAAGGCTACAGAGGCTGCTGAGAAACGCAGGGCGGAGTTCAAAAAGGCAACCGCAGCCCTTGGCGCTCCGGACAAAGCTGGAGTCGTTGCTGAAGCCAAGAATGTGAAAGCTTTGGTGGAGATAGATCGTCTGAAGGTGGCCATGCATGCGAGTGCGAAATTGGATGCTGAGTTGCAGCTGAAAGTGGCGATCTTGAACGAGACTGCTAAAAAATCCACCGAGGAGTTAAAGGGAGCTATGAGGAGATCGCGAACTTGAGAGAGCAGCTTAATGCCGTCGTGAACTTATAAGAGCAACTCGTCGCTGCCAACAAGGCTGCTGAGGAAGCCGGTCCTGCGGCCTTTGCTACCTATAAGCTTTCTGAGGAATTCTTAGATATGCAAGAGGCGAACTTTGATATTAGGGCTTTAATCACTTCACCCGCTGCCTCTGGACGTATCATGGTAGAGAAACAGTTGGCCTTGAGGAGATGGTCCGGTGGATTTCTATGTCCCAGTGAAATCCGGAGTTGTTGGCCCTTCATCGGGATATTCCTTATGATGACGACCACATTCTCGATATCCAAGCTGGGCAGATGAAGGATGGCGAGCCGATTTGGGACCCTCCCCCAGTTAACCCTGTAAACTTGGCCATTTTGAAGAGCCCTCCTCATGTTGCAAATGTTCAACCCGGCGATGAGTATATTGACACTTCTCCCAGCTCAAACTAAGGATTTTAAGCTTTCTGTTTTTTGAAACAATTTCTGTGATCTGTATTAATTCAACTTTGCTTTTGGTTTGAACTATTTCGATGCTTTCCTTTGTTGTTATTTTGTAATAGTTCTTGATTTTTGGCTGTTTTGGCACCATTGTTGTTACTTATGCACCTTCCGCTTTATGCACTTGCTTTTTGGATTTGCTCTCTTGTATTTATGCGCCCCCTTTATTTTGGCGAGGTTGAGAGAATGGCTTGCTAAAATAATAGAACCTCTGAACTATCGTTGTGTTTTTTAGTTCGAAAATTACAATATGCGGCCCCTTGTTTTGAGCGAAGCCTTAATGGGTTTGATCGAAACAAATTTCTGTATACGGCCCCGTTGTATCAATCGAGGTCACTGCGGACTTGTTTCAAATGATGGATTGAAAATTCCAACTGCGGCGCCCTTATTTGAGTCACGACCTATGGTGACCTCATTGAAATACGCTGTCTGAACTTTGTTTTGAAGTTTTGAAAATTCCAATATGCGACCCACTTATTTTTTGGCGAGTCTGCAATGGTGGGCTCGCCAGAAATATAAGGCATAAATACTTCAAATTAAAATTTTCGTTTATCCGGCCCCCTTTATTTTAAGTAAGGCGAGGGCGAGCTGGAGTGAAACAGGACTAACCTCCATGACTGAATGAAAAATCCTTTGGCCTGAGGTAAGTAGTGGGCGTGCTGCTGAAAAGCTAAAGTTCTGACATGATTGGACAGCTCATTGGCAGGCTTTTGATCGTTTTATGAACTGCGCAGTGACTGTAGCCTTGAATCACGTTTCGATAACTGTTAGGAGCTTAAATGCGCCTTTTGAAATTCAAAATTTTGTTAGACCGCGTGGATGCTGACCTTCTGATTCTGTTGATCTTGACCGCTTATTCCTTTTTTGATTCTCTATAAGAGGGGGGTTTCCCTGGTCTTTCTTCACTCCCTTCTTGCACAAATCTTCATTTCCTGATGTCTTTTTGGTCCGGCGAGGGTAGCTCGGTACGAGTGTATAAATCCCGCCCTATGCGCGATGTTTCTCCTTTCTTCCTCACTGCCTCTAACACTGCCAAGTCCCATTTCCGGCGTTACTTTGATGTGGTCAAGCCTGTGAAGGAGAGAGGTTTGAACGAGGACAAAGTTGAAGGCGATGGCTCTTTGCTCTGGGTTCGGCTTTCTGGGTGGTTGGATTTTGGTTCCCCACCTATGAAACCCTTCAACCTCACGATGGTGAGGCAATTTTATTCCGTCCTGTCAGAGATTTCTCCCGAGGAAGCTGTTAGCTTTGTCCTCCTTCGGGGTGTTTCGGTCAATTTTACCCCGGAGGCTATCAATAGGGTTCTTCGTATTCCTGCTATCGACCCCTCTGCTCATTATGAGGTTTCCTGGAATCTTGGTGAAGAGGAAAGTAGGCAAGTCCGCCTGTGTTGTGCAATTCGTGAGCTTTTCCGCAATCGTCAACGCCCTCGCACACTAGGTCCCGCGTCTGAACTGTCTCGTAGCAACCGAGAGTGGAAAAGGTTCATTAACTCGTGAGCTCTTCTATCTGTGGATTTCGAGGTTGTTATCGAGGCTGAAGCCTTCCTTCTTCATGCTATTCGCGACCCCCAGGTGGATGTTAACTGGGGGATCCTGATTCACCGCGAGGCTGTTAAGTTTGCCGTCACTATAGATCCTTATCGTCGCATTCCTTTTAGCTAGCTGATTTCTAGTTTATGTACTGATGTAGCTAGGGTGCTGATTCATTCGTTGGATCGCTGCGGATTCGTTTGAACTAGTAGCTTTGAAAATTTCGTCGGCCCCCTTGTTTTTGGTTAGACCAAAGGGATTTGTAGTTTGCCGAGAACAGAACAGTCGGCCCTCTTTATTTTGAGCAAAAACGAGCCTTTTTCATTCGATGTGGCTTCCAAAATACGTTTGTTTCTTGCATAAAGCAGATAGATGGCTCACGTGTAATATTTTTTCAAGTTGTCGGCGTGCCAAGGCCTGTCGTATTCGCGGCCTTGGTTGTCCTGTAGGACTGATGAAAGATAAATTTATGATCATTATTATGACATTTCGCCCCACTTTTGATACCATTTTGAGCATTATTGTACCAATTCAAGTCAATTATCCCTTATATTTATCTAATTATGTTAGTAGTAGTTATTATGTAAAATATCGTGTTTTTATAAGTTTTTACTAAGTTTTGTACCGGTTTAGTAACCGGAGTATTGTGTCGGATTCGTTTGGTGTTTTGGTACTTTATTGCGGGATTATCGTTTACCAAGATCCCAAGTGACGACATTTTTGAGCCTAAAAACATATCTTTTGAGGAATAGAAGATTATGCCATAAGCTAACAAGTTCGAACAGATCAATTGTCCTTAGTATACTACCATAACCTATCATTGACGGACATTTGACCTGACTTAGAGGCATTTTCAGAGAAAAGTCCTTAATGAAAGTTGTAGGCCTTCAAAAGAGCTTTCCAACGAATATCAAATCATGTCAATCTGAGGTCTACAGCTTCGAGATAGGTTTTTACTTAACATCCGATATGTTGCATGGCGGCACGCGCCGGAGAAGGCCGAATATGGCGGAAAATCTCTCAATCAGGCCCACAAGATCCTAATGATTAAAAATGCATCGTGTAGCCGCACGTGCCGGTGAGGCTCGGCACGCGCCCGTAATGTGGTCTATAAATACTCTCTCAAGCTCATTTGATCACCGCCTCGAATTTATGTATATATCTATATATATACTTTCCTCTATCGTTTTCTTTCTATTTCTTTTATGTTTGGGCCCATGTATACATATATATGTCTATGTATGTATGTATATATGCTTATATGTATGAATAAACGTAGTAATGTTGTAATCTTTGGAGAAGATTATCGAGGATTGTTGTCTCTGAAAATCGTTGTTACTTTCACGAGGATTAGGCTCCAATTCAAATGCTTGTAATCGGTAATTTTCTAATGTTATTATGTTTGTTTGTTTTTATATCTATATATTAGGTATAATGATATTAGGCTAACTTAATATCTAGCCAAGATATGAAATTGGATTAGTTTTATCTTTTTAGGAAATAGATAACGACTATGTTAAAATTGATTAAAATCGCTTATAATGAATCTCTTTCTATGTTTGTATTGACGTAGCTAATCGATATGAAAGAATTCATAATCTAATTATGAATTGACGCCTCGTTGTTAGTTTATGAACTCGTTAATAGAAAGACCGGAGGTAAAATTGGCCGAGTGAAAACGTGACAACGGAATCCGATTTCTAAACCAGGGTAGATTTGTTTCGGGAGAAACAAACTCTTATTGAAATTTATACTCGAGAGATTATCACGTTAAATTCGCTGTTTAATTGACATACCTTAAAATTGGCCGAATGACAAAACGGGAGTGACCCGTGCTTGAGGATGACATTGAATGAGAGGACAAGACATATGACAATTTCATACGCTGCGTGTGAGGAGAAATTGCCTAGCTTAGGAGTATACCGTTTATATAATTGATTGGACCTTGAATAAAGGAAGATCTGTCTCATTTATTTCTACTAAAAGATATTGATTCAATAAAGTATTCTTGGCTAGATCCAAAAATATATATTATATTAGTATTTATTTGTTTTATTTTACTGCTTTACTAACATCTAACTCTAACATTACTAACTAATCTAACTGATCTAACTATCTAACCCAGGAAAAAGTAAAAACTGCGACTTAGATCGAGTTAATAATAGCTTCTTGGTGTTTAACCCCACTTAAAAGAATTACCATGTTTTCCCTGAGGAATACGACCTGACTCACCAAACTAGCACTACAATTTGACCCGGTACACTGCCGGTTAGGATCTGTATAGCCTAGGTAATGTCCGTCAGCTTTCTGGCGCCGTTTCCAAGGTTAGGTTTAGGTCTGTCGAAGATTTTGGCGCCGTTGCCGGGAAAACGTCGCTAATTTCTTTCTTTGTGTCTAGGGTTACTACTTGTATTAGCTCAAAATTCTCGAGGATAAGTCAACTCTCTTCTTTATCTCAATTCTATTTTCTTTTTCGTTGATACTTACCTTATAGGTAAGTTATCAATTTTTTTGTTACTACTATCTTTTTTAGAGTTATTTTACGTGTTCGTTAATTAGATGACCGGATCATCTTCGAATCGAAATCACGGAAATGGCCGAATCAAAGTGATGAAACACCGGAACGAGGGCTTGATCATGCCCGAGGAATGGAAATAATCGAGAATCGGAATCGAATAATCGTAATAATCACCCACCAAACCCGAGGCGATCATGTGATCATATCGTAAGAAGGAATCATTAATAATCCAATTCTTTTACCCAATAAAGGAGCAAATAATTTCGAAATAAAATCTCATCTTTTTGGTTTGATTGACACAAGAGCCCAATTTCTAGGAGAAGATGATGAGGATCCACATCATCATCTCTATCTTTTCGAAGAATTGTGTAATACAGCCAAAAGTCATGGTGCTCATCGTGAATTAACGAGGATGTCTTTGTTTCCTTTTTCTTTAAAAGGAAGAGCACGAGATTGGTTTCATCACTTCCACATCATTCATTGACAAGTTGGGAGGAGATTCAAACCGAGTTCTTAAAGCAATATTTTACTCCTGGAAAAAAATTGGAATTAATAGTCGAAATTGCTAATTTTAAACAAGGATCTGAAGAAACACTCGGGAATGCTTGGGAAAGATTTAAAAGTTATTACGAGCTTGTCCCGATCATGGTTATTCCTTAGAAATGCAAATCCAACTTTTCTCGTCGTAAATTAAGAAAAGACTCACGTCTGCGAGATGTAGATCATGCATGTGGTGGTTAAGATTAATGATGAGTGAAGCCCAAATAGTTTACGATGCTATAGAAAGATTTCCAAAATTAACAGAATGTGGGAAACCGGCTCTAGCACAAGAAAAGTAGCTTTTGCAGGAGAATGTACACCGAATACTGAAGTCTAGCACACTTGGAGAATTTGAGTAGGAAATTTGACGGCTTTTTAGCCAGTAAAAATGTAAACTCAGAAAATGTCATATCGAATGACTACTCAAATCATGATAATGTGTCATTAGGGATGGAAGAACCAAAAGGATATTCAAGGGAAAAGGTGAATTTTTTACAGCATAGGAATTTGAACAACGCGTATTCAAACTCGTTTAATGCTATTAGAAGAGATCACCTTATTTTTCGTTGGTATGAAATCCCTAGTAAGCAAGGACAACCACCGTATCCAATCCAGTATAAGAATCCATATCAAGTTTATCAAGGAGATACATCGAATCGAAATCTCACATCATTACCTAGACCTTATCCACAATATACCACTCAAAGTATACCAATCACCCAAAGTTCAACTCAACTTTGAAGGAGTTAATAAATGGAAGAAATTAATGGAAAATATGTTGGGTGTGATATCTTCTCAAGCTCGAGAATATAGAAACCATGATGACTTCTATGAGTGCAGTCCACTAAGGATATGAGTGCGTTGAAAACATCTATAAGTGGACATGATACGAATGAGAATTGTAGAAGCTTCATTACGAATTTGGAATATCACTTGAGTAGAGAGGTAGAACGTAAAAAACAGTGACCTCCAGGAGGATTATCAAGTAATACCGAAAGGAACCCGAGAAAGGTAAAAGTGTTATTACTAGAAGTGGAAGTATCATGTGGAAGTAATGGATTAGAAAACTTGGATATAATGAAGTAGAGAATGATTTAGATGGTAAATTTGAAAAGGATATGGAAAATAAACCGAATTCACTAAAGAGGAAGAGGACATTATTGAAGATTTCCTAAGACAAATTGAACTGAAAGGAGAATGAGGAATGGGTCAAGGTTCCTAGAATATTGAAAAATTCAAGATCGAATGACTTAAGAACCTTGTTCAATAAGCGAGGATAGAATGGAATCAAGTTTGAAAGGGCCAATTCAAATCGAACCTTATCCACTCACCCCAAATTCACCTCAGTTCAACTCGAAGGGCAGCACCATATCAATGCATATTTTGAAGAAAAGGTGCAGAATGATGACCCACGGTGTCCTCAAAAGGCACAATCATTCGAGGAAGCTTTACCATATTCATCTAACGACAAGGGTAAAGGGAAGTATACATTCTAACACTTGCTTTAATTGATCTTGAATTACTTTCCTATTCTCCGAAAAGATGAAGTTGGATAAGAAGTATGCACGTTTTCTTGACACTTTTCGGCACTTAACTATTAATATCCCTTTCATTGAAGCTCTAATCAATATGCCGGAATATGGTAAGTTTCTTAAAGACATACTATCCCGAAAGAAAAGTTGGAAGAATATAAAATGGTGTGTCTAAGTGAGAAGTGTTCCGCAGTTGCTTCAACATAAGCTTCCTCCTAAACTTAAAGATCCGGGTAGTTTTACTATCCCATGTGATATTGGGGCTTTTGTTTGAGAATTCAATATGTGATCTCGGTTCAAGCATAAACCTCATGTCCTACAATGATTTCATGAAACTTGGCATATGTAAGCTTAAGCGTCATGAGAGATGACTCTTCAAGCTGGCATATAGATCTATTAAACATCCTAAAGGAGTCATCGAAGACGTGTTGGTTAAGGTAGATAAATTCTACTTCCCGTCGATTTTGTTGTTATGGATATGGAGGTAGGAGTGCACCCTTATCCTCGGTAGACCATTTTTAGCAGCGGTGGGAGCTGTGATCAATGTTCGTAAGGAGAGCTTAGTTTGGGAGTGAATGATGAGCGCGTTGTCTTTAACATTTACAATCTATTGAAATATCCACTAGAATCTTATTCTTGTGTAGACCACTTTGTGTTCTCTTTTTGTGGATCGTACTAACACGCAGTAATTGAAGAAGATGACTCAAAGAACAATGTGGAAGCTCACAAAGCGAAAGCTCAAAAATCGGAGGAAAAGGTCAAGAATCGTTGGATTCGACGGAATTTGTCTCTCTATGTTGGAGACCGGTATTGAAGAAGGATGCGATGGCGTGAGGATGACCCACCACGATGCATTAAAAGTTGAAGCAAGATAAAGTCTAGCTATAAACTATAAATTTAGAACTATCACGGGTACTATCCTTCCTATTTACTCCTTAAGCATTGATTTCTCGTTGATTCATGTGCTTAATTGTTACGTGCTTTGGTGAGTAAATGATAGAAGTATCCTATTATGTTTAGTATTTTATATTTTCGTTTTAGGCATTTAATTTTGTCGAGCAAACGACGTTAACCAAAAGCGCTACTTTGGGAGTAGCCCGTAAAAATATAAAAATCATAATTTAGTCTTTTACCGGACAGACATTAAAGAACTGGATGTTTTTTTTATTTTTCCTGTTAGTAGTAAAGCACAACTAAGTTTCAAGATGAATGTTTGAATATCATTAAAAGGGAAAGATTAGGTGGTTATCCGAAAATCCCGATGGAAATTAAAGAAAAAAGTTCAAATCGTCATTTCTTAGACTTAGGTTGCTATTGAGAATCTGGGGATAGAAGACTAAAATGTTTGAGAAACACTTAGTTTTTAATTATTTTTAGGTATTTCAAATGTGATAAAATATAATTGACACACTTGATGTAGTGTATTTGAAAGAATAAGTTTTTAATAATGTGAGTAACACGAAGCATTATGATAATATAATATTTGTCTATCTTTGATTTTAATATTATTTTTGAGTATGTATAATTAGATAATTGTTATCAAATATTTTATTTATGGAATTAGACAAGTATACTTGCATTTATAGTTAATTTTTAGAAAAGTTTTCTGTCAAGACGAATATGAATATGGAATCGGATTAGGGATGATGAGATTTTTGGCATAACTTTGATAAACTATAGCCAAATAGCCTACCTGAATAAAAATTTCCAATTTTTGACCCCACCTCACCTTGTTAGAGTGATCAAGACCTCACTCAAAATAGCCATTATGATTAACTAGAAATAACCGACCCTTAGCCTATTTTGGTCTACATTTCCTTGAAATCCCTCGAGTTTATGCGTGCTTATGAAAGGAGATGATGACATAAAAGAGCTAAATATCGATATTCGAAGAATGGTATATCTTTGAGAGTGGAAAAGTTAGATAGGTATTGATGTATTCAATCTCACCTCATGACACTTGAAAATATAAGTCGATTTTGGCAATGAGTTCGGATATGTTAATATCCTATGAAAAAAAAAAAAAAAAAAGAAGAAGAAAAGAAAAAAAAAAAAGAAAAAGCAGAAAAAAGAAAAAATAAAGTTTATGTTTTGAGAATAAATATCGGGTTGTTATTAATCAAAAGTGTTTTTGAGATGAAAGTATGAGTATGTACAACTTGTTTCTTTCTTCTTTAAATATCCTTTATTTATCCTTTTCGATTAGCCAACACCCTGAGCCTGAACGTTATAAGCCATTTTGCCAACTACTTGACCTAGTCTTTGATTCCGGATCTTCATTAGTGGCGATTGAAAGTATTTGTAAATTTTAACTATCTAGTAAGTAATGCATGTAGAATTTCATTTAGATAATGTATGATAATTAATTTGATAGTTATACCTACTTTCCTCTATTAATCTCTTAGAAAAACATAATCATCATATGATCTTAATCTTTGAATGCATACATCAACTTTGCATTAGAATCTTAAAGCTGGATAATTACATTATCTCCTTTGTATCCTTATATTTACTGCTTTGATTGCTCAAGAATGAGAAAAAGCTAAGTGGGGAGTGGTGATGATAAGTATCATATTTTAATCCCACCCACCCACCCTTTAATATCATCCCAGTATTTGTTTTGACTTGTTTTAGTGCACCATTGCTTTCCCAACAACTTATTTACACTCACTTTACATTGGGGACAATGTAAGTTCGTAAGTGGGGAGTGGAGTCGTTGGCTAGCAATGGCATTGGTGTTTATTTTGTATCAATACATCTCTTAGTTTTTGATTTTTTTTCGAACATTATTTAGTTGATTAAAATAAATTGTATAAGGTATATATTTCATGGATTTGAAGATGTAATGATCAATTTGGATGTGTATAACCAATGTGAACCGTAAGTGCATTGTAATTCCAAATATATTTGTGTAACATGAATTCCTTCACGTAAGCCTTTGATATTGAAACAAAAATTTTAAACTGTATCCATTCAGTATCCTAGTGGTTATTCTAGATAATAACAGTAACTTAGTACCTAACTTTTGAACGTGTACTGTGAATATCTGAAGGTTTGAATGTGATAGAAAGGATATAAGTTAAGTTTATGAAAAAAAAAAAAGAGAAGAAGAAATGAACTATATGTTTGTCGGTTGTAGCTACCAATGATTTGAGTGCAGTAGGGCGTTATCACGAAACGTCCTATATCACTATGAGGTTTAAAAGCTCCCGAATGCCTGATGATAGTAGTCCAGCTAGGGTGTTATCACGAAACATCCTATTGCTGGGAATGAGGGCATATGCTATAAATGTGAAATTAAAAAAAAAATGACAATGGTTGAAAACTTAGTTATCTTCTGACTATCCCCAGTATAAACTGAATGATATGCTTTAGGGATTATCCTAATAAGTACACGGAAGGACTTTGTGTGGAACTGTTCCTGCCTATACCTAGGAAAGTCATTAGGACAGTCTGAATGGATATTTGTGCGTTTGCTTGAATTATTCAAGAGAGGATAGTGGAAATTGAAAAGGCTTGTCACACACACACACTCTGTTATACATTTATATTAAGGTTAACGCCTGGTTGTAATTCTAATGGTTGTATCATCTGGTTGTCCCTTATATCTTATATCTTCATGAATTTATCTCTTATTCATTTTGTTTTATCGCTTGTTTTGCTCGAGGACGACCAAAAGCTAAGTAGGGGGTTGTGATGAGAGATAAATTTATGATCATTATTATGACATTTCGCCCCACTTTTGATACCATTTTGAGCATTATTGTACCAATTCAAGTCAATTATCCCTTATATTTATCTAATTATGTTAGTAGTAGTTATTATGTAAAATATCGTGTTTTTATAAGTTTTACTAAGTTTTGTACCGGTTTAGTAACCGGAGTATTGTGTCGGATTCGTTTGGTGTTTTGGTACTTTATTGCGAGGATTATCGTTTACCAAGATCCCAAGTGATGACATTTTTTGAGCCTAAAAACATATCTTTTGAGGAATAGAAGATTATGCCATAAGCTAACAAGTTCGAATGGATCAATTGTCCTTAGTACTTACCATAACCTATCATTGACGGACATTTGACCTGACTTAGAGGCATTTTCAGAGAAAAAGTCCTTAATGAAAGTTGTAGGCCTTCAAAAGAGCTTTCCAACGAATATCAAATCATGTCAATCTGAGGTCTGACTCGAGATAGGTTTTTACGAACATCCGATATGTTGCATGGCGGCCGCACGCTACCGGAGAAGGCCGAATATGGCGGAAAATCTCGAATCTGGGCCCACAAGATCCTAATGATTAAAAATGCATCTGTGTAGCCGGCACGTGCGGTGAGGCTCGGCACGCGCCCGGTAATGTGGTCTATAAATACTCCTCTCAAGCTCATTTGATCACCGCCTCGAATTTATGTATATATCTATATATATACTTTCCTCTATCGTTTTCTTTCTATTTCTTTTATGTTTGGGCCCATGTATACATATATATGTCTATGTATGTATGTATATATGCTTATATGTATGAATAAACGTAGTAATGTTGTAATCTTTGGAGAAGATTATCGAGGATTGTTGTCTCTGAAGTATTGTTGTTACTTTCACGAGATTAGGCTCCAATTCAAGAGCTTGTAATCGGTAATTTTCTAATGTTATTATGTTTGTTTGTTTTTATATCTATATATTAGGTATAATGATATTAGGCTAACTTAATATCTAGCCAAGATATGAAATTGGATTAGTTTTATCTTTTTAGAAATAGATAACTACTATGTTAAAATTGATTAAAATCGCTTATAATGAATCTCTTTCTATGTTTGTATTGGCGTAGCTAATCGATATGAAAGAATTCATAATCTAATTATGAATTGACGCCTCGTTGTTAGTTTATGAACTCGTTAATAGAAAGACCGGAGGGTAAAATTGGCCGAGTGAAAACGTGACAACGGAATCCGATTTCCTAAACCGGGGGTAGATTTGTTTCGGGAGAAACAAACTCTTATTGAAATTTATACTCGAGAGATTATCACGTTTAAATTCGCCTGTTTAATTGACATACCTTAAAATTGGCCGAATGACAAAACGGGAGTGACCCATGCTTGAGGATGACATTGGACGAGGACAAGACATATGACAATTTCATACGCTTTCGTGTGAGGAGAAATTGCCTAGCTTAGGAGTATACCGTTTAGTATAATTGATTGGACCTTGAATAAAGGAAGATCTGTCTCATTTATTTCTACTAAAAAGATATTGATTCAGTAAAGTATTCTTGGCTAGATCCAAAAATATATATTATATTAGTATTTATTTGTTTTATTTTCTGTTTTACTAACATCTAACTCTAACATTACTAACTAATCTAAGCGATCTAACTATCTAACCTCAGGAAAAAGTAAAAGCTGCGACTTAGATCGAGTT
Source organism: Gentiana macrophylla (assembly GCA_026214975.1). NCBI lineage: Eukaryota > Viridiplantae > Streptophyta > Magnoliopsida > Gentianales > Gentianaceae > Gentiana > Gentiana macrophylla. Next base: position 1,590,225 of record CM047812.1, on the reverse strand, counting down.
AATAATAGCTTCTTGGTGTTTAACCCCACTTAAAAGAATTACCATGTTTTCCCTGTGGATACGACTGACTCACCAGACTAGCACTACAATTTGACCCGGTACACTGCCGGTTAGGATCTGTATAGCCTAGGTAATGTCCGTCAGCTTTCTGGCGCCGTTTCCAAGGTTAGGTTTAGGTCTGTCAAGGACATAAGTAAATTTCTTTACTATCTTTGCGACCCGAAGTGGGCCTTCCCAGTTCTCGGATAGCTTGCCTTTTTTGGCCTCATTCCCGGTCGCCTGTCTTTTTCGTAGAACATAATCTCCCACGGTGAAGTGATGATTGCGGACATGTTTGTCGTGGTGGCGTTTGGACGCTTGTTTGAAATTGAGCAAACGGCCATACGAGTTGATTCGTTTTTCTTCCAATTGATCAAGGTCGAGCTGCCTGGTCAGCGGGTTTTCAGCCTCGCTGAAATGAGCGACCTTTAAGCTTGGTAGGGCCATTGCTTCTGACCCATAGGTTAAAGCAAAGGTAGTTTCCCCTGTGGTTGTTTTCCTTGATGTTCTGAGGGCCCATAAGGCCGCTGGCAAGTGATCCGGTCATTTTCCCGCTTTCTCGTCCAAACTCTTTTTAAGCACGTTTAGTACCTGTTGTTGGCATTTTCAGCCTGACCATTGCCTTGCGGGTAGCATACTGACGATTGCCAATGCTTAACGTTATTCTCTCGGCAAAATACGTCGAACTCTTCCCTGAATTGAGGTCCGTGATCTGACACTATCACTCTTGGGATGCCAAATCTGGTCCAAACTTGATCGAGCAAGAAATATATACTATCTCTAGTATTGATTTTGACCAAGGCTTTGGCCTCGATCTATTTGGTGAAATAATCGACAGCAACGACCACGTATTCGCATCTAGAGCGACCTCTTTTGAGCAATCCGATGAGGTCGATAGGCCACATGTCGAACGGCCAGGCGGCGGCGACGATGCTTTGTTCGACGGATGGTAGCTTTGACATTTATCGCACTTTCTGGCGTAGTAGTAACCAGCTAACAAAATTTTCTGAGCGAGAGTGCAGCTAGCCGGATGGCCGCCGCACATCCCCTCATGCAGCTCCATAAGAATTCCTCCAACCTCCTCAGGTCGCACACATCGTGACAAACGTTTGGAGAATGACATTCGGTATAGAATGTTGTCTAAGATGGAGTACCTCGCGGCTCTTCTGAAGCAGGGCCTTAGCCTCCTTTGGGTCATCCGGAAGTGCCCCCGATTCAATATAGGCCTTCATTGTGTCGATTCAACATGGATTAGCGGGTTGGAAATCCATGACCTTGGCTCGATTAATGGTGGGCCCTGATAGGTGTTGCACCATGACCGCAGGGTTACTAATTTCGTCGTCGCTAGTTAACTTTGACAGGTAGTCCGCTCTGAGATTTTCCTCTTGAGGGATGTTGGTGAACTTACAATATTTGAAGCTCCCTTTGAGCTTTTTGATGAGATCAATATATTGTTGTAAAATTTCGCAATGAATCCCGAACGACCCTGTTACTTGATTGACCACCAACTGCGAATCACAGAATACCTCCATATTTTCAACTTTCATGGCTCGGGCGAGCTCAAGTCTTCTAGGAGTAATAGCACCGATCGAGACACTCGAACTTTTCACAGTGGAAGCTTATGCGATTTACGATATGAGACATAACTAATTTATCCTACGAGAAAGTTAATAGATTTACCCAACCGGAGAGAGAAGCAATCGACCAAGGGAGAAGCCACAGTCATCCGGATTGTATCTCCTAGCGACGACTGGTAGACGTCGATCCTCGCCGTAGAACCTCCTCGAATATGCACAAGAAAAGCCCTAGGTTTTTCTTCTCTAAATGACTTAGGCAAGAAACTAATTTTTCTTCCTTTTAATTTGTAAGTGGCGCAATTATGAAGTGTGTATTGTGTTGGGAGGAACTCTCTTTATATAGGAAAATAACTAGTCAAAAGAGTTATCATTTTCACACCACAAAACCTATTCCCATAAGGAAAAGATATTTTTCCCACAAAATAAGAGATAATTCCCAAAAAATCAATCTCTCATTTTTCCATTAATTATCCAATAAATAGATAATTAACTAATTACACATGTGACATAATTTAGGAAAATTTCTTCTCCTAAATTATCCACTATGTATGGCGCCACTTTAGTAATTTTTTACTAGAAAATATCTTTTCTATTTTACATATTATTTACCAAATAAAAAATATTGCATATTCATTAAATAGACCAACAATTTAATTTATTCTCGAGGTTCCATAAAACGAGAAAACACTCACGTGTTAGGAGCCAATCCGGGGCCCATGGACATATAACCAGTAGCTACAATAAATTAAATAAAATATTCATCGAACATTATATTTCTACTTAACTTATTAATTCCGGAATTAAGCCACCATAAATCCGAAACCGAACTCTATCGATTATAGATATAACTAATTCTCAAAACGTCGAGTCGAGTCGATAAGTGTCCATTGATATAATCATTACATATAAACTAACCCTCCATAGACTATCCGTAATGAAGCAGGATTATTTCCGTAAACCTTCTTCAATACATCTTATCCTTATTTACCATTAACCCACTAGTGATCAATTAGCTCATTACCAATACGAACACCCGGGATCGATCAGTTTCTAGGATTAACAAATAAATGGATTGTCTTTCTGCTTCCCGCGGGAAGGAATGGATTCCATATCTGTGAGACACATATTTCTCACTCATCCCAGAATAGTGCCAACGTGAAAGTGATTCGGACCGCGCCTCTTAGCGACCCTTAACGAACACATCAAACCCTATCCTGAAACAAGTAGGAGTCTGTAATCACTTCAGGATTAAGGTTAATTCATATATGATCATCTTGTGATTTAATAAGATTTCTCAATCACGGAATTATATGAGAAACTCATATTAAATCGGTCCAGTCCTATATGACTCTCATCATATATAAATACCCCACTTAGACAACCAATGTCGACGGTCCGGATAGGACGGTCACACCATAAAGTGTTCTGGGCGCATTAATGGTGGTTTAATCAATAGACCCCATACTTTGATTAAGTTCACCACGGACTAACATTTCAAGTGTATCACCATAAACTTAATCCTCATGTGTGACTGTTGTATGACAAAAATATGATTATATTATAAGACTTTTTATTATTATTTTTATGATATTTTAGTATAATTTCATATAAATGCATTGAAAACTTATAAAAATCATAGTTATAATTAAATGCATAAGTTATAAAAACGATATAAATAAGGGTTTTAGTGTCAGATTTACGTTTGGTGTTTTGTTGCTCTTATTGAAGGATTATACGTTTATCGAGATCTCAAGAGAGGACATGTTTTGGAGCCTAAATCATATCTTTTAAGGGATAAAAGATTATGCCATAAGCAAACGAGATCGAACGGATCAACTGTCCTTAGTATTTCTACCGTAACTCATCTTCAACGGACATTTGACCTAACTTAGAGGCATTTTCAGAGAAAAAGTCCTTCATGGAAGTTGTAGATCTTCAAGAGAGCTTTCCAACGAGTATTAAATCATATCAATCAGAGGTCTACTGCTCGAGATAGGTTTTTACGAACATCTGATATGTTGTATGGCGCACGCCGCCGAGAAGGCCGGATCTTGCGAAAATATCTCGACAGCGCACGTGGAGTCGACAACAAGAGAATATATACTATTTAGCCGGCACGTGCCGGTGGTGCTCCGGCACGCGCCGGCCTTGTGGTATGGCCTATAAATAGAAGCTCATTGCAAGCTTGGGGAGTTGCACCTATCTTTATATCTCTCTTATATAGATCTCTATCGTCTCTTTTGTTGTTTTTTAGTTAAATAAATGCTGTAAACGGCACTCTGTCGGAATACTGCGATGTAATGTTGTAATATAAGTTTCGTTATAATGCTTAGAAGATGTATCAAGGTTCGTTGTTGTAGAGGAGTTGTTATTTCCGGGGAATACGACTCTAACGCTACAATTGTAATCTAAAGATGAGCGGCTAAGGTCTCGAGGCTAGAACCACCGTTGTGAAGCCACCATCACCGGAATAAACAAGGATTTCGTTTTCATTTGTTCTAGTGAGTTTCTTGTTCTTCCTTCATGTTTGAATTGTTTATGTGCAATTCGTATGATCTATACTTATGTTGCATGCTAATCGAATTTAGATATGATAGTTGATAAATTCGTAGATTACCGTGAAGGAGAATGATAATATTCTTCCAACATACGTAAGTTGAGGGTGAATGTTATTAGATTAGGATTTATATCCATATCTTTGATCCGTAAATGCTTTAGTTGTACCGAGAGTGGTGAACTAATTAAAATGCGATGAACCGAAAGGGAAAATGCCTCTTTAGCAGATAATAATCCAAGAACTTACGAATGAATATGTGTCTTTCTTGTTATTTTTGGTGGGGTGGTGGATCAACGGTGTGTTCTAGTTGTTTTAATCTTTCTTTAAACAAATTTTCACGTATCGTCTTTCTTTTCACGTTTGCTACCTTAGTTTGTTAATTGAAAATCCGAGATCATAATCATCAACTTTATAAAAGAAATCGAAGGCAAAAACTCTTTTCGTACAAGTCCTGCGGATACGATCCGGTTTCACCACTATAGCTGCGAGAGCCTTCGCACAGGGGTGACATCGGTTTTATTTTATTACTTGTTATCTTTTGCTTTGCATAAAACCGCGAACAAGTTTTTGGCGCCGTTGCCGGGGACTTGGCACGGAAAGTTTTCGTTTTCAATTTCTGTTCTGTTTCTATTTTATCTACGCTGTTCAGACCTGTTTCGAGCTTGTTTTAGTTTAGTTTTTATTTATTAAGTCTAAAAAAAAAAAAAAAACCCGCGTTCCTTGGTTAATCGTCGAGGTTGGGTGATGGATTCTCGGTGAATCCCACTCTGCGGAAGCATAAGAATTAAAATACCGAAACCTCGTGGTTAAGGTGTTGGTTTTCGAACGTGGTTTATGCAAACTCGAACTCACGAGGGACCACTTTCGTATAATCCGGAGATCGAGCGAACCATCGTTCGACCAAACAGACGTAGGGCTCGGATCACTAGCCCTACGGACGAGAGAACCACGGAAGGAAACAATACTGAAGGATACGTTGAGGGAGAAGCTCAAGTAGGAGCCCAGGTTGAAGAAATGGCAGATCAACGGACATTGGCAGACTTTACCATGCCATCTACTGTGAAAGTTAATCCTGCGGTCGTGATTCCTGAAATCACGGCTGATAATTTCGAACTCAAAACTTCTTTAATCAATTTGGTAAGAGGTTCCACATTTCATGGATTTTCCACTGAGGACCCGCACGATCACATTCACTCATTTCTAGAATCGTGCGGGACTATTTTAATCAAAGGGGTCACTGAGGACGCCCTGAAGATGAAAATTTTTCCCTTCTCACTGAAGGGAGAAGCGAAAGAATGGTATAAATCCTTACCAGTCGAATCCATTACTTCGTGGGAGGAGTTGGAGAAAGAATTCTTGAGCGATGACTTTCCACCGCAAAGACGGCTCATCTTCGAATCGAGATATTCACTTTTGTGCAATCCGAGAAGGAATCTTTTTACGATGCGTGGAAACGATTTAAGACTCTCTTGAGAAAGTGCCCCCACCATGGGCTGGATAAACAAAGATTGGTCAACACTTTCTACAGTGGTTTGACTGAATTGACTAAAGGAATGGTGAATAGTTCTGCTGGAGGTGCATTTCTGAGAAAGACACCTGATGAGGGATGGACGTTGTTTGAAGATATTGCAAAGTATAATTATGCCCCTACCTATGCGCAGGTGCATCCAATCGAAAAAGCTCATTGCAGGGGAAGTATGAGGTAGATGAGACCACGTTTCTAAAAGCTCGATTGGCCGCACTACGTACGTACAAGTGGCGGCAATGAATGTTCCAAGTCTTGTGTGTGACAACCGCCATGGCCAAGGCCATCGCGATGTCGATGCCGCCTTGACCCAATCTCTCAGGTCAAAGTGTTTCAAAACAATGTTGTTTGCCAAAATTGCGATACCATTGGGCACACATTCCATCGATGTCATCTATTGTTGCATTCGGAGGAGGTGAATGCATTCAATTCTATAAATTATCGACCTTCGGTCGAATCAAAACACTCAAGGTTCAATTACAACCGAACCACCCTGGTTTCCGATGGAGTGACCATCCGGGGCAACAAACCCCCATCATTTTCAGGCCCCAGGCCTAATCAAAGTAATTTTCAATTCAACTCTCGACCACATGGAACACCAATCCACCGATCAATCAAAATCAAAATCAGAATCAATCATTTCAGATCTTGGAACAGAAATTAAGTGAGCAAATCACGGCCAACACTCAATTGGCAAATGCATTAAGTACTCTGACCAGTACAGTGAGAAATTTGGAGGTGCAAATGGGATGATTTCGAGGCGACAAGCAAGTCGAACTCGAGGTCACCGCCGAGTTTTATCGAGAAGAACCCCGAGGGGTTAATCAGTCCAAAATGACCGAATTCTTGCACCGATCATCTGCACCATGGAACTATGGTCAAGATGAGCTGAATGCTATAAATCTGAGGAGTGGGAAAGCGGTTGGCGGTCGAGGCCAACCAGGAACGAGAGTAGCCCCTCCTGCGAGCGAGAGGCGGGAGGAAAGATCTTTGTTCTCCTCAGAAAGATGTTGGGACTACTATTGATCCAAGTGAAAGAGAAAATTCTGAAAAAAAATGTGGAAGTTGAGAATACTGATGATAAAGAGAAGAATGCTTAGAAGAAGTCAGATTCTAAGTTAAGTTCTAGGAAGCATGTGAGGTGGAAGGATAGGGAAGACAAAGCAATCAATCATAAGACAAAGAAAGAAGAACTTCACTTTGAGAAGACTTTCTGCGATCTCCCTATCCACCGAGCAAAAACAAGCTCTCATTAGCGATCGATAAAGAGTATAAGAAGGTTATCGACTTGCTCAAGAATACTTGAGGCAAACATTCCATTAGTTGATCTTTTGGTAGGAATGCCAAAGTATACAAAGTTTATAAAGGGCCTTGATAAAGTTCAAAAAGAAGCTTCAAGAGCTCGAACACATAGTGTTGAATGGAGAATGCTCCATAATCGGCGGACTAAACTTCTGTGAAGTGTCCCGACCCTGGTAGATTCTGATTTCATGTACTATCGGGCACGAGGATTTCCACAATGTTCTATGCGATTCGGGAGCATCAATCAATTTGATGTCTACGTCAATCTTCCAATCTCTTGGATTGGATCAATCTATTACTCTTATACCTATATCTCTTCAACTTGCAGATAGAAGTGTGAAGTATGCAAGGGGAATTGTAGAAGATGTATTGGTCAAGGTTAAAAACTTCATATATCCAGCTGATTGGGTAATCATGGACATGACCGAGGATGAGAAAACCCCCTTGATCCTTGGAAGACCTTTTCTTGCAACTGCCCGTGCCTTACTAGATTCCCACAAAGGCGAAGTAACCTTACATTTGGAGGATGAAAGTATAAAGTTCAATGTGGGTAATGCAGTTGAAACACCCGTCCAAAGTGACACTTGTTTAGCTATTGAGGATGATTTCAGCGATGAGTATGATAAACAAGTGTTCGAGGGTAGTTGGGATGAGGAAGAATTCAATAAACTATCTGCAACTTGGACTAATGAGGAATGGATAAAATTTTTAGAAGAGATTGACAAGGAAAGTTCTGACTACCAGGAGGTGGTAAGAAAGATAATTAGGAAGAGGCATGGTGATATGCCAAGATTTGCAAAAGGAAATAAGGCCCCTGTCTGTGGGAGGCCATGATGCTTCAGAGCCCTTATAATAAGCTTGGAGATCTAGAGAGCTTAAGGGAGATAAATTAAGACCAAGTGTGGAGGAGCCACCGTCGATTTAGTGTTGAAACCCTTGCCTCAACACTTGAAATACATTTTCTCGAGGGACGGTGATAAGCTTCCTTTGATCATTTCATCTAAGTTAGAACCAAAGGAGGAAGAAAAGCTTATCAAAGTGTCGCAAGATAATATCCTCGCTTTGGTTGGCAAGTGGGAGATATCAAGGAATAAGCCACGATATCTCAGTATGCACAAGATCGGGGCTGTTGAGGATCGAAGAAGGTGCGACTGACCTCGAGAGAAGGCTAAACCTCATATGCGGGAAGTCGTTAAGAAGGAAATCATCAAATTGCTTGACATGGGTATCATTTACCCAATAGCCGATAGTGAATGGGTGAGCCCCACTCAGGTGGTGCCAAAGAAAGGAGGGATTATTATTGAAAAGAATGACAAGGGGGAAGAGATTGCCTTACGACAAGTTCTTTGGGTATAGAGTTTGCATCGACTACGAGAAGACTAAATGAGGTAACTCTAAAAGACCACTTCCTTTGCCATTCATTGACCAAATCCTTGAGAGGCTTAGTGGCAAGCAATTTTATTGTTTTTGGATGGCTATTCGGATACTTTCAAATAGCCATCGACCCCCATGATCAAGAAAAGACTACCTTCACTGTCCCTCCGGTACCTTCGCTTACCGAAGGATGCCATTTGGTCTCAGAACGCACTACTACATTTCAAAGATGTATGCTGGCTATCTTCAATGGTTTAGTAGAGAAGGTGATGGAAATTTTTATGGATGACTTCTCTGTATTCGGGGACAGTTTCGACCACTGTTTACACAATCTTGATAAAGTTCTATCCCGGTGCATAGAGAAGGACTTAGTCTTAAATTGGGAAAAGTGCCACCTGATGGTGGAAGAGGGAATTGTTCTAGGACACAAGGTGTCCAAAGAAGGTATTGAGGTCGACAAAGCGAAGGTAGAAGTTATTGAAAAAATGACATACCCCAAAAATGTAAGAGAAGTAAGAGGTTTCCTGGGTCATGTCGGCTTTTATCGGCGGTTCATAAAAGACTTTTCTAAGATAGCCAATCCTTTGTCAACTCTCTTAAGAGAAGATGTGAAGTTTGTTTTCACTCCTGAGTGTGAAAGAGCGTTTAAAGAATTAAAAGACAAGTTGGTTACCTCGCCAATTCTTATAGCACCCGACTGGAAAGCTCCCTTCGAGCTTATGTGTGATGCCTCTAATTATGCAGTCGGCACGGTGCTAGGCCAGAGAATGGACGGCAGGTTCAAACCCATCTACTACGCTAGTCACACTTTAAACCCAAAGACAAGTAAATTATGCAACAACCGAGAAGGAGTTGTTGGCGAGTTTTGCCATGAATAAATTTAGAAGCTACTTGCTTGGGTCGGAAGTTACGGTGCAGACGAGACCATTCTGCATTGAAATATCTGTTAAACAAGGCTGATGCCAAGCCTCGTTTGTTGAGATGGATCTTAATTTTACAAGAGTTTGATGTTCATATCCGGGACAAGAAGGGTAGCGAGAATGTGGTAGCTGACCATATGTCTCGGTTGACCGATGATCCTCAAGTAGAGTCGGATGAGATTGGAATTGATTTTCCAACTGAGCAACTCATGACTATTGATGTGTGCGAGGTTACTCCTGCCCGGAATTGGAAAAGGTTCTCTTTGGTTTGCACCTTTTGCAAACTTCTTGAGCGGCAGATATCTGGACCCTGACCTGACATATCAGCAAAAGAAGAAATTCTTTTCGGATTTGAACTATTATGTGTGGGACGATCCAATTCTCTTCAAGCGCTGCAAGGATGGATTACTCCGTAGGTGTGTCCCTGAGATCGGCGGAGAGGACATTATGGAGCAATGCCATGGTGGACCTGTGGGAGGTCACTATGGAGCTGGGAAGACTGCTGCGAAGATTTTTCATCCGGTTTCTACCGGCCGACAATTTTAAGGATACAGAGAGTTTTGTAAAGGGTGTGACCGGTGCCGCCAGCGCACCGGTAAACTTTCTCGGCGAATGGACATGCCTCTCCACCCTATCCAAGAATGCGAGGTTTTCGACGTATGGGGTATTGACTTCATGGGACCGTTTCCATCCTCGTATGGGAACAAGTACATTCTGTCTGCGCCGACTACGTGTCAAAGTGGGTAGAGGCGATAGCAACATCATGGAACGACCACAAGGTGGTCAAGAACTTTCGAGGAAAAATATTTTTACACGGTTTGGTGTCCACGAGCTCTCATCGGTGATTTAGGAACTCACTTCGCAATACTCCACTAGAAAAGATTTTAGAACGATATGGGGTAAAACACAAAATCTACTACCCCTATCACCCTCGTGAGACGAGTGGACAAGTTGAAGTAAGCAACCGAAGCTTGAAAAGCATTCTTGAGAAGACGGTAAATTCTCATAGGGCGGATCGAGTCGTCGGCTGGATGATGTGCTCGGGCTTACAGGATGCTTTCAAAACTCCTATTGGCACGTCTCCGTTTGAGATGGTTTATGGCAAGGCACTCGCCACCGCCAATCGAGCTTGAGCACAAAGCGCTACGGGCTATTAAATTCTTGAATTTTGATAGTCAATTATGTAGAAAAAGCGATTGTTGCGATTGCGGGAGCTTGATGAGTTCGAGACTCCAGGCCTCGAGAGCTCGAGAATCGATAAGAGAGAGGACTAAATTGCTTCACGACAAGAAAATCAAGGATATAGAATTCAAAGAGGGCGAATGGGTTTTATTATATAATACCAGGTTACATCTGTTTCTGGTAAGCTACGCAGACCGTTAGTCCGCCCCTTTCAAATCTCTCAGTTTTCCCTAGTGGAGCAAATCGAATTGAAAAATAAGCAGGCGAGTTATTCAGAGTGAATGGTCATCGGTTGAAACACTATATTGGTCAACAAAAGGAACGACCGGTGGTTTTCCATCTCGAGCGACATCCCTAGTCAAGCTAGCTCCGATTTTTCGGCACCCGATGATTTACGTCTCTGTGAATTCTTTGAAGATGTTGTGATTTATGATGATACACCTCGGCTTGTGGAACTAAAACCTAAAAAGAAAAAGAGAAGAACCATAGGAACAAAGTGGATACAGAAGTTTACTGATATGGCCAATACATTGGCGAGACTTTGTTTTTGTGGGATCCATACTATTGACCCCGAGGAAATCAAGAATGATTCCGGAAAGAGGCCTCACTGGCCTGACCCGGGTTGAAAGTTTTTTGGTTTGTCGAGCCAACGACGTTAACCAAAAGCGCCACTAGGGGGCATCCTAGATATCTAGCTATGTTTATTTTAATCTTTCTCTTTGTTTTTGATAATAATAATTTGGATAAGACTAGTCCTAATGTAGAATATGTGGAAAGAATGAATATAATGGGAAATGTGGACTAAGTACAACCAAGTATCAGGATGAATGTTTGAATGACTTTTAAAAGAGAATGATTAGGTGGTTATCCGAAAATCTCTACGTGGAATACAGAAAACATTCAAATGCTTCATTTCTTGGACTTAGGTTGTTATAACGTTTAGACAAAACCCTTGAGGATCTGGGTATAAAAGACTCATAGTTAATACTTTGTCACATATTTCATATCATGATCTAGTCTGTTTTCAATTTTTCAAATAATGTGTAACATGTATTAGTTCAACTACTATGCAACTAAGGGAATAGGAAATTCAAAATTGACCCGAGTTGAAATTTTATTGTCTAGTCTAGCTCCCGACTATAATTAAGCCCTACTAGGACGGTAACCTAGATATCTTTTTTTTTTTTTTTTTTTTTTTTTTTTTTGTCTGTAGTTTATTTCTGTCTTTATTCCATGATATTGCCTTGTCTATCATTTTTTGTGCCCCTATCCCCGAGGTACGTCTTGTTTTCCCATGGTGTGCAGGATATTTGCGATAGCGATTGTGAACTTTTAGATAAATCAGCCACGGTGGATGGTCCACGATCTACTTTTTCATCAAGCATTTACGGATCGATTCGCGACCACTTCCGCAATGCCACCTTCGAATTACAACCAACTAAGTTTTCTTATTTTACACATGCTGAGGACATCATGTAACTTAAGTGTGGGGAGGGTTTTATATGTTGTCTTGTTTTTAAACGTTTATACTATTTATATATATATATATATATATATATATATATATATATATATATTATATTTTATAATATATATATGATTATATTCATTTTATAACTACTCATTTCCATTTATTCATCGAGGTCGATGTCAATTAAGTAAGTGGGGAGTAGAGTAAGTTATAAAATTTTGAAAATATTAAAAATTAACGCTATAATAAATATATTGATTGCTTAACACTTAGTTTTATTTTTCCTAAGTAGAAATAAGATAGTATATAATTAATATAATAAATTTAATATATTTTGATAGAATAAGTTTTAGTAAGTAAAATAGATTAGATGTATTATGATTATATTATATATGTCAATTTTAGATTTTATAAGATTTTAAGTATATGTAACTATACATAAGTATTATTGAGTATTGTTGATTTGAAATTAGACAGATATGCTTATATTTATAATGAAATGTTAGAATAATTTTCTTTTGAAATAAGTATGAATATGGAATCGACTCAAGGATGATGATTTTTGGCATAATAAAGTTAGACAGGTGCTAATATATTTGACCTCACCTCATGACGCTTGCAAGATAGTCGATTCTGGCAATGAGTTCGGATATGTTAGTATTCTATGGAAAAAAAAAAAAAAAAAAAAAAAATCACCTCGAGTCCATTTGGATCTTTTCGCCCCAATTGGGAGTGTGGTTTACCTTGACATATGGGTTTGAGTGATCTCAGGGTGACTGCCTTTAAAGTTTGGGGAGAGTGTTATACTTTTGAGACGCGACGATTGAAAAAATAATAAATAATATTGGGTTGTAATTTGATAAAAAAGGTTTTGAGATGAAAGTTAAGTACGTACGACTTATCTTCTTCTTTTGATAATTCTTTATTTTTCCTTTTGATCAAACACCCAGATCCTGATCGTTATACTAAGTCCTTGATTCCAATTATTTCATACAAGTTAAGATTAGAGAATAATTTTAATTTTTATTATATTTACTAAGTAAATTATGTAAAATTTCATTTAAATGATATTTGATAAATAATTTATCTATGTTATATACACTTTTTATCTTGTTTAATTCTAAGAAAGATATGCTTAATATATTTATAATATTGAAATGATATTTTGCTAACTTGAAAGTTAATCTCCCAAGTATATCATTTTATTATAGTTTTTATATATTATCGCTTATTTTGCTTTAGGATGACGACCAAAAGCTAAGTGGGGAGTAGTTGTTGTATGACAAAAATATGATTATATTATAAGACTTTTTATTATTATTTTTATGATATTTTAGTATAATTTCATATAAATGCATTGAAAACTTATAAAAATCATAGTTAGTTATAATTAAATGCATAAGTTATAAAAACGATATAAATAAGGGTTTGGTGTCGATTTACGTTTGGTGTTTTGTTGCTCTTATTGAAGGATTATACGTTTATCGAGATCTCAAGAGAGGACATGTTTTGGAGCCTAAATCATATCTTTTAAGGGATAAAATATTATGCCATAAGCAAACGAGATCGAACGGATCAACTGTCCCTTAGTATTTCTACCGTAACTCATCTTCAACGGACATTTGACCTAACTTAGAGGCATTTTCAGAGAAAAAGTCCTTGATGAAAGTTGTAGATCTTCAAGAGAGCTTTCCAACGAGTATTAAATCATATCAATCGAGGGTCTACAGCTCGAGATAGGTTTTTACGAACATCCGATATGTTGTATGGCGGCACGCGCACGGAGAAGGCCGGATCTTGCGAAATATCTCGACGACATCGCGCACGTGGTCCGACAACAAGAGAATATATACTATTTAGCCGCACGTGCGGTGGTGCTCCGCACGCGCCCGCCTTGTGGTATGGCCTATAAATAGAAGCTCATTGCAAGCTTGGGAGTTGCACCTATCTTTATATCTCTCTTATATAGATCTCTATCGTCTCTTTTGTTGTTTTTTAGTTAAATAAATGCTGTAAACGGCAATCTGTCGGAATACTGTGATGTAATGTTGTAATATAAGTTTCGTTATAATGCTTAGAAGATGTATCAAGGTTCGTTGTTGTAGAGGAGTTGTTATTTCCGGGGAATACGACTCTAACGCTACAATTGTAATCTAAAGATGAGCGGCTAAGGTCTCGAGGCTAGAACCACCGTTGTGAAGCCACCATCACCGGAATAAACAAGGATTTCATTTTCATTTGTTCTAGTGAGTTTCTTGTTCTTCCTTCATGTTTGAATTGTTTATGTGCAATTCGTATGATCTATACTTATGTTGCATGCTAATCGAATTTAGATACGATAGTTGATAAATTCGTAGATTACCGTGAAGGAGAATGATAATATTCTTCCAACATACGTAAGTTGAGGGTGAATGTTATTAGATTAGGATTTATATCCATATCTTTGATCCGTAAATGCTTTAGTTGTACCGAGAGTGGTGAACTAATTAAAAGCGATGAACCGAAAGGAAAATGCCTCTTTAGCGAATAATAATCCAAGAACTTACGAATGAATATGTGTCTTTCTTGTTATTTTTGGTGGGGTGGTGGATCAACGGTGTGTTCTAGTTGTTTTAATCTTTCTTTAAACAAATTTTCACGTATCGTCTTTTCTTTTCACGTTTGCTACCTTAGTTTGTTAATTGAAAATCCGAGATCATAATCATCAACTTTATAAAAGAAATCGAAGGCAAAAACTCTTTTTAAGTACAAGTCCTCATGGATACGATCCGGTTTCACCACTATAGCTGCGAGCCTTCGCACTTGGGGCTGACATCGGTTTTATTTTATTACTTGTTATCTTTTGCTTTGCATAAAACCGCGAACAAATTTTTTTGGCACACACTAAGTTTTATGGCTACATATGATACGACTTGGGGTTTTCAGTAGTGTATTACTTATAAGCACGAAGCAAATAATAAGATAAGAATAAATCTGTCATTTATTAATTATAAAAACAATTACATAAATTGTCTTTCGGGCCCTACTTCCAACAATCTCCCACTTGCCCGTATTGACAAGCGACAATTGTCTTTCGGTCACTCTACATCTAACAATCTCCCACTTGCCCGTAAAGACAAGCAACAATTGTTTTTAGAGCACCACACCCCTATTCTTTCTATCCACAACATTCTCCCATTTGCTCTAAAGCAGTTGAGATATATTTCCCAATTTCATACCCGCCAAGCGTTTATCAGTGACATTAGATGCCACACGTCTTGGTAAACTGATCAGCTAGGTTGTTGGCTCGAGGCGATCTTTATGACCGAAATGTCGCCTCTCTGCACGGTCTGTCTGATCAAATGGTACTTTCTCTCAATATACTTTTGACCTCTTGTGATTGCAAAGATCATTTGCCTGAGCTACCTCTCTACTGTTGTCACAGTAAAATGTTATCGGCTCATCGAGACCTGGAATTACTTCCCGATCTAACAAAGAACTTCTCAAGCCACACTGCCTCTTTAGCTCCTTCGAAAGCTGCTATGTATTCGACTAACAAAGTCAAACTGGCAGTGCTGGATTGCTCCAGACTATAGCTCCATCACTATGAGTAAACACGAAGCCTGAGATCGATTCACGATCATCCTTAGTCTGACACAAAATCAGAATCAGTGTAGTAATGACATTCAGGTTCGCACCCGAATGCACAAGCATATGGTTCCTCATTTTCTCAAGATACTTGAGGAAGCACTATACTGCTTTCAATGTCCGAATCCAATACTCGACTTTTATTGACTTTTAATAACCTGAATTTATCTATCTAAAAGAGAATCTATCTCATTTTCTCTATATCCGATGACTAAGAGAATTATTTCGTGAGGGGCTGGGTAGGAAACCTCTCGTTGAACTTTGCATTCAAAAATGCATTATCATCTTTAACCAATAAGATGGATGGGATATTGCCTACAACTTGTTCTCATGAATTCGACCGAATCAAATTCTAAGAATATAGTCCACTTTTCTGATTCAGAGAAGCTTTGGCTCGTCACTTGGCTTCAGATAACACACTCATGTTGTTTCCAACTGTTGCAGTGTTATCTTTCTTATTAACACTAATACTCACTACTTTACCAATATTGATATCCTAGTCTACGGAAGACTCATCAATGTTCGGGTCAAACATGTGAATTTCAATGACCTGAAGGTTTACTTTAATCCACCAATGGATTTAAGCATAGGCAGTCAATCTGCCATTGGCTTTAAGCTAAAAACCCTTATGTTCCAAAAGAATTCAAGTTCCTTTGTACGGCAAGAAAGTTTCAGGGCATCACCCATGTTAGTCTTTCTGCTTTTCAGAGAGTTAAGCAAGGCTGAGTGGTGAGAAAGCTTCAGGACATCACCCCCATTTAAACTATCTACTTCTCAGGGAATTACCCCTAGACCACTTGGCTTTGCTTATAAAGTTAAACTTTCTCATTCATTCGACTCTTTTCCATGTAGATCCAATTACTCCAACTGGGCCTGAGACACTCAGGTGGTTCTTCAAGAGTATGAACAGTACTGGAGTACCAAAACTCCATATACAGGTTTATGGCTTTAAACCAACCTCCAATTGTCAGAATCCTATACAGTCTTCCCAAAAAAGACCATAGGTGATCAATCACCCCCAGTAAACTGTAAAGTCTGCATGATCATAGTGGGTCAATGGTTAAACCATACTCCCACTGCATTTGGGTGGATTGATATTCTGATCTAGTTCAGTAGTATTAATCAGTGTAATCCCCAACAACCAATGTTGGATGTGGTCTGATTAAATCAGATAGTAACTCCTTGAGTAACTGTACTTCAAGCTCTAAGGTTGTTATTCAATCATTCTTTTAGAAAGGATGTAATAGTGTTACCTTCACAATCCGATCTTAAGAATTTTATAACCAGCCTTTACTCATTGCATTAAGATATTTCATGAACAGTCAGCATTTGCACGTGTATGTAAAATCTCCAGTCCTACCTTCAACCACTAGTGCTAAATGCCTCTATTTGCGGAAGTGGAGTAAATGCACTTCACTCTTTTTCCATAAATTCATAAGCATCTTCTAGGTAGACTTCTCGGTATTACATAATAATGTGAACCGTTATTTTGCAATCAATAGCTTAATTGAGTTAAGCAGTGTAATGTAGCATATCAATAACTATACAAGACAATACATGGTTTATCCTTTCAGTGAAATCGTTTCACCCGGAGGTAGGCCAAGCATCAGTGCCAAATCTATACTATAGCCTATATCTGAGCATGGAATACTCGTTTCTCTTGTAATATCAGAGATTCCTCCAAATATTAAGATAAACTAATCGGCGTTTCGAGTAGTCGTCAAACAAAATGTCTACCACTCAAAAGCTCCCACTAGCTTGTATCCTTCATAAGACCCCGAAGGTCAATATGAACAAGTTGTGATATTTCTTTAGCTCTATTACCTTTTCCTAATTGAAAGGTTACTTAGTCATTTTTCCTTTGAGATAGTGTTCTTAGACAGGGAGATAGGAATCACCCTTAGCCAATCTTCAGATATTATCTTTTGGATATATGCACTAATTAATAGATGCTGAAGAATCGTTTATCTTAATATGGAAACCATATCTCTTAATAGCTTATGATGTGTTACATATATCTTTTCAGCATTACTTAGTGGTTCTGACTCTGTCAAACAAAAGTCCGAGTCTCAGAATCGTATACAAATGTCATATTCACTTTCTTTAAGGCAACTATTTTTATCGATTTGAAAGTGAATCCATTTGTTCCAATGAATATGAAAACATAAATTAAATTTCTGCGATATTCAAGGATTAAAATCCGCAATTTTGTTTCCTAATATCACTCCCACTATCTTAGCTGAAATAATTGCCCGTTGTCTACTATTCATCATGAATGCCCAGTTACTTTGTTCTTACAAAAGAATTTTAGCTACTGAGTCAAATTACTCGGTTAAGAAAGTCTATTAGGATTCATAGATTAGTGATCCGAAATCACTTTCCTTATCCTATGCTTTCTTTTAGAAATATTTTGGTTTAGCCTTAAACTTGTTTAGTTTTGATGACTTATACTTTTAGACATTTACTTTCCCATTCTTGGCTTTTATAAAGGAAATGGCCGTGAACTAGCAGTCTATAAGAGTAGACACTACTCGTAAACTATGGGATGTCTGGTGAGATTGATATCAAATCATTCTCGTCATCTTTGAACTAATATCGGTTGTCTCTCGTTCAACACGAGTGACAGCAGTGACATGCTCATTAGTGTCACTTAAGTTTGAAGGCTTAGGAGGAACATCCTCTTCCGAAAAATTAATTTGCATTCTCGATTTATGAGTTCAACGTTCTTGTTACTTTTCCAGTTTTACGAAGTCGTTATTAGTCAATATAATATGTTTAGCTGTTTAGATACCTTGAGATGATATGTAGTTGCAAAATAAATTATGACAAAAATATAAATCAAATCATACACTACAACATATAATAATTTTAGGAATTATAAACGTGATGTCATGCATGCAGTTTATCCTACCATTCCAAGGATTTAATCTCACACCTACAGTGCCGCCTTAGGGTAGATCAAAGAGGTGACGATTAATTTGAGACAATCTCTCTCAACAATTAACTGAGAATCGGACATCACCATTTAATTGTTGATTACCTTCCTTTTTCAGCCAAGATATATCCAAAAATATCCTTGTGAGTGTGACCTACTGTTTCAGATCTCAAAGTACGCCCCGAGTATGCCGCCTTAGGGTCGGTCAGTGACCCGACGAGTACCCAAAATCCTATTCTTTCAAAGACCAAGCCAGGCATTTTGATAGTGGTGAAGGCCATCCTTAGGGGGCCGAAATCAAAGCGGCACGAGGCTTCACCATTCTCTCACTTGCTTGTGTCAACAGTATAGGCCGTGGGGTCGGTTGTCCCCTTCCCCGCTCCCACTCGTTATTTTGAAAAATAGGTAGTCTTTTAGGATTTTCAGAATTTATTCACAATCCGAAAAACAATAAATCATGAATATTTAAATTAATCCTCCCACTAGTTCATCAGTTCCAAATACCGTCTAACTAGTGTCACTTATTCACGACTTTCCATTTTCTCGGATTTATAAAATCTTTGTGTAGACACTACACAATTAAAATTCACCATGAATTTTATAATCCTAATACAGTAGGACTTTATGAAATTCTTTTAATAATTCCAAAAACAATAAATCACAAAATTAAAAGCTCCCACTAGTTTATCGGTTCCAAATACCGTCTAACTAGCGACACCTTATTCATGATTTTCCAATTTTTCGAATATTTATAAATCTCTTGTGTAGACACTACACAAATAAAATTTTCAAAGAATTTTATTATCCTAAATGTGTCACGATAAAAGTTCTGGGATTGTAGAATTTTTCGAATAAATCGAAAAACAATAAATCAAAAAAAGCAACCACCAACTTATCGGTTTTAAACGCTGGGTGAGCTTTAACCGAGTTCACCGAATGGTGTCGGGATTGGCTAAGCCGACCCGTCCTCTTCGTTGGTTCATGTACGACTGCTGTGTACGACTGCTGGATGAATCGGGCTAAGGTTGCCCCATTGAGCCTCAGCTCGCCGGATAGCTTGACCTTGCCGGACCCCCGACGCTAACATCGCACTTGGACGGACAAGTCGAGCCGAGCCGAAGCCCTGTTGACCGCCCGAACAAATTTTCGAAGCTTTTGCTCAGTTGGTGTCTTACTTTTCCGGATTTTCCAATTTTTTATTATCAAAATTCAAAATTTATGTAGACACTACATAACCTAAACCCCGTAGGATTTATTTTCCCAAATTAAGTTTATCGTGTGAATTTTATATCCCGATAAAATTCCGTTCGTTTTAATTTATTTAATTAATTACCTAAATTAATCTAAATTAATTACGTCTCATACATGCCTAATTAATATCACTATTAATTATCTATATGTATGCATATGCTAGGAGTGGAATTCATGAAGATGATGGATGTCATGGCATGGTTATCTCACATAAATTATCAAACATGAAAATAAATGTGTAAAAGTAAACCACTAAGATGGACCGTTGGTACCCCGTATCTAACCTATTTATACTAAGAAAAGCAAAAAAAATTAAACCTTTCATATGAAGCAACTTTGATCTTGGAAAAAAAATTGATGCCTTTTCCTTCTTTTCTCCTCTCATACAGCAGCCGTCCTTTTTTTTTTTTATTTATTTATTTATTTATTTATTTATTTTTTTTTTTTTTTTTTTTTTTAGCAGCCGTCCCCTTTCTTTAGCAAGATATTGAATGTATAACATTCATATATCATATTTTCTAATGAAAGATTTTGCAGCGTCCCTTTTTCTTTTTGGACGACGGATCCGGAAAAAAATACTACTATGAAATTTTAATTGCAAAAATAAATTACATATATCCTATACTCGTATAATACTAATTATACGAGTTTACAATAGATCTAATGGTAAACAAGTACTACCCCCAATCCATCTCGTCAACCACAACATTCAATCATTCAACAAAATAAAATATGCAATCTAATATGCAATTCCACTCCTAATTTTAATTAATTATGCTCTCGGTATCGTAAAAATTGAACCTGTCTCTGATACACATGCTAGGAGTAATAGCACCGATCGAGACACTCGATTTTTGCACATCGGAAGTTTATGTGATTTACGATATGAGACATAACTAATTAATACTACGAGAAAGTTAGTAGATTTACCCAACGGAGAGAGAAGCAATCGACCAAGGGAGAAGCCGCAGTCTTTCGGATTGTATCTCCTAGCGACGACTGGTGGACGTCAATCATCGCCGTAGAACCTCCTCGAATATGCATAAGAAAAGCCCTAGGTTTTTCTTCTCTAAATGACTAAGGCAAGAAACTAATTTTTCTTCCTTTTAATTTGTAAGTGGCGCAATTATGAAGTGTGTATTGTGTTGGGAGGAAATCTCTTTATATAGGAAAATAACTAGTCAAGAAAGTAATCTTTTTCACACCACAAAATCTATTACCATAAGGAAAAGATATTTTTCCCACAAAATAAGAGATAATTCCCAAAAAATTAATCTCTCATTTTTCCATTAATTATCCAACAAATAGTTAATTAACTAATTACACATGTGACATAATTTAGGAAATTTCTTCTCCTAAATTATCCACTATGTATGGCACCACTTTAGTCATTTTTTAATAGAAAATGTCTTTTCTATTTTATATATTATTTACCAAATAAAAAATATTGCATATTCATTAAATAGACCAACTATTTAATTTATTCTCGAGGTTCCATGAAACGAGAAAAAACACTCGCGTGTTAGGAGCCAACCCTAACCACGGACTCATAACCAGTAAATTCTGAATAAATTAAACAAAATATTCATCGAACAGAATATTTCTACTTAACTTATTATTTCCGGAATTACGCCACCATAAATCTGAAATTGAACTCTATCGATTATAGATATAACTTATTCTCAAAACGTCGAGTCGAGTCGATAAGTGTCCATTGATATAATCATTACATATAAACTAACCCTCCATAGACTATCCGTAATGAAGCAGGATTATTTCCGTAAACCTTCTTCAATACATCTTATACTTATTTACCATTAACCCACTAGTGATCAATTAGTTCATAACCAATACGAACTCCCGGGATCGATCAGTTTCTAGGATTAACAAATAAATGGATTGTCTTTCTGCTTCCCGCATGAAGGAATGGATTCCATATCTGTGAGACACACACTTCCCACTCAATCCCAGAATAGTGCCAATGTGAAAGTGATTCGGACCGCGCCTCTTAGCGACCCTTAACGAACACATCAAACCCTATCCTGAAACAAGTAGAGTCTCAGAATCACTTGAGTTATTAAGGTTAATCCATATATGATCATCTTGTGATTTAATAAAATTTCTCAATCACGGAATTATATGAGAAACTCATATCAAATCGATCCAGTCCTATATGACTCTCATCATATATAAATACCCCACTTAGACAACCAATGTCGACGGTCCGGATAGGACGGTCACACCATAAAGTGTTTTGGGCGCATTAATGGTGGTTTAATCAATAGACCCCATACTTTGATTAAGTTCATCACGGACTAACATTTCAAGTGTATCACCATAAACTTAATCCTCATGTGTGACACACACTAAGTTATATGGCTACATATGATACGACTTGGGGTTTTTAGTAGTGTATTACTTATAAGCACGAAGCAAATAATAAGATAAGAATAAATTATTAATTATAAAAACAATTACATAAATTGTCTTTCGGGCCCTACTTCCAACAATCTCCCACTTGCCCGTATTGACAAGCGACAATTGTCTTTCGGACACTCTACATCTAACAATCTCCCACTTGCCCGTAAAGACAAGCAACAATTGTTTTTAAAGCACCACACCCCTATTCTTTCTATCCACAACATTCTCCCACTTGCTCTAAAGCAGTTGAGATATATTTCCCAATTTCATACCCGCAAAGCAGTTGAGATATATTTCCCAGTTGAGATATATTTCTCAATTTCATACCCGCCAAGTTGCCTTTCTATTGTTTGATGGTTTTTGTTCTTGTAGTTTGAGACAATTCAAAAAGTCTCCACTTTTTATGGATTTAGAGTATACTTTATTGTTCCATGTTGTTAGTTGTCACATGTTGAATGGACCATTTGGTTAATTTGGGTTCTTTTAATCATTTTGCAAATGAAAACTACATATGCATACCAAAATGAAATAATTAATATTTCATATACATCAGAGTCAAAAGTCATTTTTCAAAATATCGATTAAGTGTGACGCACAAATAAAATAGATGTGATACAAATAAATGTCGTTCTTTTTAATTTGCATTTAAAAAATGCATTGTTTTCTGTTGAAATGGCCTAGAACTTAGAGCCAACGGTGTTATTTTAAGCCATAATAGATATTGTATCTATATATCTTATCGTCTACGCTGGCACTAAAATGATCAACCCAGTTATATATAAAGTCAATTATGTTTTAACATTATGTCGTAGTAATGTTTTCTTTTGCCAGTTCTTCTAATGTGTGATACACGTGGAATTTAAAGGTTCAGTTTAGGTATTCTAAGCAAAACAGGTCTAATGAGTTCAACTCGACATCGGGCATTGGCCAAACATTGGTCTTAGTAAAGTAGACTTCATGAAGTGCATGCCAGCTAAAGCACATCGACGTGAAGTAGTTCGGCCCTATTGCATCGACATAACACAAGTCGTTCTCTGTCCGACAAGGTGCAAGTCGTCTACCGTCTCCTATGATCAGTTTGAAGCATAGTTATCAGACCCGGCCCGGTCATTGACCCGGAAAAGACACCGGGTCACCGGGTCAGTGGTTCAACTGGTGGGTTAGTGGTTAAACCGGTGGGTCACATCATATACTTAAAAAATATAATTGAATATTCAAAACATAAATTAAGATAAAATAAAAATGACAACCATAATTATTTTCAAAATACTTCAATAAACACAATTACAAATTAGACAACATAAAATGCTCAAATGATTATCTGTTGTTCAAGTCAAAGTGCAAATAATTAGTCTTTTCTTTAGGTGTATTGTAGCTACTGCTACAATTTCATACATTCCTAAAAAAACACAGCAATACATTCAATCCATAATGAAAACAAGTTCATTATCTTCACTTCAAGTTTTCGACCGTAAAAAGAGTACAAATACCCCTAAATACCAATAATTATTTCCTATAAAACAAAAAAGAATACATACTTCTGCTTGATTTTATTTTTGGTTAGAGATCTGCTCGATTTTTTTTTTTTTTTTTTTTTGACAAAATTTGCTCGATATTTTGAGATTTATACTATTTAGAACTGAAGATTTTTTTTAGAACCGGCTGAAGGTGAATGAAATCCTGATGACCAAAAAAAAAAAAAAAAACTGGGCTGATGGAAAACCGCCCGGGTCACCGGGTCGACCGGTCCGACCGCCGGGTTGGCCGGGCCAGAACGGTTCACTTGCTTAAACGGTCGAATGCTTGACCCGGCCCAGGTTTGGGACCGGGTCACCGGGTCGACCGGTTCGACCGCCGGGGCCGGGCCGGTCTGATAACTATGGTTTGAAGTAGGATACTCACCAGCTCATACCACCGACATGGTGCATATTCACCTTAATCTGAGACTCACAGCTCGATAAAAGTCTTCAACGAACTCAAGTAGAGGCTATCTAGTCAATATGATTTTAACCCATGATCTCGTAACGTTCTATGATTCACACCTATAGGGTCATTATTACACCGTAACTGCCTTCAATTCATACCGGTTCTCAACCATTTGACCACGACTTCAATGCTCACACAATTAACTCCCCACACAAGAAGGCTTATGAAATGATCATTAACATCACAATTCTGAACTACGTTAACAGCTTGATCTAGGTATGTTGGCAGTCAATCCACATTGGCTCAACTATAATTCACCCTCAAATCTTCTTATAAAATAATTGAGTTATCTCCACGAAACCCAATTACCCGATTAGCAACCCGATCATCGTAAAAAATGGCAATGTGAATGAAGCTAAAATATTATCTAGCTAGTGAGATAAAATCCACTCCCCTTGATTATAAAAGTAAACAAAAAAAAAAAAAAAAAAAACTAAAAATTAAAGCACAAAAGTCTAATGCAGACCGTCCTAACTCTGCCTAAAATTACTTAATTACATGTATAATTGTACAAGTCAAATGTATGTAGAATTTTTAAAAGTTTAATTTGTAGTTTCAGTTTCTTTAGAAGTCATTCATCAGTATTTTAGGCCTTTAAGAATTGTCACTTTGCGGTTGTGTCAAAAAGGTATGACCTAATTCCTTGTTTAATTTGACTTTTTGAAGAGCATTTTGTTTTTGAAGAGCATTTTGTTATTCGTATAGATAATACAACACACTTTTATATAATTAATTGTATCTTATGATTCATTAATCAATATACCATTTACTATATTCAATGATATAAAAAATATTTGTTGTGATGATAGTAAACGTACGAAACAAAAAGAAACAAAAAGAAGTAACAGGTAAAAACTCACAACTCGCCGTAAACGTTATACAATAAAATATGAGATTAATGCAATGTGTCTGGTTATATACACAGCTGTATAAACAATCACTGTATTAAAGTTTGTTGAATATGTGTTTTCAGAATTAATAAACACAACAAATCCTCTCAAATACTAAAAACATATGCATTGAAACCCAAGAAAAGAAAAAAACAAAATTGGATTTCAATCCAATGGCCTAGTCCACATGTCCAATGACTTCAGTTCAGACTAACACAACACTGTACACATTACTTTATACAACTTGGGCTTTGTGGAAAGAAGTCCAAAAAGGTTATGGCTTTAAGAATTCAAATAAATAAATAAATCACACAAGTTAGGAATTGATATGAATGTACATATGAATGGGGGAAGTTATTGGGTGCATCCGTCATATGTGGAGTGCACATATATGGCAAACTGTACACATTTTATTTTTAAACAAAATTCAAACTGTGTGGTCCAAATTTGTTTACCGGTCAATTAGATATATGTGGATATACCACACAAAAACTTCTTCATGAATAGATGCAAATTTCAATCGGATCTCATCTAATAGTAAAAATCATTGTAAAACCTTTTCGGAGTCATTTTATAATTATGGGAATTGAACTTAGGTTATGAGGTGAGAGAAATCCATCACTTATTATAATGGATGAAACAATAGCAAATACTCAATGTGTGACAGCTTTAACAATTTCCTTTATCGGAAGTGAAGGAAACACATCACCACAATAAAAATGTGAGACATACTCATGTTTTCTTACATATATTCTCACATAGTAGGGGAGCACGTTATCACATCCAAACGCTGATATATCTCCAAATACATGTTACATAGTAAATCTTCTCATTTGAACATAGTAAGTGAGTAGTTTGATTGGATGTGGTACATATCAAGAAGTCATGTAATATATAGTACAACTTTTGCCATTATTGGAACTTGCAATGTGTTGAGCTTTGCCAAAATGTTGTTGATACAATCTTTATATATGTGTGTTATGTACTAGTCGTGAAATTCTTTGGGTAATTATGTAAAATTTTATCTAATATTGGACCCTGTTATTGTTTCATCTATCATATTAAGAAGTGTATGTCTCTCCTCGTACATGTGTTTAGCATATATCTTTAACATGATATCAAAGCCGCTCAATTATATTGTTCAAATGTTGAACTCTTTGTTTTTATTCCACTATGGGCATGTTCCCCTTTTTATGTATATACGCCATTGTTGGAGGTACGACCCTTATTCCATTTGTATTCATATTTATTTCTTTCAACATGTAAGTGGTCAAATCATTTGTCATACATTACTTGTGGAATACAATTACCGACTGAAAGTGGCCGATTATGTAAAACCAGATATATGAAATGAGATCTATCTCCGGATGTGTGCAATGAAAAATTCCATCTCTATGTGAGACTGCCCTCCTTTAGTCACTGTATTCTTGATATCTTTACTTAATTTTACAGATGTTTTCCGTATTTCTTCTCCTTCACTTGAATCCATCAATCTTCTCACAACATTTTCAATGGTGTCTGCTTTCACAACTTCATCTCGATTCTCCCAATCCCTTACAAGGATTCCGATCTTCAACAGCTCAGTGATCAGTATAGCGTTTCTTGGCTGGTCTGAATGCATAGGCCAAGCTGCAATCGGAACACCCAAAGAAATGCTTTCAATGCTCGAATTCCATCCGCAATGGCTCATGAAACCTCCGGTTGAAGGGTGTCCAAGAATTTTCAACTGGGGTGCCCAATCCCTTACTATTATTCCTCTTTCTTTGATTCTTTCTTCATAGCCTTCTGGTAATTGTGCATTCTTGAATTCTCCTGTAAAGATATCGCATTTATCCGCTTCTCTCAGAACCCAGATGAACTTTTGCCCACTTTTCTCTAATCCAACAGCGATTTCATCCACTTCTTCATCCGAAAACGAGGTGGTCGTGCCAAAAGATACGAATATCACGGAGTTAGCAGGTTGTTCATCGAGCCACTCCAGACACTTATGACGCTTATTCGAACCTTTCTCCTCATCATCACTTATCACCAAAGGATTGAACGGACCAATAGCCCAATTCTTGTCTGTCTCTGATTGAAGAAATTGAGCCAAGAGATCAAGATAACTACCCTCTATCTCTCTGCAGGTGTTGTAAAGATTCCCAGAGTTCACTTTCTTGCATTCTTCATTCAGTTTTGCAATTTCATTTACATCTGAATTGATGAGAGTCTCAATGGAAGGAAGATCTTCAAATATCTCGGCTTTCGGAATGCTTGGTTTCCCAGCATAATCCCAAATGAAAGAAGAAAGTGTGAAAGCTGAGATGCTGTGAAAGCAATAGGACTCTGCATTTGGAACATTGGGCACATCTTGAACATGATATATCATAAAAGAATCATGTATAACAACAACCCTTTTCGCTGTACTCGAAAGATCCAACAAAAGTTCGTATATCGGCTCACGAAGTTTAAGAGTAGCATAGTATGAAGACAATATATGAGAGGGGAATTTCGAATTGGCATTCGGGTTCAGAGCCGGGTTGTGGAATTCAGGGACAGGGAATTCATGGAAGAAAATGTTGGAGTTTGCAAGAGGATTCCAACCTTGGACTCGAAGTTTTGCTTGGCGGCTGTGGGTGGAGGTGCCGACGTAGTGGACGGGGATGTCGTAGGCGGAGATGAGGCGGGAGAGGTGGAGGAGCTGGTTAAGATGGCCCTGTGCCGGATATGGAATCATCACTACTACTACTTGTTTTTCTTGGCTATCATTATCAGGAGTGTGGTTGATGGCCATTGGAAATAATTATTTGCAGTTTCTTAATTAGTTTGCTATTGCAATCCTTCCCCTTTTATAGCAATTTTTCGTAAGGATTACGTCAAAAATCATAATGAAACTCGTATCAAACAATATGATATACAATAGTGTAAAAATGTATTATATCGCTTCTTGTGATAACTTTATTACGTAATTAACACTATTCTATGGTTTTATTGATAGTGACAGGTGATTGAAAGTTGAGATATGACATACATATGAAAGCTTAAGTTGTTCAGAGATGACGTAGGGTGAAATTCTAGTAGACACATCCAATATGATGGCTATCCCAACTACTTAACATAATTATCCTTCTTTTTTCTCTTTCTAAGCTCAATATACCTATTTGCAACCAATAGGTTTCTTGTTGGGAGGTAGATGCATTAGAGTTCATATGTCGGTTAATTCTTGATCCATAGCCTTCTGGCAATTAGTCTTCTTAACTACTACTTTGTATGTCATTGGCTCTGTGCCATGATTGATATTGTAGAGAAATCCTTGATTACTTGTAGAAATATTAACATAAGACATAACAATATCAAGAGTATGGGAAGAAGTTCTGTTAGAGCAATCGTAGTAATAAAGCTAATATACATTCTCCAATCTAACAAATTTTGACACATGACTTATTTTGAATGGTTAATTTAATTTTATAAAAAAATTATATTGTTTAGTTTGGATTACAAGATGTCGTAGTAGTCAAATTCTATATTCCTTTCACACTCTTTTACCAAGACACAGCTCAGGCCCACTCGTATATTTGGCACTTTATTCACCATGTGATGCAACTTTGGTCAGAGAGAGGCTTCTTGTACGGTCTCCACAAATGGAATACCATGTAGACATTATCTGAAAAATTCTCTCCATTTGATAACTGTTATTTTGCTATTTAAAATATGTTGTTCTCTATTCTGAACAATAGTGAAGAGAATATGGCTAGAAGAGTCCCACTAGGGTTGCTCTTAGTGGCGTTATGGAACATATGATTATTCAGATAAGATATGTGGCATATATATAGTTCTTGCAAATCTTCTAATAGTCTGATGATTATTTTGATCTTGTTGGTCACATGTAGATCTCGTTGACCAACATTGTGATGCTATGTAATACACTGATCATTGTACTCATGAGATTGCATGGCAGGTTAGGGAAGATTAAGTACTCATGTAATACACTCATGATACTTGATCATTGTACTCATGAAAAGGGAAAGTATGTTCATGAAACATAACATTCATGTATACATACTATGTATGTCCATGACTTTATACCCCTTAATATTCGGTTCAAACCCTAGAAACACAAATTTTTATTACTTCTGTTTTCAAGTTTTCCTCTATCCCGCGAGGCAGTTGTGCATAATATACAGAAACCCGAATCAGTATCCGAAACGCGAAAAAACCCGAAACGCGAAAAAACCCTATTTTTCTCCCTTTTCTCATTAAATGGCGTAGAAAAACCCTAGTTTTTCTTCTCCGATAGCTAAGACAAAAAAATAAATTTTCTCTTTTTTTTCTCACTAAATGGTGCAAAAGATGTCTGTCTATTGTGTTCGGAGAAACTCTGTTTATATAGGAAAATAACAAGGCAAAGAGTGTTATCATTTTTACAAGACAATTTCTTTTCTTTAAGGAAAAAAATAATCTTCATTAAATAATAGATAATCATCATTAAATGAGAATATCAATCTCTTACTTTATCCATTAGTTATTTAACAATCAAATAATTAATTACATGTGTGATATAATTCAGGAATATTTCTTTTCCCAAATTTCTACACATGTGGTGCCAAAAATGTGTCATGGAATTATACAAAATGTCTTTTATATTTTACATATTATTTTCCGAACAAATAATATTTCGCATATTCATTAAATAGACCAATTATTTTATCATTTCTCGAGGTTCCAAAATACGAGAATTCACTCGCGTGTTAAGAGCCAACCCGGGGACCATGGACTATAACCAGTAGCTACAATAAATTGAATAAAATATTAATCGAAGAGAACATTTGTATTCAACTTATTAATTCCGGAATTACGCCACCATAAATCTGAAACTGAACTCTATCGATTATAAATATAATTTATTCTCAATATGTCGAGTCAATAAGCGTCCATTGATATAATCATTACATAGAGACTAACCCTCCATAGACTATCAGTAATGAAGCGCATTTTTGTTTCCGTAAACATTCTTCATTACATCTTATCCTTACTTACCATTAACCCACTAGTGATCAATTAATTCATAACCAATATGAACTCCCGGGATCGATCAATTTCTAGGATTAACAAATAAGTATATTGTTTTTCTACTTCCCTAATGAAGGAATGTATATCGTATATGTGAGACACTTTCCTGATAGTGCCAACGTGAAAGTGATCCAGACCGCACCTCTTAGCAATACTTAATAAACATATCAAACTCTATCTCGAAACAAGCAGGAGTCTGCGATTGCTTCAGGATTAAATTTAACCCATAGATGATCATTTTGTAATTTATTAAGTTTTTTCAATCACGAAATTATATGAGAAATACATATTAAATCGGACCAGTCCTATATGACTACATCATATATAAATACCCCATTTAGATAACCAATATCGACGGTCTGGATAAGACGGTCACACCATAAAGTGTTCTGGGCGCATTAATGATAGTTAATCAATAGACCACATACTTTGATTAAGTTCACCACGGACTAACTGTTCAAATGTATCACCAATTAATCCTCGCGTGTAACACCCACTAAGTTATATGGCTACATATGATACAACTTGGGGTTTTCAGCGGTGTATTTCTTATGAGCATGAAACAAGTAATAAGATGTTGAATAAATCTTTTATTTATTAATAATAAAAAAATTACAAAAATTGCTTTTCGGGCACTACATCCAACAAGTAGAAACAAAAGAAAGACAACCAAAAACCTTTAGATTATACCTATCGAAAAACGAACATGTATTCAATTACCAAACTTTGTGTATTGCCTTTGCTATTATGATTAGTCATTCGAACACTGTAATGCCCGACCAATTATTGATGTAATGCAGGAAACAAAGAGTCCTTAGCCATAAAAGAACGGGAAATGACAGTTTGTCCCCTTAAGGTTTAGCATATAAAGCTTTTACCCTATTTTGGTTTAATAATATATGCTTCACCCTTTGTTGTTTAAGATATAAAGTCTATACTCCCCTATGGTATGTTAATTCGGCATGACACTGGTCATCAGCTCGGCACAAAATGCTTACTAGTTCATACAGCCGACATAGTGCATTTTCACCTAGGTTTCAGACTCACAGGTCAGTGCATGTCGGCATCGACCTGGAAACGATGGCTATACAGTCAACATTGCATAAACCCACGCTCTCATAACAATTCTATAATTCACGTATACATGTACATGATTACACCATTACTGCCCTCATAACTCCTTCATGTCATTGAATGGCAAAACAATCAACTCCACACAAGAAAGGCCTATAAAAGAATCATAATCCTCACAAATCAGAACTATGATATTAGCTTATTCTTAAAATCTCTCGGTACGTAGGTAGTTAATCACAATTGATTCAATTATAAATCATTAACAAATCCACATGTTTAGCTTATCCTCATGATATCAATTACCCAAATCACAACCTGATTATAGTTATGAGGGTATTCTAAAAAAAAGTTTTGTTTTGGGATTGATACATAGATGATTACTATGTTTTTTTTTTTTCGATGATGCCTATGTATTGATGATCAAGGGCGGCTCTACATTATGAATTGGGGGTGCGGCCGACCCCTAAAATAAAAATGTTATGTAAAAATATTAGAGAAATTTTTTTATAAACACACATATATGTCCCCTTATTGTTATGTATTGACCCTCTGTTTTTATCTATTGTCTCATAATTAGATGTATAGAATTAAATATTCAAATATATATGTGATACGGGAAAAAAATTAACAAATTTCTAACCCATGTCAAATTTCTTACGTCCGCCCTGTTGATGATGATTGGATTCATGAAATGTATATTCTAATCATGTGTTGCTATCATTTTAGATCACTTCTATTATTGTTGAAAGTGATGAGCAAGAACTTTCGCGGGATCTCCGGCAATTAATCTGATTTTAGTTTTGTCATTTCTTTCCCTAATTAAAAGGACGTTAATTAGTTTTGACATGTACCTATTTGTCATTTTATTAGTTTGTTTATTCGAGATGAAGGCATTCTTGATCAGAACTACATTGAAAATTTCTATGATCATGCTCTTAATTTTATCTTTATTTTGACACTTTTGGTTTTTGGTTTCCATATACGTATATTATTCCATTTTAAGTTCTTTTTTTTTTTTTTTGGTTTGAGGGAATAAGTTCATTTTTCTATGTCTCAAATTTTTATTTAATGGTTGAAGCGTGTCATGGACACTTACCAGACTCAAGCTTCGGTGCGCATTTTAGTGGATAAATGGACGAAGCCCCCGCATGGCGTAGTAAAGAGTAATATGGATGCATCGGTCACAGAGGCAGGAGCATGCATTGGGGTCATATTCCGAGATTCACATGGACAAATCTTGCACTCCTCAAGGCGTCTCACTTTGGCCAGGTGGCCGATTGAATACATGGAGCTCAAGGCAATTTCTTTGGCCTTGACAGAGGCGGAGCACCTAGGGATTCTGAGGCTTGAAGTGGAGAGTGACTGCATGCCGTGCATTTCGCGCATTCGGCGCCCAATAGAGTTGATTTGACTTATACTACCTACTAGTTCGAGATCGTTTGGCCCTTTTGCCCAATTTTACTTCTGTTTCCTTTGCGTTTATTAGGCGGATGGGAAATGTCCCAGCGCATCTTTTAGCTAGATACGGGTTATCTGTTCCTATTAGAACACTTTGGGGCTCTACGCCACCGGGTGATGTTTTGGCCGCTTCTTTGGCGGATCTTACTTAAATAAAATTTCGTTTCCTCAAAAAAAAAATGGTTGAAGCGTGTCGTATATTTAATACTGGTTGTGTGACATGTGACACTTTTAGCCAAAAAATATAAATAAAAAAAATTAAATAAATGTATAGATGAATGATAAAAGTACCATATACCCTCAAAAATAAAAATACCAGATAAAATATTTGAGATAAAAATGCAAAAATCTACCCTTAAAAGGGGGGATGGCGCTGCGGAAGAATGAAAAAAAAATCATAAATGGATCCAGAAGGACGTTACTACATTTTATGTGATTAAAAATGACAAACTCATAATATATGGACAAAAATACCCATTTACACATTAAACACGTAGTAACGCTAGATAAAATGTAGTAACAGCAAAAAAAAAAAAAAAACTAACTAATGTTAAAAAACAAGTAGTAACAGCTCATAAAATGTAGTAATATCCAATGAAAAAGTAGTAACAACCAATAAATAAATAACAGCCTATAAAATAGATAAAGTAACATCAAAAAATGTAGTACCGTTAGTAACAGCCAATAAACATGTAGTAACAACCCATAAAATGTAGTAACATCCAA
Source organism: Gentiana macrophylla (assembly GCA_026214975.1). Classification (NCBI taxonomy): domain Eukaryota; kingdom Viridiplantae; phylum Streptophyta; class Magnoliopsida; order Gentianales; family Gentianaceae; genus Gentiana; species Gentiana macrophylla. The sequence continues at coordinate 1,556,861 of CM047812.1, read as the reverse complement.
TGGAAAATAGTAACAGCCAACAAACAAAGTTGTAACAGCCCATAAATTGTAGTAACGGCCAATAAACAAGCCCATAAAATAGATAAAGTTACATCAAAAAATGTATTAACGTTAAAAAATTAATAGTAACAACCCTAAACCCTAAACATTAAAATAAAAAAAATACAGCCTGCTTCTCCTGCAACTATGGCCGCCGTTAACTCTTCTCCGGTGCACATGGCCCCAGCCCGACTGCCTATAAGCACCGTCGCCGCCGCCATCAATCTGGTGCCTATCGTTCAATCGTTCAATCTGATGCAAATCCACTCTGTCCGTCCCCTCAAACACTATCTATATACCGCTTCCCATGGACTATTCCGGCCGCGGGAATCGTCACCACCAATCGACGAGAAATCTCCGTCGAGTCACCCGTCTTCCATTCCATTGAGGACGGTGAAAGCCATGTGTGGATCCACTCAGTAACACCGATCTGATTCCGTCGAGTCCATCGATCTGATTCGGGTGTTTCCAAAAAGAACATAACACAACTCTGTAGCATCCCCCTTTAATTCATCGACGTTGATGCTCTGTCACCGCCCCTTTTTGAGGGCATCTCCGACATTTGCGCACAGGCGGCCAGAATCAGAGAATCGGACATTCAAAGCTCCGATTTTGACCACAGAATCACCAAGCCAGCATCGAAATGAAGAGCTACGAATCCATAGCTGCAAATGCCTTCCATAATCGAGATGATTCGGTTGCAGATAATCCAAAAAGAAATCACAGCTTTGAAGCCTTCACGAGATACGTGTGGCTATGTGACTTTTCCAAAAATGAAATTGACAATGTGAAAGAGAAAGGATTCGGCTGAATAGGTTGAGTGTTTTAGGGATAGAATTATTAGGTTAAGGGTGTTTTGGGAAATTTACACAGGTTTTGTCATCCTTAGACCATGATTTATTTATTAATATGTCCTTGCTGACAAAAACCTATTAAAAAAATCCAGAAATCATGAAACAACGCTGATGAAAAGTGTCTTATCCTTAGTTTAAATATATTGAATGCTACCTTTAAAAACTAGCATATTGTTGATGAATTTCAAAGGTGCATCATTTTTTTAGTTTTGTCGTGTTACCATTTGTCTTTTTTTTATTTGTACCAAACATTTGTCTTATTATTATTATTATTATTATTATTATTATTATTATTATTATTATTATTATTATTATTTTGAATGGTAACTTTTAAAATTAGTCAATTGTTTATGAATTTCTAAGATGAAAATATAGGATATAATGGTTAGTTTAAATTGATTGAATACAATAATACAATAGCATGGAATTAAAGGAATTCATTTAATATAATGTAATGAAGTAATTTATTACTGTATTTGAGAGTTGACACACGATTAAATAAAATTGATGAGATTACATAAGATGTGACATAAAGAGCGATGAGCGGTGGAGATACATAAAGAAGTGGGGCGATAGGGTGGTAGGGGTGGAGCGGGGTAGTGTGAGTATAGGCCTAGGATGAGATGGCTATATTTAATATAATGATATTGATGTTAAATAAAATAGACTAGCAAACTTAGAAACATATTTATTCTTGTGTATATTTCTCTCATATAAAAGCATGACTTTTATAGCCACAAAGTACAATGGTGAGTCATCTTTGTGAAACAAGTGTCACCCTATAATGATTTACATTTGGCTTGGTAAGTATACATGTTGGCTATGTTGAATCATCCATGTGTATGTCATCTTGCATGTCATACCAAGTGTCCAAAGGATGGACATCCACATAATATACATAACACTCCCCATTGGATGTCCATTACACAATGAATCTGTCTCGTTAAAGCCTTCATTATGAAAAAACCCTATGGGAAAAAATCATAATGAAGGAAAAAAAGTACAACCTTCATTTGTGTTACACTCCCCCTGATTTGAGCATCTCTTCAGGTCTTTAAGCCGGCGCATTCCGATCTTTATCAATTTCTCAAACGTAGCGGTATGTAATGACTTCGTGAATAAATCTGCTGAATTGTCACTTGATCTGATCTGTTGAACATCAATGTCGCCTTTCTTCTGAAGAAGAATTTTGGTGAATTATGTTTCGTTCGATCTCCTTTTTTATGTATCCTCCATTTAGCTGTGCTATACATTTTGCATTGTCTTCATATAATGTAGTCGGCTTCTCTTTCTCAATGAACAAGCCACAAGTTTCTTGGATATAACACGTCAGTGATCTCAACCAGACACATTCTCGGTTTGTTTCATGAATAGCAATTATCTCGGCATGATTTGAAGATGCAGAGACCACAGAATTACATATAGTTGAGCACCATGAATTTGATGTACTGCCGCTTGTAAATAAATAAGCAGTTTGAGACCTTGCTTTGTGGGGGCCATATAAATAACATGCTTCTGCGTAACCAACACAAGTCCATGACTTGCTCTTGTTTGATCTGGGTTGCATAACGTATATGGTATGTACCAAAAACCTTGCTTGGAAAAAACCCAGTGGGAAAAAACCAGTCAAGGTAAAAAAGATTCATGACATATGCGTTCTTATTGCATTGGTTGCCTCGTTAAAAACCTTCAACTAAGAAAACCCAGTAGGAAAAACTTGGCTAAAGGGAAAAAGAGTACAACCATTGGTCTTCGGGACCAAAAGATATCTTTCTTGTGCATGTAATGGATCTTTATAATATAAGCCAATTACTCATATTCAATTATCTTTTGTAACTCTTCAGGAGTTTCACAATAGATCCATACTTTCTCAGATCAAATCATTTATCCTGCTTTCGGGATTTGTAATTTTCTCGTTCTCTTGGATCTTATCATCAAGTTTAGAATCATCGTTATGATCACTTTGATCGTTTTGTCCTCTCTTATGTTGTGGATTTTTATCTTTCGCACCAATCGACCTACCACGCTTCTGGCGTGGTTTCAATTCATTTGCTATATTATTCTTTTCAAGTCCTTCTGGGACTGAAACACGAGCCGGAGCATTCACGGCTTCTATATAAGATTTGGTGGCTCTATTGGAGTCATTAAATGCATCCGGTAATTTATTAACTATATTTAGCAAATGAATTATGCTTTGAAATTCAAGTTCACATGCACTTATACGAGGATCAAGAAAATAAATTTAACGGTATTTTCCAAGAGATTTTCGCTTGTAGAAGTTATTTTTCAAGTCCATTTCCTCCCCCTAATCTCGGGAAAACATTCTCATCAAAATGACAATATGCAAATCTTGCAGTAAATAAGTCACCTATCAAGGGTTCGAGATATCTAATAATAGACGGGGAATTATATCCTATGTAAATTTCCCATCTTCTTTGGGGGCCCATTTTGGTGCGTTTTGCTACAGGCAATATTGGTACATATACCGCGCAACAAAAAATTCTTAGATGAGATATATTGAGCTCATGGCCCATAGCCAAATGCATCGGGGAGTATTTTTTATAGCTCGATGGTCTGATTTGCAAAAGCACTGCTGCATGTACAATAGCATGTTCCCAAGCAGATATGGGTAAATTTGTTCTCATTAACATTGGTCTAGCAATTAACTGTAGTCGTTTAATACATGACTCGGCTAGACCATTTTGCGTGTGAACATGAGCAACCAGATGTTCCACAATAATTCCCACAAACATGTAATAATCATCAAAAGCACGTGATGAATATTCTGCAGCATTATCCAAATGGATACCTCTAATTGGATAATCCGGAAATTGTGCTCGTAAACGGATTATTTGCGCAAGTAATTTTTCAAACGCCAGGTTGTGAGTTGATAACAATGATACAAGTGACCATCTACTGTATGCGTCAATTAGGACCATAAAATATTTGAAGTGTCCACTATATGATGTATAGGTCCACATATGTCGCCATGAATGCTCTCTAAAAATACTGGCGATTAATTGAGTTGCCACTTTCGTGACTAATGGCCTTGTAATAAACTTTCCTTGAGAACATGCCGTATATAACAATTCATTAATATTGAAAAACTTCAGGTTTTTCAGTACGTGGCCATGTGAGTTCTCAATGATTCTTTTCAGCATTACTTTTATATACAAATATTCAGTATTTCTCTCATTCATTGTCTCAATATGATATCCATTCCGGCAGATATCTTTATTCGGGATTTCGGAGAATATAAAGCATGATCGAACATAAATTTCGTTCCCCCAGGGAGAAATATCGTGGTTCTTCCGAAGCCTTCGATCAGTTTTGAACTGCCACATATAGTATTAACGTTTATCTTTTCTTTCCTCAAGAAAGAAAAATATTTCTCATGTTTGAGTATCGTATGCATAGTAGCACTATCAATCAAACAAACATCTACATTTGTATCTTGCACACAATTTATTTACTACTAAGCATATCTGCCTCATTTTATGAACCTCGTTCATAAGCACAAATGTTATAATCATATCTCATCTTTCCAAAAAAGGATAAATTAATTAAGTTATCTCAAAGCTATGAGATTTATATATGTGGGAATAATTATGCCTTTCATGCTTCAAGCGTTTATCATCAATATCAATACAACATTATGCTATATATGATTCCTCAGGAATCATTACATTTTATTCAGAGGTATCACGAATCAATGAACTTCAAGTTCGTTTTCTCGCCCTTGTGTATAGTTAACCATTTTAATCACGATCTACAGATCATAGATAATTGCGTTTTTCTCAATTCCACACATTCTCATTATCAACATAGTCATGTTGAATCTATTGCAATAACCCCTTCAGGGTTTAATGATTTCGTTTTCATTATACTCTACAGAAGTATAACATTTATCTTCTGGAGTTTACCAAATTTTCTTTGACTGTATTTTCATTAGCTCGAGCACATTACAACTCTTTTAGAGTTCTCATTATAGTCATAACCTCTTCTGAGGATTTATATCTTTGAACCAGTTGGTCTTATAACGTTTCCGGAGTCCTTTATTATATCATATTTTGTCCTTCTAGGACATATATATTAATCAGAGCATTTCCAGCTTCTAACTCTTCTGGAGTAATTAAATGCATCTGATTATTTTTCACAAATTATTCTTCTGTGCACATCAAGTTCATGTATTATTTTTCCACGAGATCTATAAATTTCATGTTTTACTTCCTCCCCCTGATCTCGGAAAAATATTTTCATCACAATTTATATCTACTAAGTTTGCAATAACCCTTTGTGGGATTCCACATTTAAATGTGATATCCTCTTACATGAGTATCAACAAACATTACGAGATATTTACTCAATCAGGGAAAAGTATATTGTCTCTTCTGGTGATTAATATCTTTTGATCTATTGTCTCATTTTGATATCCACTTCAGGGGATGTCCTTTTAGTTTGAGACATGGAAAATAATATGATAAACAAAGCTCATTATTTCCGCGTCATCTTCAGGATGACCGTGACATCACGATTCATTTCATGACTGATGTCTTTTGTGAAACTTTATCGAGTTTCACCAAATATTTTACCGTAACTGTACAACAATTACATAACAAGTGACTTGTCACGTCAATAATATATATTTTCATTATTCCACTGGTACTCAGCTTCATCATTGTCTCGTTTTTAGAGGACGGTTTTTTTTTTCAAAAATGAGCCTTTGTCATATCTGTCAGGGATATTTTGGCTTACGGCCTTTTTAAACTTTTAGTTCTCGGACTTCATGTCTGTTTTTATCCCAGTGAATTTCATATTCACTTTTGCAAGATTTCGGGAGCTTTAGATGAGCTTCTGTATATCTCAAGAGAATTGACCATCTTTCAAGTGATCAAATCTTTTATTTCAACCCTCAAAAAATATCTTTTATTCAAAGAATATTTATAGTATACCAGGTTGTATCAACGTTCTTTCATTCTCGTGTCATCAACCCAATTTCGGTTGGATTTATCATGATGACCTTAAAATCATAATTTTTAACCACGGTAACTGATATAATTAGAACCAGTCATGTTCACCTCAATAAACAGACTTGTACGATCTAACATATCTCAAGTATTTCATTTTGTCTCGTTCTTTTCTGGAAACGGACTTGTTTAATCTAAAAAATTTCATTTAGTCACATTCACTTCTGGGAACAGACTTGTCTCATCAATTATCGGTCACGTTCGCTTTTGGGAACGGACTTGTATTATCATTTTCAATGATATTTCACACATATTTTGAACATATATAATATATGTTATAAAAGTGAAAAGTAATAACAAAATTGATATAGATTTCAAGTATCTCATTCTTCAAGTGCTAAATCATTTGATAAAAATGATATCATTTTATAATCATATAAATTGAAATAAATGAAATTTTACCTCAATACTTTACCTCAATCGTAGCCTTATGCCATGTTCACTCGCCGATCTGTATAAGTTGTGATGCTTCTCTCTCGCCATCTGTAGTCCTTCGATTATTAGAAATGAATAATAATAATAATAATAATAATAATAATAATCTATATCTTATTAAAAGAGAGGCAAAGACCTCAAAACCGGTCCACGTCGCCCTCTTTTCCAATTCTAGGTGTTTTGAAAAGCTGACACGTGGCAAGCTGTTGGCTTGACACGTGTCAGCTACTAACTTAAAAAAAATTTAGAGGGTTGCTTTACCAATATATATATGTATACAAACACCATTAAATTATGCAATATTTCTGGTTTAACCTAGAGAAAAATATTATGGACTCCGTTAAAAGAAGCGATATTTTGCATTTTACGTCAAGAAAAAATTTGTGGGATTCGTGAAATTTTCCTTTTTTTTAAGTAAATATTTAAGGACCTCCATGAATAAAATTCTTTCATCCGTCATTGTATATAGTTATGATTATGTTATTTTCCATTGTTATACTTCTCTTTATTAAAGTGTGACAATTTATAAACGTCAATTCACTAACTTTGCACTTGTGGAAATTGTTTAACAACAACGTCAGTGACACTTGCCAGCTTCAGACGTGGCAAACTCTCGGTGGCACACATACCGTTAAAATATGCAATATTTTTTATTTAACCTCTAGAAAAATATTACGGATCTCGTGAAATTTTCTTTTTTTTTGCCTTATTAAATATTTAAGGACCTCTCTGAATAAAATTCTTTCATTCGTCGCTGTAAATAGTTATGATTATGTTGTTTTTTATTGTTATATTTCACTTTATTAAAGTGTCACAACTTAGAAATGTCAATCCACTAACTTTCCACAGGTGTTCGTTGTTTAATAACAACGTCAGTGATACTTACGGGGGTGTTTAACAACGAACACCAGTGACACTGACGTTTATTACTTTCGGAAAAACAATCAAATAATAGGTGCCAGAAGTAAAAAAAACGGGATGCCTTTAGAACCCCCGATATATATATATATAACAAAAGGATTATACTTGCTCATTTTATAGATTAAAGAATATTAGGTATACACATAATATAATACTATATATAACAAAATAAAATCTTATCTTAAATAATGGATATCTGATGTGATATATATAACAAAAGGATTATACTTGCTTATTTAATAGATTAAAGAATATTATGTATACACATAATATAATAATATAATCTATATATATATATAACAAAATAAAATCTTATGTTAAATATTGGATATGTGATGTGATATATACGTGTTGGGTTAAGGAAGGGGAGGGAAGACCCGGTGGGTGGGGTGGGGGGGGGGGAATGGGCTAGCTGTTTACTTTTGCTGGTGGATAATGATTATAGGCATAGTAGACTACATAGAAGGGGTCGCTGGTGGGAGTGGGGATAGGGCCAGCTGTTAACTACTAACTATTATTAAAAAAAATTGAGTAGCTTTACCAAAATATATGTATATATATATACATATATATCTACAGATGTTGTTGAAATTTGCGATGTTTTGCATTCTACCTCTATAACAATATTGTAGGCATATAATTATTTATAGATATATACAATTATTCACTGATCTATATTTACCTAAATGGGTTTATAGACCCTGTTAAAGGATGTAATAATTTGCATTTTACCTCTAGAAAAATATTATGTGCCTCGTGAATTTTTTTGTTTTGTTTTATAGTGAATATTTAAGGACCTCTATGAATAAAATTCTTTCATCCGTCATTGAACTATTCATTACATTACAAGTACAATTTATACACAATCTGTTTTACAGGGCCAACCATTGATGAAGGAAGTAGAAGCAGCTATATTTGGAAAGAAAGTTTTCTGTTTTCTGAAGTTTTTCATGGCTGATAAAAACTGCACAGTTGTGCAATTGTACACAGAAGAAGCCGTTCTTGCCTCTCAAGCTACCAAGATGCACACAGATGATCTATATAATATAATCTATATATATATATAACAAAATAAAATCTTATGTTAAAGTCTAGATATGTGATGTGATATATACATGTTGGGTTAAGGAATGGGAGGGAAGAGCCGGGGGTGCGAATGGGCCAATTATTTACTTTTCTTTGGTGGATAAGGATTATAGGCATAGTAGACTACATAGAATGGGTCGGTGGTGGGAGTGGGGATATGGCCAGCTGTTAACTACTGACTATTATTAAAAAACAATTGAGTAGCTTTACCAAAATATATATGTGTGTGTATATATATATATATATATATATATATATATATATATATATAAATGGATTTATAGACCCTGTTAAAAGATGTAATATTTTGCATTTTACCTCTAGAAAAATATTGTGGGTCTCGTGAAATTTTCTTTTTTTTGTTTTATAGTAAATATTTAAGGACCTCTATGAATAAAATTCTTTCATCCGTCATTGAACTATTCATTACATTACAAGTACAATTTATACACAATCTGTTTTACAAGGCCAACCATTAATGAAGGAAGTAGAAGCAACTATATTTGGAAAGAAAGTTTTCTGTTTTCTGAAGTTTTTAATGGCTGATAAAAACTACACAATTGTGCAATTGTACAAAGAAGAAGCCGTTCTTGCCTCTCAAGCTACCGAGATGCACACAGATGATCCTCAGTCAGTAATGCATGTGGTGCAACAACCAACAAAAGAAACAACCGAATTTTCAGCCCCACAACCAAAGCTGTCCTCGAAGAAATTGCTGATTCGGTTGAGTTAAAAGATGACACATGTATCCAGCCGCCACATTCCCAAAGAACCTTAATGTTTGGTTCTATACCTACAACAATCCCAACAGCTACTCTAGAGAAGGGGACTGGATCAATTGATATTCCACCTATGGTTCATGAAGTTGAAAGTCCAACCAAAAAGATGAAGGACAAAGAAGACAACAAGGAGAAGGGAAATTAAGAGTTGATGTATGTTTATGTATTAATAATACAGTCATGGTTGTTTTGTATGCTTTTTAAAAGCCAAACTTTGATGTAGTGGGGAATATAGTTAGTATATTACCACAATTACCTTTTGTCATCAATAATGTTTAATGGTGTAGTAATACACATAACTACGAGTGCTTGCAATGATTGTATTCCACTATCTTTTGTAACTTATGGTAGCCAAACTTATTATCTTTTGAATTATATGGCTTCATGTTAATAAAAATTCATGATTGTATCATGTCTATGACTATAAAAATATAATCCACTTCTACGTTTACGGCTTTAACGGGCCTTACATGGCGTAAACATTCCCACTAGTAGTAGTAATAATAATAATAATAATAGGGTGGAGAGTTTTAAATATCCTATCACCGCGTGTTTAGACCACTTGCATTTAACCTGGCTAATCCAAGGTTGTTGCTTAATTTGTTGATTCAACGAGCACCACCATATATGGATATATAGATAAGGATAGACACTCTACAGTTTATCGGAATAAGGAGATTTTATCACACGACTCAATCGGTAGAGACTTGTGCTGATAACATGTTAAATAAAATAGACTAGCAAACTTAGAAATATATTTATTCTTATGTATATTTCTCACATATGAAAGCATGACTTTTATAGCCACATAATACAATAGTTTGTCATCTTTGCGAAACAAGTGTCACCCTATAATGATTTAAATTTGGCTTGGTAAGTATAAGCCACATGTTGGCTATGTTGAATCATCTATGTGTATGGCATCTTGCATGTCATACCAAGTGTCCAAAGGATGGGCATCCACATAATATACATAACAATTGTTTCATTTTGCTTGTGGATATAGATGGCGACAGATTTATGTTTTACTATAAGGGAGTATGGACTAATGGACCCCCTTAAAACCTATACATATTACTCCCTCCGTCCCATATTATAAATACTTTTGGTTTTTTCACATAAATTAAGAAAAATCATAAATAAGTTATTTTTTAATATTTCAAGGCAAAATATTGTATTGTTTTTGGGAGTGACTTATAATATTTCATTGTTTAATGTGAAAGTGAAAACAATGCATTAATTTTGTATTGAAATGTGAAAAGAACTTATATTTTGGGACACCACAAAAAAGTTAAAAAGACTTATATTACGGGACGGAGGGAGTATATTAAAAGAAAATTGTAAAAATAAATTACATAAAAAATTAAAATAAAAAAAGAATCGGGCACCATGCCGGTTTTTTTTTTTTTATTTGCCCGTTTTTAGAACGCTGCTGCGGTGGGTTGCACTTGCACTACCACAACGGTGGACCCCGAGTCTCATGAATACAAAATGATGAAATGCTATGAATCATTGGGAGTTCCCAACACCCTTAGAAGAGTGCCCAAAACCACGTGTTATCGAGTATGAAACGAATTAAGTTCGATATAACTCAATCCAGTTTGGACCCACGGCTTTTTCATTCGAGTCAAGCTCGAACCCTGAAAAGTATCGACTCGATTACACTCCCAATCTTTAATGTTGGAGAAAATGTGATTTGTCCATTTGCGCTAAACACAAGGGATTTTCAAAGGTAATTAACAGAAAGAATCCATGTCTAATAAGATGTATATATCAAAAACACTTCCATCAAACATTAAATTTGTATCATCAATACAAAAAATGAACCAAGAAAACGAAAACAACCCGTCCATTGATCGTTAATAGGTACACAAATTAGCCAAATTTATATCTACTAATGTTGTTCAAATAAGCCATTAAACATGAACTTCCAACCGTATTTGTGTAATTGTAACAAGTGATTTGTATCTTACCACCGCTCGAGGTTGTTTACTCGAGTCTTATTCTCACTAGGTGACGTCATATTTAAAAATCGCGTGACAAATAAACCAATGCTGACGAACCTGCAACTAAACCGCCTGCAGAGACTCCCTATTGAGGAGTTATCACTTGCTTCATTCACATTACGATATGTGGTCCAGATGAAGCCACGTAGGAGACTCTTGATATGGAAGTCTCCGCCTTAGAATTTCCCAAGTATGAAAGAGATAAGACACCTGTCGTAATACGATTGGAGCAAGTGATAGTTCCTCGATAAGGAGTGTCCATACGGTAAAATTTCCCTATTTCCGGTGCAACTAAACGGCTGCAGAGGATAGGTTCTTCTTCTTCTTTGGCGGTGGGTTACCTCCGGACAACACCACGTACGAATAGAACAGCAGCATTGCCGCGCTATCATAATCGAAACAGCAATACATAGCCATTATTACCCAGAAAAAGGAAACAAAAATGTTAGGGGGTTGACAGGGGTAAGATGCTGTACCTAATGGCAGCATATAAGCCTGTTGGAAATACCGTCTTTGTCTGCAGAAAAGTAAATCAAAAGCGATACATACACGACGTAATATACATACTTATAAGTCTTTGCTAAGTACAACTCATATCAATCAGTACGCCTCACACTCACGAGAGTAACGATAAGTGTACATGTTGTGCGTTTGTCGAGACGTTTTGCAGACCATACTTACTAAAACATGAAATTAAACGAATAGAACTATATGAAAGAGGTATCAGAATTACCAAGGAGTAAGTTTGTCCACTCTTCCACATGAGTACTGCTGCTAGCACTACAAAAATATATCCACAATAAAAAGGAGAACTAATAATAATAACAGGAAAAAAAAAAAAAGGGTAAAAGCGCTGAGTTCCCAATGTTTCTCCAACAGTTGTGATCTATCCATCTCTTCTTTGATTTTGGTTTTAATTTCATTACAGAATTACTCCAAATATGTATGACCGGTTCCTTATCTTTCGTTTTTTATTTTTTCTTCAGAATTGTTTACTATCTATACGTTTCACGAACGCTAAACAATTAACAGATAACAGAACAATCAAAAGGATGACCCCAAAGAAGAGAAGCAAATATGTAATTTACATTCTATTAAAGTAACAAAATTTATTCTTGTTCTAGTTTCTTCTTATGAAAATTATTAGGTTGTATAATCCCGTGAAGGAGGGCATGCAATGGTGGGATCCACAGATCAAAGGCACTGAGCACGAAAGAAAACTCGAAAATCCACATGGGCATGAGCCCCAGTGGAACCGCATTACATCCGCCCCTGTACGCGTACGCATGCCTTAACGTGCATTTTACCTTTTGATTGTGCTCTCTTGGTATATAAAAATGAAACATAATAAGTAACAAAAAAAGAAACCCGAAAAAGGGATGCATACAGAGGGACGGAGGTAGAAATAACAAAAAAGAGCAACAGCAACATTGGTTCGAAACCGAGCCAAGGAATAAAACAGAATATTACCAAATAACACACAATTTAAACCAGAAAAGTCTATTATGATATTTAGTCCAGAGACAATACATACCGGCTTGACCTAGCATGAATGGCAAGCTAGATTTTCCTTTTCTCCAAACTTTCAAACTGAGAGTGCTGAGAGCCAATAGAGGGCCACCAAAGAACACGCCGGTACGTAGAATCGCAGGGTTTCTCGATACAGCAAAACCGATTAGCCCGCTGGTTAGAACAAGCCCACCTGAAAACATACAACCATGATGTAATAACTACAAAATAAATATGGAGTTGAAAGTAATGTCTTCATACGACTCAAAGGACAAACAGAAGGGTAATGCGAAGCAAAATGTGCCTTTAGGTTGCATGGATACGGACACGTGGATATGGGATACACGGGTGCGCGAATTTTGAAAAATACAAGACACGCGTATGTGAGTCAAAAAAAAAAAAAAAAAAAGACACGGTTATGGAAGCATTTGTGTAAATATTACAAATATAAGAACCGGTTCCCTTCATTTTCAGGAGTATTTCATAATTCTGGATAGCTCTTCATTCATTATTTGATTGTAATTACTCAATTTTCAACATGATTTTTCATTTCACCTATCTGAGTTATTGGTATACATATATGAATCCCATATCCAACTTGTGAAAATTACAAATTCGTTCCGTAGGTGTGTATCCTAAGTATCCGGTGAATATCAGTTGTAGGATACATATCAGATACGGGTCGCATTACCAGACTGAAGTATCCATGCATCATAGAATTGTGCCTTTCTCCAAAATATGCCTTGGAACAAATCCCTCGTTTAAGTAAAATTAAGAAATTAACAATACAAAGGTACGATTTCTAACCGTAAGGAATTCCGAGACAAAAATCATGAATCTTTGCTGCTCTTTGATGTTCGGTAGCAGCACTAGGTTCTTCTTGTACATCTTCACTCTGCCCTGCAGCAGGCACAGGTGCCTCGATAGCAGAATTCGAAGTTGAAGAACTTCCGTTTTGTGATACTGATGCCTCATCTGTGTAGCTTAATGCCGCTTTAGTCTCCAGCTTGGACCTATTTGTGGCACGCTCATCATTGCTCGTAATAACTAAGATCTGCATTACAAGAATTTGAAAATTCCTATTAATCCCAGGCATGAAGGCGTATGGAAATTTCCAGTCAATATAACCCACGACGACGATAAAAAAAAAAGTTTATTTTCAAATATTAACAATACTGGCTGATACAATAGTCCCTTTAGCAGCATTATTTACAAGAACATATAAAAAAACACGACCAAAAATGAACAAAGTTACAAACTTTGGGACAAAAAAACACAAATCAGTATAAGAGTGCATAAAAATCCATACAATGAACCGTTTTGAATCCATAAAGCTTAACTGAAGATGTATAAAACATTTATGTATGTAGTCATATAGATATTGCGTCTTTATTGGTATCACAGTGTTTTTACTGTCACAACCAAAAACAATCAATCGGCGGGAAGTCAATTCTTAGCTCAAGATCGACTTTCACACCAAAAACAATCAACTGGCGGAAAGTATATGCTTAGCTCAACATCTACTTTCACCTGGCGTGAGGTCGATTCTCGGCACAGGATTGACTTTCACCTGGTCGATTGTTATTATGACGATCTACTTGATGGAAAGTCAATTCTCTAGCTCAAGGATAGTAGAATCGATTGTCAATGTGCTGCCACAACGATATCGGTTAAAGATACATACAGATATAGGTTAATCCAAAAGCAGTTTTTATCTTCAAATCATATAACATAATGGACAATATTTGGCTTACGCTAATGTCTAATATCTGATCAAAAACATTCTCATTAGTCATTATACAGAAATACTTGTTTTCTGAAGTAAAATTGTTCAATCCAAAAAAACCCAATTGCATATTAAAGCTGTATCAGCTAATCTCACATAAATTGTCAGAATCAATTAAACTAGCTAAACATTTCCACAAATTTCATGAAAACATATAAGATTAGCACAAAGCAAACAAATCAATAGAAAAAAAAAACCACGAAATTCACAGAAATTATTGCTGAAGTTTAGCAGCAAAAGACTTTACCTTTGGGCGAAAATTGGAAAATGATCGGGTAGGTAAACGGTACACCGAACCACGGTAGATGGAAGAGAAGCATGAGAGTTGAAAGATCGCTGCAGAAGCCATAACTTTACTCCTTCTTTTCCGATTACTGCTTCTTCTTCAAATAATTACGGATTGCAGTAAAAGTTTCCTCCGACTGGTCGGTGTAGTATGAAAAGGAATACAAAGTTGACCGGAAAAGGCCCTCTGTCGCCGTCAAGGTGAGATGGACACGCGTGTTATTAAAGATAAAACATCCTCTCTTTTTTTTCTTTTTCTTTTTTTTTTTCCCCTCCGGGGTGTAAACGATGTTATTCGAATCAAGCTTGAATCTGAACTCGAGCATCTTGATCGTTAAAAATGTTAGACATTCGGATCGTTAAAAATGTTATTCGAATCAAGCTCGAATCATGAATTGCTTGTATTCGGTTAAATCATATATGAGAATAATTTCATAAACCGAGTGTCAAGATGCTTACGAGTTGCTCGGATCGTTTACACCCTTAGGTTTAATACACACTCCCTACATAACAATCGCCGTCTGTTAACGGTGAATTTTATGGTTTTTATCGCTTTATTCCGTAACAATATTCTTCGTATTTTATTACCTTTTGTAAAAAATAGTAGTTTAATTGAAATATTGAGGGGTTGTGTATGAAAAGGATTAAAATGCAAATTCGAGCTATTTATGTGGTTTATTAGTCATTTTCTATCTATCTATCTATATATATATATATATATATATATATATATTTCTACCGTTTGCATGTTTTTACCCCCTTGTAGATATACATTTTCGAGCTAAAAAGAGGATTAAATGGTGTCAAGGATCGAGTTTATACGAAGGAAAGAGATAAAGATGATAAAATCACTTTTTGACCAAGTTGAACGCACGTTTGATGTAGCGTCCCATCGAATCAAGGCGTCCACTATTCCGCATCAAGCGTCCAGGAAGAGATATTTGATTCGAGTTGTGAAAATTTCACAGACGAAAGGTCCATTTTTGCATAGACGGACGCCCAAAAGACTCGGCCCGACTCGATGAATTTTGTGAAGCCTGGGCGGGCGTCTACCTTTCCGGACGGGCGTCCCAATAGCCGACTTAACCCTAGCCGCCTCAAAATCTTATAAATACCGGCGTGTATTGAACCTGTCGCATCATACGCATTATTCATTCACAATAAAAGAGAGCGACCGACACCACATTCGAGCAAACAAGGAGATGAATTCTTCCATCCCAACAATCATGATCACCAACATGATTGTTGGCTAAGCACCAGCGGTGGGACAACGGAGGAAACCAATCAACAACCACACCAACTAGAGGATTCTTAGCTATATCTTAGTGAGTTAAATTTATGATTTTTCATCAATTGGATATTGTTATATTTTTTATGTTTTATTTGAATCGAGAGATCGATGGAACTACCTTTTGATTGAATTTATATGAGAATATTGTTCAAGCTTTGATCTTTTCAATTGATGCAATTAATTGTAATTCAAGAGATTGTTTATGATTAATTGAGTAGAGTATTGGAGACAATCTCATGATCTTGTTATGCATGCTAGTTTAGTTTTGCTTGAGAAAGAAAACGAAACCCTAGAAATTGATTAAAGAGATTGAATCGAATTCGTGATTTGATCATTACTAAAAACCGTATTTTTAGCTCACAATCTAGTTGGGGTTGGTTGGTTGGTTGGTGGATTCTCGTTGCCTTGCCGTTATTTTAAATCTTTGATAAACCAAATTCGTTCAGATCAATTGTGATTGCTACGTTTAGTTATTTTAAAACCCTAGTTGTTACCAGCGTGTTTTTCTGCATATTTCTGTTTTTAGATCGTAATCGGACGCCCGTCCACCTTAAGTGAACGGCCGTCCAGCGTCGAATTCTTCTATTTCTTGTTATTTTAGTCACTTTCCATTGTTTTTAGATTACAAGTAGCATATACCTTAGTTTTAGATAATAATTTGTGACATAATCGATACAATAACTGTACTTAATCCGATAGACGTTCGATTCCCTTAGGACGACCCGGTAACACCTTTACTACGAACCTTATACTTGGGGTGTTCCGGTAATTATAAATTTATAACGAGTTTTTACCGAACAAGTTTTTGGCGCCGTTGCCGGGGATTCGGTAACGGTTGTCGGATTCTTCGTAGTGCGCTTTTTACGTATCGGCGCGATTTTGGCCATAACTTTCGGCTCGAGTGTCCGTTTGGCGCGCAGGACCCCAATTCGGAAAGCTCGTTCCGACGCCGACGACGTGGTGAACAGAGTACGGCCGTTCAACATTGTTTTCGAGGTCAAAATCCACTGTTTTCCCTTCCATTTTAGCCCTAGAAGATTTCAACACGTTTTTTTTCACCGTCTTAGTGTTTTTCCTGTTTTAAGTTTTTCGTAGGTAGGTTTCTTTTCCTGTTTCTGTTCCTCTCTCCTCTCTTTCTAAACCTCTAAACCCTCTAATCTTCTCTACATTCGTTCTCATCAACCCTAAGGTTGATTTCCTCCTATTCTGCTCTTCTGGTTTATGCAAACCAGGAGTAAGAAGGGACCTCTTACATTTAATCCCGAACCTGAGCAATCTATTCTCAGGAGGAAGCTCTTCCCTAATCCAGACATTATGGCTAACAAAGTTCAAAATCCAGATCCTCAAGCCCAAATGAATCTGATCCTTCAACCGATGCAAGCAATACAACAACAACAGAATCAACAAGCTGGGATAAATAATCAATTTCAACAGTTCCGTCAGAACCAGCTAAACCAATTAAATCAAGACCCCTATGCTCCCTATCTTGACCAAGACTTCCTGGAAGGGCATAGACCTATTCGCCCTCCAGACATGGGGCAAGTGAACTTCGATTTGAAAAATGGAGTGGTAGGACTGGTCCAGAATAGTTCTTTTCATGGCACTGCTGACGAAGATCCTCATGACTTCTTGTCCACCTTCGTTCAAATCTGCGAAGCAGGCCACTATCCTGGTGTTGATTCTGAGATTGTCAAGTTAAAACTCTTCCCGTTTGCTCTAAAGGGTGAAGCAAACCGTTGGTTCATATCTTTAGCCCATCATTCTCTCCGTACCTGGAATGATGTCAAAAGAGCCTTTGCTCTGAAGTTTGTCTCACCTGGGACAATCATGGACATGAAAAGGAAGATAGCCACATTTGAACAACTTGATGGTGAGAGTGTGGGGAAAGCATGGGAGAGACTAAATCTGTTGATGAGGAAGTGCCCCAACTAGGGATGGCAATGGGTCGGGTAGGGGACGGGTTTAGCTCCACCCGACCCATACCCACTCCTAAATTTTTTTACCCATACCCGAACGGGTATAAATAAAATCCCCCCATACCAACCCCCAACGGGTAACGGGTAGGGTACGGGTACCCAACTTTTACCTGAGCATGTATAAATAATTTTTTTCTACTCCGCGGTGACACCTGCTGAGATAATTAACCCTGAAATTCTACTACTAATGTTTTTTAGTTTTTTAGTTTTTTTTTATCAGTTCTACTAACGTTAGGTTTAGGTTTTATTTATTTGGGACATTCGATTGGGTAGAATACATATCGGGTGGGTGACCTCAAAGAAAAAGCTACGGGTAGGGTAGGGTACATGTCTGGGAATGGGTCGGGGACGGGTAGGGTAGGGTTTTATGCTATACCCGATACCCGACCCGATACCCGAACGGGTACAGAAATTTTACCCATACCCGACCCATTACCCGAATGGGTAGTTGAAAATCATACCCGAACGGGTAGGGTAACGGGTAGGGCAGGGTCGGGTTGGGCGAGATTGCCATCCCTAGCCCCAACCATGGATACAGTAGACATGAGCTACTAGAGTTATTCTACAGAGGTGTCTCTCAACCAAATAGAGACTTCCTAGATTCAACTGCTCATGGATCATTCCTAGGGGGAGGTGATGACGCTGCTTACAGGGTAGCTGAAACTATAGCAAAGAATAACATGTGGTCAACTCCAAGGAAGACCAATGTTAGTAGGAATAACAAAGAATCCGCTGCGAGCAATTCTAAGACTAAGATGTTAGTTGCTCAAATGGAAATGATGAGCAAGCAGCTAGCCGATTTACAAATGCAGCAGCAGAGAGGGCCATCAGATGTGAACTACCTGGGAATGCAGGCGGGAAATGAGATGACTGAGGAAGTGAATTTAATGGAGAATCATAATCAAACCTTCACAAACTTCAATCAGAATCAGACTTATTCCGGATTTCAACGTCCTAATCTTAATCAAGCCAATGCACCACCTGGCCCATCAAATTCCAAACCTTCTTTCAGCTCAAGTTATCAAGACCACCTCCCGGGGTGGTTAATCAATCTCACAATCCTAACTCCCAGAGACCTCAAGGTGGTTGGAATCAAAACCAACATCATAACCAAACCACCTCTTGTGTCCCCCAACATAAGTTTGATGAGCTAGTAGACATGGTGAAGACCCTGGCTACTAGTGTCAAGACAATAGAGAGACATGTTGGTCGATGGCAGACCAACAAGCAAGCGCACCTACGGTAAACTTCCAAGTTATACTGAAAGAAATCCTAAAGCAGATATCAATGTTTGCACTGCCATCACACCTCAATGGGATTATGGGAACGAAGAGCTAAATGAGGTCACTCTAAGAAGTGGTAAGCAGGCGGGACCCGGAAAGATGTCGGGAAACGAGTAGCCCCTCCTGACGCCATAAGTTCAGGAGGGGGCAATCAGAAGTTAAATACCGAAGAAAGCAACAGTGAGGAGGAGCTTAATGATGATTCTTCGGGTGAGAAAATGATTCCGATAGAGAAATGAGGAAAAGTCGGTGGTTGTACTTCGACAAAGAAGAGGAGGAAAAGTTTGTCGATGGAAGGATAAGGAAGACGAAGCCATAAAAAATCAAGCCATGAACAATGATAAAGCCCTTCCTTATCCACCGAAGAAGAAAGAGAATACCCTCAGTCATGACAAAGAATATGACGGTGTGAGGAGGATGCTTAGAGATACCAAAGTGAGTATACCCCTAGCTGAGGTATTGACTGAAATGCCCAAGTGCTCTAAGTATCTTAAGGAAGTTTGTAGAAGCAAGAAGAAGCTTCAAGGGATAGCAGAAGAAGTTTTAAGAGAAGAGTGCTCTATGGTTTCACAAAAAGTTGCTACTAAGCGAGGTGACCCCGGGAGACCTTCAGTCTCTTGTGAGATTGAAGGCCACATGTTCCAAAACGTCTTATGCGACTCAGGGGCCTCCATAAATATGATGCCAATGAACGTCTGTAAAAAGCTCGGTTTAGACAAAAGAATGCGGGAACGCCCTATTTCTCTTCAGATGGTAGACCGATCTAGCCGCTCAGCAGCCGGTTGTGTTGCTAATGTTCTTCTCCGTGTTGGACATTTGGTTTTCCCTACTGACTGGGTTATCTTATACTATCCACCTGACAAAGAGATGCCTCTAATTCTAGGCCGGACCTTTTTGGACACCTCTGCCGCCCTCATCGATTTACTGTAAAGGTCGATTACGCTTAGAGTCGATGATACATCCATTACCTTCACACGAGGGAAAAGTCCTGAGGAAACCTTGATTGAAGAAATCTCGTTCGTTGAAGCAATTTATGAGGACGAAGAAGATGCCAACTCTGAAGAAGCGGTAGAGCTAATAGAGATAGGTGTTTTCGAAGCTATAAACATTAAAGATCAAGCTGACTGTGGACCATCTTCTGTTTCATTACAGGCCGTAGTCACTGACGAGTCATCTTCACAACTTGCTCACACCGAGCTGTCAATGAACAAGAAACATGGAGATTCCCAAAGAATGAACGATGATTTCAAAGAGGCGCATCAAGAAGACTTTAACCCTGTAGAAGAGGAAGCCCGATGGGTAGTTGGGATGAAGTGGATTTACGGAGAGAGACTACTCATTGGGAGGTTGATGATTGGGAACAACTAGCGCGAGGAGCTAGAAGAAGAAGAGTTGAGAAAGATGATCAAGCATAAGAAGGAGAAAGCGGTGTCGACAAAAGGATCCCTATGGATGATGTAATCCAAGACCTTTACTGGGTTATACCTCGGGAAGATGAGGTATTCTTCATCCAACCACTTCAAGCCCATAAGGAAAAAGTGGCCCTTAAAATCCAAAGATTGAGCAACCACCTACCGACTTGGAGCTTAAACCGCTTCCGCAACACCTTAAGTACATTTTTCTTAAGGATGGTGATAAGTTACCCTTGTTCATCTCTTCAAAACTCGAGCCCGAGCAAGAAGCACTGCTTGATAAAAGTGCTTGAAAAGAACATCCTCGCGTTCGGATGGCAAGTGGGTGATATCCGAGAATCAGCCCGATGTGTGCATGCATAAAATCCGAACGGAGGAAGGAGCTAAGAAAGTCAGACAACCTCAGCGAAGGCTGAATCCGCACATGCAGGAGGTTGTCAAGAAAGAAGTCATAAAATGGTTAGATATGGGAATCATCTATGCAATCGCCGACAGTGAGTGGGTTAGCCCCACCCAAGTTGTGCCAAATAAGGGAGGTATTACCGTGGAAAAGAATGAAAAGGGGGAAGAAGTAGCTTTACGCCTTGTGACTGGCTACAGGGTCTGCATTGACTATCGCAGATTGAATGAAGTCACCGCCAAAGACCATTTCCCTTACCTTTCATTGACCAAACTTCTTGAAAGACCGAGTGGTCATAAGTATTATTGTTTCCTCGATGGATATTCGTTTACTTCCAGATAGCCATCGACCCTAATGACCAGAGAAGACTACGTTTACGTGTCCATCGTGCACTTTTGCTTTTCGCGAATGCCTTTGGGTTATGCAATGCACCAAAGAACATTTGAACGGTGCATATTAGCCATTTTCGATGGACTTGTGGAGAAATGTATGGAAGTCTTCATGGATGACTTCTCAGTCTATGGCGATAGCTTTGATGAGATCTTGGAAAATCTAGATATGGTACTTCAACGCTGTGTTGAAAAGAATTTAGTGCTTAACTGGGAGAAATGCCATTTTCTAGTAGATGAAGGGATTGTTCTGGGACACAAGGTGTCCAGTACTGGTATTCAGGTTGATAAGGCTAAAGTAGAGGCCATTGAAAAGATGGCGTACCCGAAAACAGTGAAAGAGGTACGAGGTTTTCTAGGTCATGTTGGATTCTACAGGCGGTTTATTCAGGATTTTTCCACCATCGCCAAGCCCTTATCTAACCTTCTGAAAGATGATGTTGAGTTCTTGTTTGATGAGAAATGCAAGGAAGCTTTCAATTGCCTAAAGGGTAAGCTCATAAGTGTCCCTATCTTAATCGCACCTGACTGGACTAAGCCTTTTGAATTAATGTGCGATGCCTCTAACTACGCAGTGGGTGCTGTTTTAGGCCAGAGAATTGATAAAAAGTTCAGGCCCATTTACTATGCGAGCCGCACCTTGAACCCGGCTCAATGCAATTACACCACAACTGAGAAGGAATTCTTAGCCGTCGTTTTTGCTATCGACAAGTTTAGAAGTTACCTTCTAGGGTCTCAAGTTGTGGTTTGGACAGACCATGCAGCCCTACGCTACCTTATGGACAAAGCAGATGCAAAGCCAAGGTTACTCAGATGGATTCTAATTTTGAAAGAGTTTGACCTGGAGATCAAAGATAAGAAGGGTAGTGAAAATATTGTGGCTGATCACCTGTCTCGCCTAGTAAATGAGGGTGGCAAAATTTCCAAGGACATAGGCATTGATTTTCCTACTGAGCAATTGATGAAGCTTGATACTGTGAGGCCGTGGTATGCTGATTACGTCAACTACTTAGCAGGTGGGCATTTAGAAGAGATGACGTATCAGGAAAAGAAGAAATTTTTCAGCGACTTAAAGTATCTCGTATGGGATGATCCATATCTGTTTAAAGTCTGCAAGGATGGGTTGCTTAGAAGGTGCATTCCGGAGCATGAACAATTGGATATCTTGGAGCAATGTCATAGTGGTCCCACTGGTGGGCACTACGGAGCACCTAAGACAGTCACAAAAATCCTTCAAGCTGGTTTTTACTGGCCTACTTTGTTTAAAGATGCTGAAGCCTTTTGCAAAGGCTGTGATAGATGCCAAAGAGTAGGGAGACTCAGTAATAGGATGGAGATGCCTTTGAGGCCTATCTTGGAATGTGAAGTTTTTGACGTCTGGGGCATTGATTTTATGGGACCGTTCCCATCATCATGCTCTAACAAATATATTCTGGTCTGTGTGGACTATGTTTCCAAGTGGGTAGAGGCCATAGCCACCCAAACCAATGATCACAAAGTTGTAAAGAAATTCTTGCAAAAGAATATCTTTACTAGATTTAGGTCGTCCTGAGCCCTTATCGTGTGATGAAGGTTCGCATTTCACGTAATGCACCACTTGGATAAAATTCTTGAGAGCTATGGTGTCAAGCATAGAATTGGTACACCATACCACCCCCGCACCGTGTGGCCAAGTCGAGGTGAGCAATGAAGTCTAAAGCGGATTTTGAGAAAATCGTGAATTCCAATAGATCCAATCGAGTCACGAAGTTGGATGACGCGCTTTGTGCTTATCGCGATCGCGCGTTTAAGACCCCTATGGGTACGTCACCCTTCCAAATGGTTTATGGCAAAGCTTGCCATTTACCGGTCGAGCTTGAGCACGAGCTTCTTCGGGCTATTAAATTCTTGAATTTCGACGACCCGACTTTGTGGGGAAAAGAGATTATTGCAATTGAACGAGGCTCGATGAGTTCCGACTCCGTGCTACGAGAATTCGACAATCGATGAAGGAAAGAACGAAGGCACTCCACGATGCTAAGATTAAAGATCGGGAATTCAAAGTGGGAGACATGGCTTTGTTTGATAACACCAGGCTCCATCTTTTGTTGGTAAGCTTAAATCTAGATGGTCCGCCCCTTTGAGATTCTTGATGTTCATCTGAGTGGAGCCATTACGTTGAAAGGGTACGGCGATCAACCGTTCAAAGTCAATGGTCACAGGATTAAGAAGTACTTTGGGCAACCCAAGGAAAAGCCTGAAGTACTATACTTTCAAAAGAGAAATGAAACGGTTGAGTCGTTTATTTGTGAAGAGATTCCATCCGACTTCTTTGGAGTGGATGATGACATTATTACCCCTAACCTTGCAGATCCTTCTGTCAATGCTCCTGAGCCTGTTAGCATACCTCACCCGAACCTGCGCAAGAACAAGACAAAGAAGAGAGTCAGTGCAATCTGGAGAGTTAAGTTCAAACACTTAGTAGAGCACTTGACTTGTTGTTTGTTATGCGCCACACCCTGCCCTTCATTCTCGACTCCGATGAAGAAGTGGCCAGTGATAGATCAAAGTGGCCCGATCCGGGTTAACTTTGAAATCATGTCAAGCTAATGACATAAAAGAAGCGCTACTAGAGGCGACTTAGTCTTTTAAGTTACTTTTTAGTTAAGTTTTAGGGCATTAGGAATAAAACCATGGTGATTTGTGTGTTGGTTATCCCTGTCCTATTTGTGAATGTTTTATTTGCCCATTTCTATGTGCATTCATGTTTACTCATATACCCCTTGTACCCCGAGATTATATGCTATATCGAGTGCTGCAGATACTGTTGAGCGGTTTTTGCAAGTTATCACTTTTAGTGTTGTCTATTCGTGATACGAGCCGCAATGTTCATTCATGTTATGGCGACCACTCACCAACCTACAGCCCGACAACCACTTTGAAACCAGCTAAGTATTCTTTTCTTTTATTTGTACATTCTGAGGACATCATGTGATTTGAGTGTGGGGGGGTGTCTAAATTGGGTATGTTATCATGCTATACTTCTGACAATGAGTAAATGTGATTTTCTCGGCAATTTTAAAATTTTTCAAAGTAAACTTGGATAATTGTAAATCTTGAGCATGTAATTGAAACAAATGGATTGCTAGTTGTAGTTTCCTGACAATGATTTTATGTGACTTTGAGAGATAATTATAGCATGCTTTTACTGATTTGAGATAGTATTCATTTCACTCTCACGAAAGCCTTTGATATTGAAGCAAAATTTTTGAACTGTATCCTTTCACTATTTTAGTGATTTATCTTAGAGAGATTTGTTCTTAATAGTAACAAAGAAGTAACACCTAAGTTCGTAACGCGTGCCCGTGAATATCTGAAGGTTTGAATGTGATAAGTGAAATGTAACTAATGTTTTTGACAAAAAGTTGAGTTAATAATAAATAAAGGGGTGTGTCGGAAGCTGGTTAATGAATGGAGTGCGGTAGGGCATTATCTCAAAATGTCCTATACCACTATGATGACCAAAAGCTCACGGCATTGATCGAGAAAAAGCTACCCTATGATTTGAGTAAGGTAGGATGTTATCCCGAAACATCCTATTCTACTATGACGGGTAAGAGCTCATTTTGATGTGCGTCAAAGAAGAAAAAAAGAAAGTGAAAAAAAAATTAAAGACTTTGTTATCGTTGAACTTATACCAGTATAAACCGAATGATATGCTGTAGGGATTATCCTACTGAGTGCGCGGGAAGACTTTGTGTGGAACGACTACTGCCTATACCTAGGATAGTCATTAAAATTATTTGAGAAGATATTTGTTTGAGAGGATTGTGAAGATTGAAAAGGGCTTGTCACACACACATAATCTATCTCTATGTTGGTATCACTTGCTATAGTTGTTGTATCTTTTGTTACGTGAGTTAGGGATCTATATGGATTGCATGAAAGTGAGTTAGTTTTGATTATTTTGTTCGGGACGAACAAAAGTTTAGTGTGGGGGAGTTGTTAACGGTGAATTTTTTGGTTTTTATCGCTTTATTCCGTAACAATATTCTTCGTATTTTATTACTTTTTGTAGAAAAGTAGTAGTTTAATTGAAATATTGAGGGGTTGTGTATGAAAAGGATTAAAATGCAAATTCGAGCTATTTATGTGGTTTATTAGTCATTTTCTATCTATATATATATTTCTACAGTTTGCATGTTTTTACCCCCTTGTAGATATACATTTTCGAGCTAAAAAGAGGATTAAATGGTGTCAAGGATCGAGTTTATACGAAGGAAAGAGATAAAGATGAGAAAATCACTTTTTGACCAAGTTGAATGCACGTTTGATGTAGCGTCCACTGAACTGGCGTCCACTATTCCAGACTGGCGTCCAGGAAGAGATATTTGATTCAGAGTTGTGAAAATTTCAGCAGACGAGCGTCCATTTTTGCATAGGACGGACGTCCAAAAAGACTCGGCCCGACTCGATGTATTTTGTGAAGCCTGGACGGGCGTCTACCTTTCCGGACGGGCGTCCAATAGCCGACTTAACCCTAGCCGCCTCAAAATCTTATAAATACCAGCGTGTATTGAACCATAATCGCATCATACGCATTATTCATTCACAATAAAAGAGAGCAGCCGCACACCACATTCAGAGCAAACAAGGAGATGAATTCTTCCATCCCAACAATCATGATCACCAACATGATTGTTGGCTAAGCAATTCACGGTGGGACAACGGAGGAAACCAATCAACAACCACACCAACTAGAGGATTCTTAGCTATATCTTAGTGAGTTAAATTTATGATTTTTCATCAATTGGATATTGTTATATTGTTTATGTTTTATTTGAATCGAGAGATCGATGGAACTACCTTTTTGATTGAATTTATATGAGAATATTGTTCAAGCTTTGATCTTTTCAATTGATGCAATTAATTGTAATTCAAGAGATTGTTTATGATTAATTGAGTAGAGTATTGGAGACAATCTCATGATCTTGTTATGCATGCTAGTTTAGTTTTGCTTGAGAAAGAAAACGAAACACTAGAAATTGATTAAAGAGATTTAATCGAATTCGTGATTTGATCATTACTAAAAACCGTATTTTTAGCTCACAATCTAGTTTGGGTTGGTTGGTTGGTTGGTGGATTCTCGTTGCCTTGCCGTTATTTTAAATCTTTGATAAACCAAATTCGTTCGTATCAATTGTGATTGCTACGTTTAGTTATTTTAAAAACCCTAGTTGTTACCTGCGTGTTTTTCTGCATATTTCTGTTTTTAGATCGTAATCGGACGCCCGTCCACCTTAAGTGAACGGCCGTCCAGCGTCGAATTCTTCTATTTCTTGTTATTTTAGTCACTTTCCATTGTTTTTAGATTACAAGTAGCATATACCTTAGTTTTAGATAATAATTTGTGACATAATCGATACAATAACTATACTTAATCCGATAGACGTTCGATTCCCTTAGGACGACCCGGTAACACCTTTACTACGAACCTTATACTTGGGGTGTTCCGGTAATTATAAATTTAAAACGAGTTTTTACCGAACACCGTCACGAGACATTATATAGTATGTACTGACGATGCTGGAAAATCGCCGAGTGTTATTGTTGTAACATATGTCAATTAAAGAACATGAATATAGATGCAATCAAACGCAATAACAATCAATAAGAACTGAAACAAAGAGAACACAGAGATTTAACGAAGTTTCTGACGTTGTGCCGACTATTCCACAGGCAGGAAAAGAGAATTTTTATTATGCATAGAGTTACAAGAAGAATCACACACACTATGTTTCAACAATACTGATATTTATAACCTTGGAAACCTAACTCAGTCTTTATTATGAATTTATGACAACTGTTAGAATTCCTATAAATACGCCAGACATGTCTCAGCTCAGCTGAGTCACCAACGTAATCAGCTCAGATGCAGAACCAGTTAAGACATGTTCAATAGACTCAGCTGACATTTCCGTCAACTAACTTCCCAGACTTGAAGACTTTACTCAGCTGATCTCAGATTCTAGTTATGTCATATTTAGGCGCAGAGATCAAGCCACCTTGATAACTGTTCACGGATTTTTGCAATGAAAAATAAACAAGTAATAAAATAATCCGGTTTACCCCAAGTGTAGGGATCGTAGTATAGCGATTAAAACCGGAGTCGAATCACAGGGAATCGTCGTTATCTAGTTCATTAATTTTCCTAAGATTGATACCATTATTATTAAAACATAAAATAACAAAACGAAAAGTAAACTAGACAGATGATTGTCAGTCCAAATCCAGGAAAGATCGTTGCGAAAAATAAATCTAAACTACAAACTAAGAAAATAAATAAAACTAGTAAAACCATGACAATGACTATGGTGATTCAACAAAGAACAAGCAATGATCCACCGTCCCGCAACCCTCGCTTTCTTTCTAAGGTTATCTTATGATGATTTAATTAAACTTGTGATTCACCTGACAAAGTGCACGAATTCCCGATCTCTTAGGTAATTCGTCTATCAATATTTTATCTTTCGATCTTAAAGATTAACACTTTCAATTCAGAGGTGTAAGATTTATTCAATCTAGCAACCTAGATATTCAACCTAATCAACTCTCGTTACTTATAGGTTAAAGATCCAATCTTTCCTATGGTGATCTAGGTTTACCCCGACTCTCGTCACATAGTAAACATCAATAGCAAAACATCTCTCGATTTAAATTTGCATAACACATAATCATAGAAAAGAAACAACTTTAATTAAAACTCACAAAATCATCCAAAGGGAGAAATAAAAACGCTGCAGAAAAGTTTCACATGCTTGCTCCAAGTTTGATCAGCTACTGATGACGGTCAAATTATACCCGTAAATGTCATCAACATTATCCTTAAATCGAGATTAATAATGCATATTTCATATTGAATCACTCGTTTATATTTATTATTTAATGTTAAGTGATTATTAATATGATATTGGGTATTTAACTGTTTTTATTATTAAAAGACCGATTTATTGTGCTATAAATGTTTATTTTGCAGATCACAACAAATCGAGAGGAGTAATGTCATTCAATCAATAGTCTCAAGATAATAGAGGAAGAAAATCGGAGCATTAAATGAAAGATTAATCAGATCAACACGCAAGCGTGCAGTGGGGAGCAAGATAGACGAGAAAAACGATTAACATGTGCAAAGTTAGGTTCAGTCGACCGAGCCTATAGCTTCGGTCGACCGAGTGGGGAGCTTCGGTTGACCGAGTGTGTCGTCTCGGTCACTTATCGGATTTTTTCATATTTACCTTCTAGATCATTCATAAGTCGGCAGAAACCCCTATATAAGCAGCAGCTACGAGAAATTGTAAATCATCCCCTTCATCCCTTCATTCTTTCTTCAATCTTACAATTCATAATATAACTTTGATACAATGTAGAATAATTTGAGGGTTTCCAGCAATTTAAGGGCTGCAATATGTAAGCCTTTATTTTTTGTTTCTTTCTTTTAAGTAATTAGTCCCTCCCAATTATGCTTTATCGTTTGAGTTAGTTAATCATAGCTAGATGATGTAGATCTAGGCTATGACGTTGGGAAGGTGGCGATACCTTGTCTATGAGGATCCCATAACCTACGTCATCTACTTAGTTTCTATCCATGAATCTGCATTGTTTAATTAATGTGTATCTATGTTAGTTTATATGAATGCTTTACTTAATTCTTGCTTTAATCCGTTGTGTATGATGAAACGCCGAGAGATACGTTCGGGGATGTAATCTGGGGAAAAAGACCATTCGGTCGACCGAGCCCAGCTATTCGGTCGACCGAGCCCCTGCTCATCCGTTAAAAGCACGCGTCTTTATGGTTAGGTTAACTTAATAGAATTTATCATCTCAAGAGGTATGGCTACGGCTACATTGCTCATCTGTTTTAATTAGCGTATGATTAGGAAATACCAATATAGGGCTCTAGGTTGGCTCATGAATGATCTTCCGGGACTTTCAAATGAGATCTAGGTAGGTTCTCAGATTTGGGAATTGAGCTCACCTAGTTATACGTAAATCGTAGATTAACATGAGACCGTGCAGGTAATTGTTAATAGGACAGAGACTGATGCGATCGTTTAGGAAGTACGCCTAACCATAGGAATGTTGCCTAGACGAGGTGTACGGTTAATATCGGCATCCTTAGAGTCGTAAGCGTGTGAGTTATATGAGATGGAGGCACTTAAAAGGTGAAGTCACGTAACAATATCACAGTGATCTAGTGACCTACCGGTGCTACGTCAAGTTTTAGAGGATGACTCCCGTAGCCAATCTAAGATAGATACAAACGGATTGACAGTTAATAAGTTCAGTTTATTATATAAATTATCTAGGTCCAAACGATAAAGACTATAATTGGGGAGGTTAATTACGTTGTGTTGAGTCGTGTCTTTACCTTTCTTGTCTTATGTTGGTCGTAGACCGCCTTTATGTCCTTGACATGTTTAATTAATTGTTTATATATAAGATGATCCACAATTGGTTCCGTATGGGATCGACCTTGATTCGCTATAGCTATACTACGATGGGCCTAGTCCTCTTGCTAGTATTGGTTTATGGTGGTCAAGTATATTATAACCTGATTGACCCCGATCAAGTTTTTGGCGCCGTTGCCGGGGAACCAACGGTCAATTTTATATATAAATAATTTTTTTTATTCATGTCGAGTTTTCTATTTTAGAGTCAGTTTTTACGTTTTGAGTCCCTCTGGTTGTCTGCTCTGTCTGAAAATTCCAGATTCTTAAAATAAAAAAAAAAATAAAAAAATTTATTCGGTCGACCGAGAGACCTCATTCGGTCGACCGAGAATTTATAATTTTTTTTGTTCATGTTCTGTTCTGTTTACACGGTTTCTGATTTGTGTTTTTCGAGTCTGGAATTTCGCATGTCTGTTTATCCCCGTATGTTTGATTCATAGTCTGATAAAGCGACATGGAAACCATGTTAAAATCGATCTACGGTCTATTTTGTTTTTCTTACGCTTGCGAAAACCAAAGAAGCAATAATCCAAGTCAATAATTTTTCGCGGCGCCGAGAAAATAACCCAAAGAAACATGTGGAGCTACGAATCTAAGATGGGAAAAGCGATGGAAGCAATACCTTTAAAGCACCAAGATGGCTCGAAAAATATATATTTTAAGGCTTAAATTCTTCGTGGTACAAATGTTGAAGGCAAGGTACTACCTTTTTTTTTGCTTATGTTTTACTACCTTTTGGTTTTTTGAGCATAAGTTAGCCTATATACATGAACCTTAGTATGAATCTTAGCCCGGAGTTGGTTTGTAAGAATAATTTTATTAGTGTCGATGGTTTTGCCCATATCTGCCTCATCTGAGGCGTAAGAAAACATGTAGTCGTTGAAAGGAAGCGAGTGAATAAAGAGTTCCTCGTAGTTCTCATTAAAACCTCTTTGTCCTATGCATGAGATTGTTTCTACGCCATGGGAGCAACAAATTGTGTAGTTTAAGCATTCACAATCTAAAGAAGACGTTGAGTTTTGAGAGAACACAATCTTCTCGCTTTCGTTGAGTTTTATGGTGATGGCTTCTCGGTGAACCCACCTTAAATGAAACGAGATTACGCTTTGGGTGACAATTTAGAAATCGCGAATCGTAGTACATGGGTTCGAAATGGTCTAACCATGGTCAAGCGAGTTCAACCGAGCTTCGCTCAATCTACTCCCTCCACGTGTGATGTATGCGTTGCAAGCTTCGACAAGACTTAGCATAGCCGATAAGCCTTCGGGCTAAACAGGGCTTATCTTGACGGATTGGCCTGAACTGTCACATATGTTCCAACGAATAAGACGGCGTAGGCTTGCCTACATAACCGACCTTATTCGGAGTACTTTGATTCATTGTTTCTTATTGTCAAGGCCAAAACCGTAATTAGTAACCGTAAGAGTTTCTTAGAATTCACTAATTCCTAAAACGAGAGCCGAGGTAAGAGCTTTGTATAAATGGTATGGATAAATGTCGTTTCCTAGGTCTCACAACCAAGGGAAGGGTATTAATCCGCAAAAGTGACAAGCCACCTCTAATAGTGCTCAGAGGGTCAATGTCTGGCGATCCAAGAATAATGACTGACAAGGATAATTTTTGGAAAGTCGAGCTGAGGACTTTAAACTCAGAACTACTTCTTTAAAACCCTTAGGATTTCTTTTTAGGATTTTAGGTTTTCTGTTTTCTTTGAGTCAAATAAGAGTAACGTGACATATGTTGAGGTTTTTTATTTTGCCGTGTTCCGATGGCCATTAGGCTAAGGATGTGCAAAACTTTTTTTACTCAATATAGGCCACGTGAAATAGAGTTCCGTAGGAGAGTCAAGAAATCGCTAAAGAAAAGGAAATTTAGCAATCAATCTTAAGATGGAAGCATTAAGAGAGCTTGAGAATTATTGAAAATGTAACAGAGAATGATTGGTGCGAACAAGAACAATTTTGGTCAACTTCCAA
Source organism: Gentiana macrophylla (assembly GCA_026214975.1). NCBI lineage: Eukaryota > Viridiplantae > Streptophyta > Magnoliopsida > Gentianales > Gentianaceae > Gentiana > Gentiana macrophylla. The sequence continues at coordinate 1,524,918 of CM047812.1, read as the reverse complement.
AACCTTTTAAAATGGTGACCCAAGTGAAAATCCAAAGTGGTGTGCAATTCGTTCTGCAACTACCCTTATCCTTTCATTTATACCTTTTCACCCTTCAACCTTTTCGATCCTCTCACCAATCTGCCCCAACAGTTCACATTTCTAACCATTCTTTCATCGCCTCTCTTTCTTTCCATCCGTTTCACTCTCCCACCCAATCTCAATGCCTTAACCATTTTCAACCCACCCATAAACACAATTTCTTACCCACCCTTTATCTTTTCTTCCCATCCTTATGTGTATCTTTTTCTAAACCCATCATACTCTCAACCTCCATTTTGTTTACAAAGTACCTTTGTGTTGCGGAATTTGAATGTTGCTAAGCTTTAATGATAATTTTTTATCATTTTGATTTTCATGATCCTAGTTGGGGGAAGTGTAGCTCTGACCCTAGCTAGATTTTAAAGGTTTTTGGTTCGATCAAAGTACAACTTATCTTTCTACCGGAAGTTTTAAATTTCACATTTTTTCCGTCTATTCCGGCATTTCTAGATGATCCGTTTTGTTCTACATTATCTCACCGATCCGACCTTGTTGATGACGGTTATGAGTTTTATGTGATACATTGGGTTATTAGTAATTTCGAGGAGTAGCTACATCTCCCTAAGTTGTTGATATCCAATGCAAGCGAGAAGTTTCTGCGCTAAGTATTTGATTTTATCTTTAGCCAATAGGTCGCATTCAATCTGTTATACCTTACCAAGTTTCTCTTTTCCTGGATTGAATACCTTTTCGATCGAGTCACCCTCGTGTTTTCCCACGTCAGGTAATGCTTTTTGATATTTGTCTTCTCCACCCGGTTTTAAGAATATTTAGGCGGTGAAGGTTGTAGATGAAGACCACCATCTTTAGTTGCTTGTTTATTTTTCTTTCTATTTAGTATTTTTCTTGTCTTTGGTTGTATAAAATAAAGTGGCTCATTACTGCCACATTATTTTATAACTTCCATAGACATGGTATTTGACGGTTTCGTGGAGTTTGTCTGCTTATACCGGATTTCACTTGCTTCTCCACAACGTGCTGAAATTTACTCCGATCTCTTTCCTTTACTTGAGAGCCGTTTCCAGAGCTAAGTCTTTTTCTTAACTTCTCATTTATTTTTTTCATTGAGGACAATGCCATGTTTAAGTGGGGGGTAGGAGACTTAGCCATGTTATGTTATAATGGAAAATTGAATGGAACGGTACAAAATTGAAAAAATTGAATAAATACCATATTAGGTATCTCGCACTTTTTAGAATTGTGAGTTCTAGCTAAGAATTGATAGGAAAGGAACCAAGTTTCATGAGTACGTGATCATTTTATACTTATGTTAATTAAATTTAAGGATATTCATGCCCGTTTTTGCGAGTAGTTATTTATTATTCAATTACTCAATCTGTGAATCGAGTTTTACCGCACAAATCATAATAACTGAAGAAATTATGTGTACATTGCATAGATGATTGGTTATGTGAACTTAGTATCAATATCTATCTGCTGATGCATTCTTATCTTTTAGCCATTAAAGGTTGAGTAATAAGCTTGAGACGTGCACTGTGTTTTAGCAAAATGTTAGACACTCGGGCTTGTAGTAACATTACCAAAGTAGCCCCGCGCTTGTGGTAATATTCGATGCTATACATGATCTAAGATTGGGGGATACTCTAAAAATTTTTCTTCCTTGAGATTAGTAGTATTTGAAAAATATGAAAAGAATTGAAGAAATTCAACTTTTTAAGAGGCTTTGAGTAGTACTCGGTCTCCAAGTCCAAAATCCCTATAGATACGCTCTTGCTTATTGCTCTCAGTGCTCTAACCATTCATGAGGCATAAGAAGTATGAATGCTTTGAGGTTGGTAGGTTGAGATTGCGGTTAGCATAAACTCTAATCTTGCCACGAATATATAAAACTAAATGCACATGCACACATCACTTCGATTCATAGTAAGTAGTGAATAATGGATATCTTATGAGCATGACTAGTATGAGTTGACTTGAGTTTCTTGTGTAAGTATGATTTGACCATAGAAAATGTTGTCTTGAGGAATGACTTATTAATGCTTTGTTCGGGACGATCAAAGTCTAAGTGGGGGGTAGTTGATGACGGTCAAATTATACCCGTAAATGTCATCAACATTATCCTTAAATCGAGATTAATAATGCATATTTCATATTGAATCACTCGTTTATATTTATTATTTAATGTTAAGTGATTATTAATATGATATTGGGTATTTAACTATTTTTATTATTAAAAGACCGATTTATTGTGCTATAAATGTTTATTTTGCAGATCACAACAAATCGAGAGGATTAATATCATTCAATCAATAGTCTCAAGATAATATAGGAAGAAAATCGGAGCATTAAATGAAAGATTAATCAGATCAACACGCAAGCGTGCAGTGGGGAGCAAGATAGACGAGAAAAACGATTAACATGTGAAAAGTTAGGTTCGGTCGACCGAGCCTATAGCTTCGGTCGACCGAGTGGGGAGCTTCGGTTGACCGAGTGTGTCGTCTCGGTCACTTATCGGATTTTTTCATATTTACCTTCTAGATCCTTCATAAGTCGGCAGAAACCCCTATATAAGCAGCAACTACTTGAAATTGTAAATCATCCCCTTCATCCCTTCATTCTTTCTTCAATCTTACAATTCATAATATAACTTTGATACAATGTAGAATAATTTGAGGGTTTCCAGCAATTTAAGGGCTGCAATATGTAAGCCTTTATTTTCTGTTTCTTTCTTTTAAGTAATTAGTCCTTCCCAATTATGCTTTATCGTTTGAGTTAGTTAATCATAGCTAGATGATGTAGATCTAGGCTATGACGTTGGGAAGGTGGCGATACCTTGTCTATGAGGATCCCATAACCTACGTCATCTACTTAGTTTCTATCCATGAATCTGCATTGTTTAATTAATGTGTATCTATGTTAGTTTATATGAATGCTTTACGAATTACTGTTTAATCCGTTGTGTATGATGAAACGCTGAGAGATACGTTCAGGGATGTAATCTGGGGGAAAAAGACCATTCGGTCGATCGAGCCCAACTATTCGGTCGACCGAGCCCCTGCTCATCCGTTAAATAGCCACGCCTTTATGGTTAGGTTAACTTAATAGAATTTATCATCTCGCAGGTATGGCTACGGCTACGTTGCTCGCCTGCTTTAATTAGCGTATGATTAGGAAATACCAATATAGGCTCCTAGGTTGGCTCATGAATGATCTTCCGGGACTTTCAAATGAGATCTGTAGGTAGGTTTTGTATTTGGGAATTGAGCTCACCTAGTTATCGTAAATCGTAGATTAACATGAGACCGTCAAGGTAATTGTTAATAGACGTAGACTGATGCGATCGTTTAGAAGTACGCATAACCATAGGAATGTTGCCTGCAGACGAGGTGTGCACGGTTAATATCGGCATCCTTGTAGTAAATAGCGTGTGAGTTATATGAGATGGAGGCACTTAAAAGGCGAAGTCAAGAACAATATCACAAAGGATCAGTGACTACCGGTGCTACGTCAAGTTTTAGAGGATGACTCCGTAGCCAATCTAAGATAGATACAAACGGATTGACAGCTAATAAGTTCGATTTATTATATAAATTATCTAGGTCCAAACGATAAAGACTATAATTGGGGAGGTTAATTACGTTGTGTTGAGTCGTGTCTTTTACCTTTCTTGTCTTATGTTGGTCGTAGACCGCCTTTATGTCCTTGACATGTTTAATTAATTGTTTGTATATAAGATGATCCACAATTGGTTCCCTGTGGGATCGACCTTGATTCACTATAGCTATACTACGATGGGCCTAGTCCTCTTGCTAGTATTGGTTTATGGTGGTCAAGTATATTATAACCTGATTGACCCCGATCAGAAACAAAATAAATAAAACAACTAATCTAACCCTCGGTCGACCAAGCACCAAAGCTTGGCCGACCGAGCACAACTCGGCTTCAGAATTTAGGGTTTTCTGCGGCTGCTGTAATGTGTATATGATGATATTAGGGTTTTAAATAATGCGGCTATATATAGAAAAAGTAAGTCGGTTTCAGCATGGCGGCGGACGAACGCCCGTCCACTCCTTCTGGACGCTCGTCCAGTTGGTGTAAATTCTTTGAGTCGGGCCGAGTCTTCTCAAACGCCCGTTCTATGTAAAATGAGACGCTGGCCCACCGAAATCTTCAAAACTCAATCAAATTTCTCTCTCTGGGCGCTCGTCCATATCTTCGACGTCCGTCCAGTGCTACATGGGTAGTGAACGCTGCGTTTGATTCTTCAAATCTTCATTCCAATCCTCAACTTGCATCTTCCTCCTTCCATTAAATCTCCAATTATGACATGTTTATGCACCTACAAAACCACAAAGACATGCAAAGTGTAAAACCATAGATAATTACCAATAAAATCACGAAATTAGCTCAACTTTACACTTAAAGACTTTTAAAACTCATCTGCTCAATAATTCGATTAAACCCTTAATTTCTATGCAAATTATATGAATATGGAGGAAATCATTATAAAATATAACGTTATAAATCGCATAAAATCACCATAAACAATAACATGTTATAAACATGTGACTGGATCCTTTTGAAAGAATTCGAATTAGCAATTTGATGGTGTTTGCGATAATTTATATTTGCATCATTTGAGACTGCCTATATACCATAAGTTGTATGTGATTGAACCAATAAACATAGTTTTAAATTCCGAGGATAATAATTATTTTATAGACCTCCATCGTGGGAAGTGCATTGTAAGAATCTCTGATCGTGGGGCCTTTGATTGAGGACCAGAATGATTTCAATCATGGGGCAATTATGGCTCAATTAATCTTGAATCGTGGGATGTGATCAATCATAGATTGTGACAGTTTATGAAGATTAAATATTGGGATCTACCCATTAACCGCCTTTAAATGTCGGAGATGACATGTTCTATTCATTAGCAATCAAAATGAACGGGTCATCAGGTCGGCAATATATGACCATATGTACTTTGGGTTATGCAACTGTATGAGCTGAGAGTGGATGATAATGAAACGAGTTAATGATCTAACCTCTGTAGGTGACTCGAACTCGGAGAGCGACTAGAAAGTTGTCACTAGAGTTCTACTAAAATATCCACGTGTGAGGCCTGATATTGGGCTGAGCTTGAGTCGGGCCATATACTAATTACGACCCGGTAGAGGCCTAAAGAGTGTTACGTTTACGACTTCCGGGTTATATTCCTATCAAAAGTCCTTCAAGACCTGAGTTGGGATGATCATCGTAGGTTAGGTCTACATTCAAACAATGAGGCACGATATGTGAGGCCGGTAATAGATGATAGAATAATATTTTATAATGCCAAAATATGTTGATCTTATAAATAAGAAGTTGAGATACAATTTACTAAAAAAGAGTACCCAATTACGTAGAAACATATTATCTATCTACGGATGTGAGCAATAAAAGATTTCATTTCAAAGTGAGACTGCCCACCTTCCATCACAGATTTTTTGACATCTTCGCTCAATTTTATTGTTCTATTCTGTATCTCTTTCCCTTCACTTGAATCCATCAATCTTCTCACAACATTCTCAATAGTTTCCGCTTTCACAACTTCATCTCGATGATCCCAATCCCTTACAAGGATTCCGATCTTCAACAGATTAGTGATCAGTATAGCGTTTCTTGGTTGATCCGAATGCATAGGCCATGCAGCAATCGGAACACCCAACGAAATGCTTTCAATGCAAGAATTCCATCCGCAATGACTCATGAAACCGCCCGTCGATGGGTGTCCGAGAATTTCCAACTGGGGTGCCCATTCTCTTATTATTATTCCATTATCTTTGATCCTTTCTTCATACCCTTCTGGCAACCGAGCTTTCCTGGATTCTCCCGTAAAGATATCTCCTTTATCCGCTTCTCTCAGAACCCAGATAAACTTTTGCCCACTCCTTTCTAATCCAGCCGCAATTTCATCGATTTCTTCATCCGTTAACGTGGTGGTCGAACCAAACGACACGAAAATCGCCGAATTCGCAGGTTGCTTATCGAGCCACTCCAAACACTCATGGCGCTTATTCGAGCCTTGATCGTCACCCCTTATCACCACAGGATTGAATGGACCAATAGCCCAATTCTTATCCGTCTCTGATTGAAGAAATTGAGCTACAAGATCAATATAACGACCCTCTATTTCTCTGCAGGTGTTATAAAGATTCCCAGAATTCACTTTCTTGCTTTCGGTATTCAAATTTGTCAATTCAGATACACCTGTATTGATGAGACTTTCAAGAGGAGGAAGATCTTCAAATATCTGGGATTCCGGAATTGTTGGTTTTCCAGCAGAATCCCAAAACAAAGAGTAAAGAGTAAAAACAGAGGTACTATGAAAGCAATAGGACTCTGCATTTTGAACATTGGGCACATCTTGAACATGATATGTCATAAAAGAATCATGTATAACAACAACCCTTTTCGCTGTACTCGAAAGATCCAACACAAGTTTGTATACGGGCTCACGAAGATGAAGAGCAGCATAAAATGAAGGCAAGATCTGAGTGGGGAATTTCGTATTCGCATTCGGGTCAGGATTCGGGTTGTTGAATTCAGGGACAGGGAATTCATGGAAGATGATGTTGGAATTTGAAAGAGGGTTCCAACCTTGGGCTCGAGCTTTTGCTTGGCGGTTGTGGGTGGCGGAGCTGACGTAATGGACGGGGATATCGTAGGCAGAGATAAGGCGGGAGAGGTGGAGGAGCTGGTTAAGATGGCCCTGTGCCGGCAAGGGAACCATTACCACAACCACTTGTTTTCCTGTGCTGCTATCATCTTGGAAGGCCATTGTAAATAATGATGATGTTGAGGAGATAGTAACTCAAATAAAAATGGAGTTGATTACAATCCTAGTGCTTTTTGTAGCAACTGACCATAATTATATATAGAATTTTTTTTGGCAATATCTACTACGCCCAACGCAAGATCTTAAATAAGGGAGGAATAACACGGCAAATGTATATTTATGCACCACACTGATTTTAATTGCGTACCACAGTGATTCTACTTATGTTACTATAGTACAATTGACTTGACGAAAGTCAATTCCGGAACCAAAAACTGAATTCTCATAGGTTTTGAAGCAAGAACGGACTTTCCTAAAGTCGGTTCTCATAATTCAAATAAGAGAAGTCGGTTCTTGTCTCTAAAACTGACTTTTACTAGGTCAATTCTATTGTGATGCACATATAGAGTGATGCACGTGTAGAATTAATGTGGTGCAAATAATAGTTATTTTCATTTTTTACAAAGAGGCTCAGACAAGGACTTACAAAACTTCTGGCAACCTTCAATTCGGTGGTTGTCAGAAATCAAAAGTCGCGTATGTTGAAGTCTAGGTCTACCGCTTAGGCAGCCCTTGGGGCTGCTTCACAGCGAGAGTTGGATCCCTGGGCCCTGTTTGGTTTCGGATTGGAGTGGAGTTGAATAGATTCAAAAAAAAGTAAAATAAAATATAGTGAAATAATGATTATAAAGTTGAAAAGTTATGTTGAAATTTGCGTAGTTGAATAAATAATTAGTGAGAGAAATTTTAATGAAATATTATATTGAAAAAGTAATGGTTAAATAGTATAGTGAGTGAATAAAGCGAATTGATTAATATTATTTTTGTTGATGTTGAATTATTGATGAGATAATTTATAATAAAATAATAGAATTAATAAAATAATGAAGTGAACAAAATATTGTGTTGGATCCAAATGAATCCAACCCCACCCGAAACCAAACAAGGCCCAGGATTCCATTTGATGTCTTTCATGAGTTTTGTGGTATGTTTAGATATATTTATGATGTTTTTAACATGAAGACTTTAGATTCGGGATTACTAATAATACATTTGACACAACAAACTTTTATACCAATAAATCATGATGTGCGATAATTAATTGATATAAATCACATCATTGCTAATAATGTAAATATATATTGAATCAATCTGTTGTAGTCAGGGACAGAATTAGATATTGGTGATCGGGTATGCTAATTGACTATAATTATATAATTGGATAAGCTCGATTAAGACAACTAATTCTTTTGGATTAATTTATATATTGGCTTTTATGTACAGAAAATAAAAATCAAAATATCACTCTCTGCCTCCGTCCCTGGTTGTAGCATTGATATTTTTGTCATAATCTGAAATATCAAAATATGTTGTGTCATAAAGCTGTATCACCATTGAGAATAAAAAACAAATAATAGAAACACTTGAGATTGCAACATGATCAACAAAGGCGGCTGTGGAAAAATTTCATTAGCTTTCATTATTCTATGGGGAATTGAAAATTGTTTTCAATATCAATGTGAATACTGCTTAGTAAAATTTTCTCGTGGATGGGAATTTGAATCATAGTCAACAGCCGGAAATGCAATGACATTTACTATTAGGTCAAGTTCAACCTTCTAAATACTTTTTAGTCGGAATGAGTGGGTATTTTAATCAGCTAACTTAATGACTCAGAGTCATGTAATTGTTGTAATACTAAACAGACTGAAAGAAGTCGTTTTTTACGGGATTCGAACTTCCACACCCCAGCTTCAGGTCAAGCTGCTTTTTAAGGCAGCCAAACCCTTTACCATTAGGCCAATTCCTGGGGACAAATCAGTTTCTTTCTTAAATATATGTAACGAAGGTCATTGCAAAAAAAAAAAAAAAAAAAGAAGGTAAATTTCCACTCTTTGATGTTGCCGCAACAACATCATATAATATAAGAGATTCATCCTCAAAAACCTTAGGTTATAAGATGAAAATAGTCTATCTTTTAATATGATGATTGAATGAATTGCAAGTGTAAGTTTGGGACAACTTTTGCTAACTTTAAAATTCGATGCTCCAATTGATATGTTAAGTATTTTTTTATTTGCACTCAAAAAGTGTATTGATTATTAAGTCCATTCAAGCGACTAAATTTGCCATATTCGGAGATCGATCCATAATATATGTCTCTAGCTGATTCTCGAGAGTCACACATTCGATTCGAGAGTTGTCATTAGGATAAAAATGAACCAATCTTATCAACAAGCTTGCTGCATCAAAATCACCAAAGTTATCACTTCGGTGATTTTAAAGGCAATACAATTGATATAGGCAATACAATTGATCACAATGGTTTGATCATTATTATGTTGAATTGTCATCTCTTCTAAAAGTGAAGCTGATGGAGAGATAGATAATATAATTTATATGTCTCAATACTCCTCCTTAAATGTATGTCTAGGCCGATAAGAAGGAAGAGATGTCCGTGTGGGCAAACACTTGTACGTAAAGCTTAATCCTGATGGCTCCATCCAAAAACACAAAGCAAGGCTTGTAGGCAAAGGCTACTCTCAACAGTTTGGAGTGGATTACAACGAGACATTTGCTCCTGTTGCACGATTAGATATGATACGTGCATTAATTGCTCTCTCTGCACAAAAAGGATGGAAAATCCATCAGCTGGATGTTAAATCAGCATTTCTCAATGGATACCTTGAGGAAGAAATTTACGTGGAGCAACCTCAAGGATTTATCGTGAAAGAAGAAGAAGACAAAGTATTAAAGCTAAAGAAAGCTATATACGGGCTCAAGCAAGCCCCACACGGGCTTGGTATAGCAGAATTGATAATTACTTCATCACGCAAGGTTTCAGGAGGAGCAAAAGCGAGCCTACACTTTACATTAAGACACGAGATACAAGTGACAGACTTATTGTTTCCTTATACGTTGATGATCTCATCTTTACGGGAAACAATGAGGACATGATAAAGAGTTTTAGACAAGACATGATGAAGACGTTTGAAATGACAGACCTGGGATTAATGCACTACTTCCTTGGAATCGAGGTGAACCAAAAAGAAAATGGGATTTTCATTTCCCAAAAGAAATATACAGACAGTCTTCTTGAAAAGTTCAAGATGAAAAGGGTGCAAGAGTGTTGCAACTCCACTTGAAAGCAAAGCACTCAAGAGTGAAGATGGCACGCCAAGGGCAGATTGTACGGTATATCGGCGTCTTATTGGAAGTTTACTTTATCTAACAACTACACGACCTGACATTATGTTTGCAACAAGTTATCTCTCAAGGTTCATGCAATGTCCAAGTCAAGTTCTAAGATACCTGCAAGGCACAAAGGATTATGGCATTTGGTATGGATCGAGTCCTGACTCAAAATTGATTGGGTACACTGATAGCGATTGGGCAGGATCATCATATGATAAAAGCACATCTGGCTATGCATTCACTTTGGGCACAGGAATATTCTCTTGGGCCAAAAAAGCAAGACACAATAGCACTATCAACAGCAGAAGCAGAATATGTAGCAGCCACATTGACAGCATGCCAAGATATGTGGCTCAAACGCATACTTGAGGACATGCGGGAGCCTCAAGGTGAAGCAACAATGATCTACTGTGACAGCAATTCGGCAATTTCAATGGCGAAAAACCCAGTATTTCACAACACGACTAAGCACATAAGAATCAAGTACCACTTCATCAGAGAAGCTGTGGCCAATAAAGAAATAGAATTCATGCATTCCAGGAGTGAAGAACAGTTAGCTGACATATTCACAAAAGCACTACCAAGAGACAAGTTCGAGCTATTGCGAGAAAAGATTGGTGTCACTGAAATGTGTACCAAGGAGGGGTGTTGAATGGTTCTACACATTTCTAGAATAGAAGCTTCTAGTTGTATGTAAGAGTCTAGATAAATATTGCTACACTAGAATGGAAGCTACTAGATACATATAGGTTCTAGTAGTGATTGTTAAAAATTAAGAAATATCTAGAAAACTCCATAAGGGTCTTGAGCCATCATATGGAGACTATATATACGGCACTACCCCATGTACTTGAACCAAGCAATCAATACAATAAAATTCCTTTCTTCAATCTCTCCAACTTATCAATCCTTATCTATCTCACACTCATCAATCCTAGCCTTCTCCAATCACCTCTCTACAAAAATTCTATCAATAATAATAGTAATGGTTCATCGGTAGTGTATGGAGCAGTTAAGGGGTGTTGTTGGGGTTGTTGTTTAAATGATAGCTGCCGGTGTGGAGCTGTATGTTTGTGTTTTGCTTGATGCGTTCTTGAGAAAATGCTAGTTTCATGTTACACGCACAACAAAATAGTTGCAAAACACACGTTTACATCATTGATAATGATTGGACAAACGTTAATGAATATTTGAGACATTCTTATTATCAGTTGTGTAAAAGCGTGTTGTGTAATTTTATTGTGCGTGGAAGAACTACAATTACTTTGTCGTTAATTAAGAATGATTTTCTGGGGGTAAGGACAATATATAGTTTGTGGTTGTTTCTGAATTTCAACAATAAACTCAAGAATAATGATACGGACACAACTTGTGAGACACACCAAATGACGCAATTAACCATCATCGATCTACACCCTTATCATGGTGTATGATCTAGCGAGCAGTATCATGATGTACACCATAATGATCAATGGAGCATATGATGGTTGTGTCACACATTGTGTCTAACATGTTGTGCATGTATCATTACTCTAAACTCAAAATTACTCATGTTTATCAAAATTTTAAGGGTTTTGGTGTGCATTTTGGGGTTTTTCAATTCCTTGGTTCTTGGTTTAAGCTTTCTATTTCCATTCTACCTTTGTACTTAATTTTTATCTAGTAGTATCTTGCTTCTTGGTTTGAGGTTTTCTATGTCATCAAAGTGTAAAAGTATGTTGTGGTTATTTGTTACGAATATTTTATTATGACACATTTACTCATTGACCATGGTGAGACCGTCGTCCCTTATCAATCAGTAGGTCCTATTAAAAATGCCACCTCCATAACAAATGGTGTTAAAATTGCAAAACGTGGTAAACAAGAAGAAAAAGAATGCTCACAAGATGAAGAAAACTAGGAACATGAAAAAGAAAAAAGAACATTATCGATTATCAAGTGACTAATACATTGTACGCTATTCCAATCGGTCTTAACACTAAATAAAACGCGAATTACTTTACAATGAACCTAAAATCCTACTTACATCAATGATGGTTGGTCAAAATGGAAGAAGTTCTGATCGTTTAACAAGAGGTCTCTAGTTCGAGCCCTTGTGGGGAGCAAATTTTTGGACGGCGTTCTCTCTATGTTTTCTTTGCATTTGGGAGTCACCTAGCTTTAAACGTATATAGAAATTTGGTTTGAGTACTTCTCTTTTCTTTTGAAAGTGATTCCCTTCCTTCCTTTGTCGTGTGATTGACAATGGATTGTCTTTTAGGGAAATACCAATACTTAAATCTGGATGTCGTGCGTCGTGCCCGACATTCTTTCGGCGCGACACCCCACCGACACGCCTCCGACATGTACCGGACACGTGTCGGCTGGTTCGAATAATATTATTTAAAATTTATACCTCCGACACTCTTTGATGAAAAGATGAACGCAGCTCGATTCATCAAGAACACAAAAACAGAATTTGAAATAAAGAAAGCGGGAAAACTAAAATGAAGAAGAATATTGAATACATTCAATAATTGTTTCAATTAGTGATTACATTGTTCAATTCTCTGCTATATATAGAGTTCTCAACTATGACTAACCGCTATTAGCTTCTAGAATCAGTAACTTCCAACCAACTTTCTACACAAGTGTTCGACCTTAGACTATCTCCAACAACAACCCTTTATATCACCCTCTAACTGCATCGTTTTCCGTTCCAGTTTCACATTTTTAACACTTTATAAATTAATCTACTCCAACAAACACCATTTATACAACCCTCTTAAAACATTTTTTTCCCTTCATCTTATATATAACAAACAAAATCATACAATGAACATCCAATATTTTTTTACTCTATTTTATCATTTCTATTTATGTTTTCATCAGGTGACTATCATATGAACTATTGAAATTATTTTTGCTGCTATAAATAATATAATGATAACAATAACGGTTGTTGAAGGTTTTTTTTGTTTTTTGTTTTTTTACCTCTTCTAATACTCCTGCAGAAATATCATGATAATTAGAAGAACAAATAATAATAAAAAATAAATAAAGCAACAGATGGAAAGAAAGTGAGGAAAGGAAGAAGACAAATTGTAGGAGAGAGGAAATAAATGTTTGCTGACAGTCTTCCCCACTTAAAAGAGCATTGTTCACTCTATCATGCACTTGTGATTTCCAGTCATGGGTAGAGATTTTGAAGGATATAGAGTACATAAAGTGATCCACTGTAAGCATAGAGTAAATCAGTATACTCTAAAATGTTGTTAAAGGGGTTGATAGAGTCTCCCATTGGAGACAGTCTTATGCCTCTAAGAACCTTCTACTTGTAACTTGTGAGTGTGTGCTGCAGCCTTATATCATCAACACCCCCCTCAAGATGGACTAGGGGAGCCTTCTACTTGTAACTTATGTGTGTGTGCTGCAGCCTTATAGATGTATGAAGGGGTATATCTTCTCAGAAGAGAATGAAATAAGGGTGCATCCAATGGTTTTGATAATAGATCTGCTAGCTGATTCTGTGTTGTGACTGGTAGAAGCTTCACTAGTCCAGATTGGACTTTCTCCCTTGTGACATGGCAATCAATCTTTATGTGCTTTGTCCTCTCATGAAATACAGGATTTTGTGCTATGTATATAGCACTTTGGCTTTCACAGAACATGGAAATGGGATGTTGGACTAAGACTCCTAGATCATGTAGAATGTAGACCATCCACTGCAGCTCACAAACCCCTAGTGTCATGGCTCTGTATTCTTCCTTTGCTGAACTTCTAAAGACCATTGCTTGTTTTTTAGACTTCCAAGACACTAAAGCAGACCCTAGGAACATGCAGTAACCAGTAATAGACTTTCTGGTTTCATGGCATCCTCCCCAGTCTAAATCTGTGAATGCAATTAGGAGTAAGTTGTTATTTCCTGGGAAGAAAAGGCCTTGAGCTGGTTCCAGCTTAATGTATCTAAGTGTCACGGAATTTATTAACACAAAACAAGTAATAATCCGGTTAACCTCAAGTATAACGATCGTAGTATAGAGGCTATGCCGGGTCGATCTTACGGGGAACTGGCGATTGTGAACTCTAGTTTTTATTCCTAACTAACCTAGGTCACGATTACTAAACTAAACAGCGGATAGAACTAAACAAAACCGGGAATAAAACTTAACTAAAACGTGAAACTGGACAGAAGATATGATCTAAAGCCAGGAAGGATATGTTTCGAACCAATTTAAACTAAACTAAATCTAAGGTGCAAAGGAAGAACTAACTAAACTTAAGTAATTCAATTTCAAGGGTTTTTAATCAATAATTTATGAAGGAACAAGCAATTGATCCACCTATCCTATCAATATTCAGTTTTAATTCAGATTATTCCGTGATTACTAATCAAGTTGTGATTCACCTATTCAAAGGTATGAACCCTAATTTCTCAGGCAAGTTCGTCTATTAATCTCTATCTTTCGATCTAAGGATTAACGCTCTCAAATCAAGGTGTGAAATCTCTCAATTTCTAACCTAGAGATCTAACCTAATAACTCTCGTTAATTAGATCAAATATCTATCCTTTATCGTGGTGATCTAAAGTCTAACTTGATTTTCATCAATTAAACAATCAATAAAGCAAGCATCTTTCGATATGAATTTGCAACAACAATGTAAAACATGATAAAGGAACAACTCGTAATAGATACTCACAAAATAACCACGAAAAGAAACTGAATTGTTGAATCGGACGGCTTCACAACGCTTGTTCAATGGAGGCCTAGCCTCTTAGCATCGTCTTGAAGATCGAATTATTGAAGTAAAAGAACATAAAAAGTGTTTAGAACTACTAGAAAACTAAGAACAATGAAATCTCAGCCACCCCTAGGGTTTAGGGTTTGTAATATATCGTATATTGTGAGGAAAAACGCGTTGCTATTTATAGAAGATTAAGTCGGTTTCAGCATGTCGGCCGACGGACGCCCGTCTGGAAAGGGTGAACGCCCGTCCATCTTGTGTAATTTTCTTCGAGTCGGGCCGAGTCATGATCGAGGCGCCCGTCACAAATGTCCCACTCTGCGTCCCAAACTTCCTGAATCAACTTCCCATTCCTGGACGCTCGTCCAACCCAGTAAACGCTCGTCCACCATGGACGCCAATTCAGCTCCCTGGACGCCAGTTCAGGATCGAATTTAATCTTGATTTCTTGATCTTTATCTCTTTTTCTTATCTCATTCCTTCATTATCTCTTTTATCTTCAATTACCTCGAACTTAATCAACTTTTGAGCATCTTTTGAGCCTCAAACATGTATCTATAACACATAAAAACATCGCAAAATGTAATAACGCTCAAATGATCATAAAATCATAATTAAAACACTTAAATCAACCTATTTTGCGATTATCTCTTTTAAAATATCATTTGCTCAATATTTCCATTAAACACTTGTTTCTTATACAAATTCATACAAATATGAGGGAATTTATCATAAAATATAGCGTTATAAATCGTATAAAATCACCCTTAAAAACTCCCCCACACTTAAGCTTTTGCTCGTCCCGAGCAAAACAAAACAAAGTAAAGGCTTGAGAAAAGATCAGACATCTAAACATATATAACACATATCCAATAGATCAGAAGTTCACCCGTGTGTGTGCAAAGCCATAGAAAACTTCCACTAAGTCCAAACTTGAGAAACTCAAAGCAAAACTAGCTAATACCCCCTTCAAACTAGAGATAAATGACACTCATAAGGTGTACCCTACAAACATGAAATATCCCGAAAAGGATGATCGAGTATATCTAGGGCCTTTCTGAAATACTCAGAGGATAATCCCTACAGCATATCTGTCAGTTTATACTGGGGATAAGATAGACGATAACTTAGTCTTATATTCATTTCATACTAATCCTTTAGTTGATTTAACTTTTTCACTTTTAAACGCACATCAGAATGAGCTATTGCCCTGTCATAGCAGAATAGGATATTTCGAGATAACACCCTACCTTACTCCAATCATAAGGCAGCTTTTTCTGACTGTCGTGAGCTTTTGGTCATCATAGTGGTATAGGACATTCGTGGTATGACCTACCTCACTCAAATCATCGACCAGCTTTCGACACACACATTGTATTCATATTTTTCAACTTTTCATTTGACATTAAGTTACGTGTTACTTATCACATTCAAACCTTAGATATTCACAGTATAACATACTCGGGACTAAATACAAACTATCATAAGTCTCGAGATATACATGTAGCACTAAGTACATGACTTATAAGAAAATCAAAAATCACTCGTCCAAAAGGGGTATAACTTTATAAGTTAGCTTATCGTTTACTATGGCTCGTGAAAAATAAAATCTCTGGTGAAACAACTAACTTACTAAACATATGATATATAGCTTAAATGACTATAAAAATAACGGACATTAAATAGAATTGCCTACTCGGGACAAAACAAAAATTTCGAAAATTTTACTCATTTTGCATAGAAACATCATGTATTAAGCAAATGGTAGATACAAATCGACTCATTCCCCTCCCCCACACTCTACAACATGTCCTCATGTTGTGCAGAACGAAAGAAAAGATAAAAGACTTAGCTGATTTCAAACGTCGGTCAGGCCGGAGCCTACATAGTGACACTTAGAACTCGCAACCTGACAATGTAGCTCGACAAAACCGCCAAAAACGTACCTGCAGGACTTGACAAACACGGAACTATCTCGGGGAAAATGGGGAGTTATACCAAAATGAAAGGATATAGCAAAATCAACAAGAGATAAAGCATCCAATACAACCAAAAAGTAGAGACAAAGTCGAAATGAAAGTACGGGTGCCTTATGGCTTATCCATCGAAAGAATAAATAGTAGCAACATCAAAAATTACAATGAACCATATAAGTAAAAAGTAGCAGAAATATACAACCACCATAGCTAGTGCAAATCGAAAAATAGACAAATGAAATCAAGACGCGCCGAGCCGGGTATCATCACCGGAGGAACAAAGCAGAATCGATGAGCGATGGTGGGATCGGTGGAGGCACAAGAGCCGTGAGACGTCGTCGATGAAGGTGCCGGGCCGTAATCGCTGCAGCGAATAGATCCCAGTGTGTCTCTCCTCCGCGACCTCCTCATCATCAGCTCTTTCTCCGCCTCAAGCACATCGGGCAATAACTCGCTTTCGATCGCATCGGAAAAGAGGAACTCCGTATCACTCTCCTTGAAAATCTGCATATCCTCGGTTTCTTGCCCTCCACAATGCACTTTAGCACGTACATCATGTTCTTTTGTGTCTCTTGGATATCAGTCATCCAATCTCGTAGTCATTGGCCATGTCAGCAGACGAGCCCTCTCCGCAGAGATAAACTAGACAAGGGTGGAACCGGAGGTGGTGCCGAAGACGAACCAGGCTCCCGAGGTGTCTCCGTCTCGGTCCGTCCCGGGCTTACCTTTCTCTCTCTGTATAGGCCTCGGGTTCTTCGGCTTGTGATCTGCTCCATACTCAGGCACACCGGCATCGATGCACAAACTATGGATCAGGTGAGGGACGATCAAGCTCCGCATGTAAACCTTCTGGTTGATAGATATCTCGTCATACAGAGCTTGTCCCACATCTACATTCAGGCCAAACGTCAACGCATACAACATACCTAGGTCACCAATGTGGAAGTGTGTCAGGTTGTTCTTAGGCAACAACCGACTCTGAATGAATCGACACTGGACCTTCCAATCCTCCGTCCAGGTCGTGGTGACTAACTCCTTCCGGTCTTAATGTCCAGGCCACATCCGGGCACACTCTCAGTCTCAACTCCTCCAAAGGATCCTGCCCCAAACTCTGCCTATGTAAAATCTCCTCCTTATAATCTCTACCCTCAAAAACCGCCAACCCATACTTTGCATTGATCACCTCCGGTGTAAACGGAACTTGGACCCCTCGAACCACAACTACCTTCGTTTCCAAGTCGGTTTCTGAACAGTTTGCATAAAACTCCCGAACCAAGGAACTATTGACCGGTGTAGTTGGAATCGTCATCAAAGCGCCCCATTTCCGATCCCTTAAAAGCTTGACAAACCCGGGATCAACCTTTGCCTCTAAAATGGCCCTTTCCATCAACATCATCCTCGAAAAATAGTGTTGTTTATACGCATCGTGAGCCCTAGGATTCATGAATCTACGAGGCAAAGGCATAGGAGGTACGGTTTTGGCTTTCTTCCTAGGTTGGGCAGCCCTAATCTCAACCGGTTCATCTTCCCGTGTAGCTTCTACAACCTCCTCAACCCTAGACGCGAGGCTCCGCCTTTCCGAGCTCTGTGCATCCGTTTCTAAAGGAATATCGTCATCCGCTCTCGTAGTCCGAGGTAGGTTCATCTCTTAAGGTTGCCCTAGTTTGGGTGGCTCTAGGGGGTTGCTCCCGAATTGTCACACCTCGGTTGGGATCAACTAAGGTAGGGTCGAACTCTTTGCGCTTCTTCCCGGCCTCCCGAGCTACTTCCTTCCCGTGTCTCTTCACAACTCCTTTCTTATGAACCATTTTCAAGCCTAGTCTACACCAAACAATCCCAATACGCACAAAGATACCCGTTTAACATCCAAATCGGGATTTCAATTCAACCAAAACACAAACCACAACCATCCATTATCAATAATCAACCCATTCACCATCCACATCAACATCATAGCACCAATCAGCAAGAATCAAGAACAAAAACGAAAGGAAGAAAACCAGTAAGGTGCAATTCGTATGAACGAGCCGACCCAAAGATCGAACTCAGAAAAATGTGAATAAAAACTAGAAAAGTTGTTACTAACTTACCAAGTAGGATGAGTAGATGTTGATCGAGGTGAAAATCAGTCCAAACAGCACAAAAATGACCTCCAAAATCGAATTTTTCTTCCAAAAAGTCGGACTTCAATGGGGCCTGATTCTCCAAAAATATTGTGTGTTGGGGGGTTTGGTTATGAAAATCAAAGAGAGGGGATCAATAGCGGCCTGTAGCACTTTAAATCGCCCAAAATGGTGTAGAATCGAGGTTTTTCGGGCAAAAGGAAGGAGAGGAAACGGTTTTTGCGTTTAAAAATCTGAAAAGTGAGTGTTCATCGAAGGAAGGGGTATATAAAGGCAGATGATGGACGGGCGTCCAAGAGACCGGACGAACGTCCACTGGGAAATTAGATTAATTGGACGGGCGTCCAGTTTATTAGACGCCGCCGTCAAGAGTTTAAATCACATACAGAGATTGGAGGAAAATATCGACGGGCGTCCATGTTTAGTGGGCGTTCGCCCACGGATTAGTCATAGCGGACGGGCGTCCAGACGTCTGGACGGCCGTCCAAGTAGAAAAAGGTGCAAAAATCACAAAATTTCCATACAACTCAAATTCAAAATTTCATCTCTTATTAAACTTAAGTAAAACTTCAAAAATACAAATAAAAATAAAATTACTAGGAAATAAATAAAAACAAAAGGAGAACAGTGGGTTGCCTCCCACGAAGCGCTTTTGTTTAACGTCGTTTGCTCGACGAAACAAACTTAACTAACGCTAGTCTGCATAAATCTCGTCCCAATCCACCAATCGGATGAGACGACGAAGCATATCAATAGCAGGAGGGAAATCATAGTCGTCTTGTACGCCCCAGTCATCTCCAGCTACCTCTAAACCTCTAAAATGTGAAGCTCAGTAGTACCGGCTAGATCTGTCAAACATAGGGTCATTTAGGACCGTATATGGACGTCCTATAGCTTCCTGAGCTCCTCAAGAGTGAAGTCACTACCTCCCGAACAATGGGGACAATGAGAACATAGGTGATGGTCTTCGTGACGGGTACTAAGCTCAAAATCTACGTGCAAAACTATAGTGCCTCCTGGTCCATCACCATCAGAATCAGTGGGATCCGACTAATGATGGGGAACTCCTCCGGAAGAACTCGTAATCCATATCTAAAAACAAACTAACCGATGATATAAACAGAAAAACTTAGTCAACTAAAGCTTAAATAAACTAAAACTTAAATAAACATAACACTAACAAATTAAACAAAATTTAACTAATATAATAAGGATATCTAGGATGCCTCCTAAGTAGCGCTTTTTGTTAATGTCGTTAGCTCGACATCGTTGAGTCTAGCCTGGATCAGGCCATTTGACTTTTCTCGCCACCACTACCTCGTGTAAGCTCGATCGATGGCGTGGCGCGTAAACAAACACTAACACGTGGGGTTAAATTCTTTATAGCTTTCCGCACACGCTTAAACTTCCCCACGGTTGACTTCTTCGCTTTCAAAGCTTCGATGACAATCTCGTTGACGCTCCTTCCAATATTCTTCCATATCCCAACTACCGCCTAGAACTTCTTCAGATTCACCATCACCGTCGTCCTCAGAGAAAAGACCGGGTGAAAACTCGTCTAATTCTTCGACTGGTGTAGCACCACATCCAAGAATATCGAGGAACCGAACAGCCAAAGGCTTGTCTTTAGGCTCACCAATGTTGTGTTTGCACCTCTGTCCGTTCACTCGAAACGGATGGTCACCATAACCTCGTAGTTCTAGAACGCCTCCAGGAATAATCTGGAGAATTTCAAAGGGACCGGACCAACGTGTCCTCAACTTCCCAGGAAACAAATGTAACCTAGAATTGTAAAGAAGAACTTGTTCTCCGACTTGAAATTCTCGCTTCTTGATTTTGGCATCGTGAAGGAGTTTAGTATTTTCCTTACTTATCCTGGCGCTCTCTTAGGCCTGAAGTCTAAATTCGTCTAACTCATGCAATCAAGTGCGATGATGTTTTCCACAAGATTGGGAATCAAAGTTCGTAAACTTTGTAGCCCAATAAGCTCTATGCTCTAACTCGACAGGCAGATGACATGGTTTCCCGTAGACCATTTGATATGGAGATGTCCCCATAGGGGTTTTATAGGCGCTTCAGTAAGCCCAAAGTACATCATCCAATTTCAAACTCCAATCCTTTCTATGATCAAGCACCGCTTTTCTCCAGATTTTCTTGATGCTTTGGTTGCTCCTTTCAACCTCGACCACTAGTCATCGGATGATATGGTGTGCCGCTTTGTGACGAACACCATACTTCTCAAGGACTTTCTCTGGGTCGGTTGCGTAAATGCGCCCCTTCATCACCGATCAAGGCACGTGGACATCCAAATCTCACAAAGATATTCTTCTTTAAGAACTTCATTACCGCCTTATGATCATTGTGAGGAGTGGCTTGAGCCTCTACCCATTTCGACACGTAATCTCACGCAGACTAAGATGTATTTATTACCGCAAGATGACGGGGAATGGTCCCATAAAATCGATACCCCACACATCAAAGACTTCGCATTCTAGGATGGGTGTCAAAGGCATGTCAAACCGCCTTGTCGTCGAGTACCGGTTCTTTGGCACCTATCACAAGCTTTACAAAAGCTTCAGATCTTTAAAGATCGTAGGCCAATAGAAACCGGATTGAAAGATCTTAGCAACGGTTTTCCACGGACCAAAGTGACCTCCGTGGGTCCACCGTGGCACCGCTCAATAATATCCCGTTGCTCGGACTCAGAACACATCTTCTAAGCAAACCATCTTTACAGATCTTAAAAGATAAGGTTCATCCCAAACGAAATATTTCAAATCGTAGAAGAACTTTTTCTTCTCCGATAAGACATCTCTCGGATCGAGATAACGGCCATGAAGGTAGTTTACAATGGAAGAATACCACGGAACATCGGGAGGACAACCGTCCCATCAACATAATGTTTTCTAGAGGAAAGTAAAGATCTATATCATCCGGATCATCCTTTTCCTCATTTAACATTCTAGAAACGTGATCACCACTACGCTTTCAACGCCTTTTTGTCCTTAATTTGAACGCAAACTCTTGTAAGGTCAATATCCAACGTAGTAAGCGCGGTTTGGCCTCTTTCTTGGTCATCGATAACGCAAGGCGCGCGTGATCATCCACACAATCACTTGAGCTCCTAACAAGTAACTCACGAAACTTGTCCATAGCAAAAACTACGCCCAAAGCTCCTTTTCAAGTAGTGGTATAGTTAACTTGAGAGGGGTTCAATGTGTGACCGGCGTAATAGATAGGTGGAACTTCCTCTTGATCTTTTGCCCTAGAACAAAGACCAACAAAGATAGTTTGATGCGTCGCACATAAGCTCAAACGGTAGGTTCCAATCAAAGATATAAGAATTGGAGCGAGATATTAAACGATCCTTGAGCTCTCTCAAGCGCTTGCTTGCAGCTCTCTCATCAAAATTAAACTCAACGCCTTCCTTCAAGAAAGTGGACAGGGGGCTTGGCTATCTTGGAGAAGTCTTGAATGAACCTTCAGAAAAACCGACATGTCCGAGAAAGCCTCTAACTTCACGCACATTCTTAGGGTAGCTCATCTTCTCGATAGCTTCTACTTTTGCCTCACAACTTCTATACCCTTGGCGGAGATCTTGTGGCCAAGAACTATTCCTCATCTACCATGAAATGACATTTTTCCCGATTCAAGACTAAGTTCTTTCCACACATCCGGATAACACTTGATCAAGATTGTCAAGGCAATCATCAAAAGATCGACCAAAAACCGAAAAATCGCCCATAAAATCTCTCCATACACTTCTCTACAAGCCCGTCAAAAATAGCTAGCATACATCTTTGAAATGTGGTGGGGCATTGCAGAGACCAAATGGCATTCGCCTATAAGCAAATGTACCATAAGTAGGCGGTGTAAAAGTGGTCTTTTCTTGGTCACCGGATCAATGGGTATTTGGAAGTATCCCGAATATCCATCTAGGAAGCGATGAGGATCGTGTCCCGCCAGACGCCGAGCATCCGATCAATGAATGGAAGGGAAAATGATCTTTCATGGTTACCTCATTGAGCTTTCGATAATCGATGCATCAGAATCCAAAGACAAGTCTCAAAGAAATTTCCTCTCCTTCTCATTCTTCTCAATTGTAATTCCTCCTTTCTTGGGAACTACCTCGAGTAGGGAAACCCATTCACTATCGATGATGGCATAAATGATTCCCATGTCCGTAAGCTTGATGATTTCCTTTTAACGACTTCTTGCATATGAGGTTGAGCCTTCTCTGGGGTCATCGACACACTTTGCACCTTCATTCGCCTTGATCTTGTGCATACAGATGTCGGAGATATTCCTCTGATATCTCCTACTTGCCAACCAAAGGCTTTTTCATTTTTCTCAAAACGTTGATCAATTTCTTTTCCTCCAAACGAGAAAGCTTGGCAGATATAATCAGTGGAAGCTTGTCACCTTCTCTTAAAAACACATACTTAAGATGCTTAGGCAACGACTTTAACACTAAATCTGTAGGGGGGTCTTCTAAACTAGACTTGAGATCTCCACTTTTCAACTCAATATCGCTGAGTTTACTCTGTGGTCCCACTGCCAAAGCTTCTCCTTCGAATAATTCTTCCTCAAAATCACCGCTAATTGATCTAGATTAACCACACCATGAGTATTTAGGTTGTCAACTAATCGCTCAGTATTCTCGCTTTCTACCCATGACTTGTCTATCCATATAATCAAGAAATCATCTCGTCATATAATCAATGGAAAAGCCGGTTGGGGGGCGGAGGGTACTTGAATGGACTTCAAGACATTGTAACTCACCTCTTGATCACCAACTCGGATAGTTACTTGCCCACCATCGCAATCTATGAGGGCTCTAGTGAGATAAGAAGGGCCTTCCAAGAATCGTGGGGACGTTTTCACCCTTTTCAATATCTAAAACATACCAATCAACCGGAAAGGTAAATCTATCAATCTGAACCAAAACGCCTTTCGAGATCCTGAAGCTTTCTTAGAAGATCTATCAGTGAATTGTAAACTCATAGTAGTGGGTTCTAGAAGGCTTTGTAAACCGAGCTGTTTGCAAACAGACATTGGCATAAGACTTATAGAGGCACCTAAATCGCACAAAGAATTAGGGAAAACTAGCCCTCCCATTACTACTGTAAGTACGAACTTACCAGGGTCACCTCTTTTAATTGGTAAGTTTTCATAATTAATCATGGAACAATCCTCACCAATTTGCCTTTCCATGCCTCAAGCTAATTTCTTTTTTAAGACACAACATCCTTGATAAATTTTGTATACTTAGGCATCTCGACCAAGACATCTGATAATGGAAGATTCACCTGAGTATTTTTCAAAAGGTTTAGCACCTTTTCATACTTCTTATCCTCAATCAAGGGAATGTTGCTCTTTCTCGGTGGAAATGGAAGTTTCTTAAGGTCATTCTCGTAAAAGACTTTCTTTGAGGATGCACTTACAAATTGTCTTCCGATCCTTCCAACGAACAGCTTTTTCAGATTTCTTAGTAGTCGTGGATCACCTCCGACTTTCGCTTGCTTTTTTCAAATTTCTCGAGGATCACCCACTTGAGGATCTCCAATTTTTCACCTCTCGGGATCACCACTTGAGTTTTCTCTTGCAATTGAGGGGTGTGTAGTGCTCACTTCCCTCCCGCCTTATCAATGGCAGAGAGGGCTAGTGGTTTCCGATGGGAAGGACCACTAACTTGAGTACCGCTTCTCATTCATTGCACCGCCTCCTCTTTACCGTATTGAATTGATGGCACGAGGTCAAGATATGGGCCTTTATTCAAGTCGGCTTGAGCAACTTGACCACCCTTGGATTTTTTTCGTCAGCTGAAACTGGCAAACGCCTGGGGTCTAAAGCCAACTGCTCACCCATTGCCCAATTTGTCTCTCAAGATTCTTCATCGATCTACTTTGCTCCTCCAACTTAGCTTCAAGATTGGTAGGTTGGGAGGAGCCTTGAGAGTTCCGGAAATTTGAAGAATATGGTCATTTGTCAATGACTTTGGAATTGAGAATTTGAATTGGAAGGCCAATTACGATTGAATTTTTAAGTAGGATTGGAAAAATTCGAGTTTTGGTTATGATTAAACCTGGGTTTCTATTGAAATTCGATTCAATTAGGATTGAAATTTGAAGATGGATTAAACCCTTGGTTTTGAAAATTATTCGCCAGAAACCGATCAACCTTGGATTGTTCTCGCCATAGAATGCGTTTACTTCCGCATTCTCGTCCGCTCATAGACGTAATTTAGAAGTGTGCCCCACCTCGTCACAATTCTGACATGTGACTTGATTGTACTGTCCATAATCATGGACAACATTCACTTGATAAGGTGCAGAGGGATTAAATTGACATTGGCCATTCATATGGCCAGTCTGGCAACAGTTTTCGCAATACAGAACCTGAGGGTTCTGTGGAAAAGAAGAAGTTTGATTTATCGGATGTGAAATTTGAGATGTTGCCATCTGCTGTTGCAGCATGGCTATCAAACTTTGCATATTAACTTCCTCAACCTTAGGAGGGGGAGGTGCTTGAATTGCTTGATAAGAGGGAGCATAATTATACTTCGCAATGTCCTCAAACAAAGGCCCATCCTCTCTTCGTAAATGCCCCACTGTAAGAATCATGACCATGCCTTTTGTGAGCTCGGTCAATCCACTAAAGAAGGTGTTGACTTGCCTTTCCAAAGGCAAGCCATGATGAGGACATTTTCGAGAAGAGACTTGAATCTCTTCCAACATTCAAAGAACGACTCGTTTTCTTTACGATAGAAAGTGAAAATGTCGTTCAAACACCAATCATCTTTGAAGGCGGAAAGTATTGACTTAGAAATTCTCTTTCAAGTTCAAATGGTGGTGATGGATTCAGAGGGAGAGAGGTGTACCACTCCTTAGCCTCTCCCTTCAAAGAAAATGGGAAAAGTTTTAGCTTGATAGCATCCTCACTTACTCCTTGGATGCGTGTAGTGCCGCATATCTCTGTGGAATGTATGCAAGTGGGTATGCGATTCTCCGATTGATAACCATGAAAAATAGATGCATGCCGCATCATCCGAATAAGTCCTGGTTTTAACTCAAAGGTTTGTGCAAAGAATGGCCGGAATAACTATAGCCGGGTTGACTTTGACTTTGCCTGGCCTGGCGTAGTCTCGCCAACGTCGCCTATTATTAGCGGCCATTATCACAAAATCGCTGATTTCTCTTGCTAGTTGATCTTCAAGCTCGCCGCTCGCTCTGGCGCGAACCGCAGAACGGAAAATCCGCTGCTTGGCCGGACTACGGTTCGCTTCGGGTCGTGTGTGTACAAACGGTCCTTTTGACTCCAAGTTTGCATAAACCGGACCAAAAACAAGTGGTTAAAACCTAAAAACTAAGAAATTGAAAGCCTAATTAAAAATCTAAAGAAAAGAAAGGGGAAAGAATAAAAGGAAACAAAAGTATTGAAGGAAACAAGGCCAGACGGACGTCCAAGAGTTTGGACGGGCGTCCGGATGGAATTTGATCGACGGGCGTTTAGTTGTCCAAACGCTGCGTCGACAAACGGAATACTTGAACGGGCGTTCAAATCATATGGACGCCGCGTCTAAGTGAATAAAAACGGCGAACATAATTGATAATTTTCCAACGGACGGGCGCCCAAGCTATTCGACGCCCGCTTGGTAGCGGAAAATTAGAACAGAAGCAGAAAATTGCAGGAAATATCAGAAAAAGAAAGGGAACGAAAGAACAGAAACAGAGAGAGAGCAAAGATGGGAGAACTAATCACAAGAGAGCCTCAAACCCTAAACTAAAACCTTAATTAACTAATTACTTAAACGTTTAACAACTAAAAACAGGAATCTAAAAAGAAATAAAAACAGACAAACAAAAACAAACAGAAAAACGGAAAAAAAAACTAGACAACCGTCCGGTTCCCCGGCAACGGCGCCAAAAACTTGTCACGGAATTTATTAACACAAAACAAGTAATAATCCGGTTAACCTCAAGTATAAGGATCGTAGTATAGAGGCTATGCCGGGTCGATCTTACGGGGAACTGGCGATTGTGAACTCTAGTTTTTATTCCTAACTAACCTAGGTCACGATTACTAAACTAAACAACGGATAGAACTAAACAAAACCGGGAATAAAACTTAACTAAAACGTGAAACTGGACAGAAGATATGATCTAAAGCCGTGAAGGATATGTTTCAACCAATTTAAACTAAACTAAATCTAAGGTGCAAAGGAAGAACTAACTAAACTTAAGTAATTCAATTTCAAGGGTTTTTAATCAATAATTTATGAAGGAACAAGCAATTGATCCACCTATCCTATCAATATTCAGTTTTAATTCAGATTATTCCGTGATTACTAATCAAGTTGTGATTCACCTATTCAAAGGTATGAACCCTAATTTCTCGTGCAAGTTCGCTCTATTAATCTCTATCTTTCGATCTAAGGATTAACGCTCTCAAATCAAGGTGTGAAATCTCTCAATTTCTAACCTAGAGATCTAACCTAATAACTCTCGTTAATTAGATCAAATATCTATCCTTTATCGTGGTGATCTAAAGTCTAACTTGATTTTCATCAATTAAACAATCAATAAAGCAAGCATCTTTCGATATGAATTTGCAACAACAATGTAAAACATGATAAAGGAACAACTCGTAATAGATACTCACAAAATAACCACGAAAAGAAACTGAATTGTTGAATCGGACGGCTTCACAACGCTTGTTCAATGGAGGCCTAGCCTCTTAGCATCCTCTTGAAGATCGAATTATTGAAGTAAAAGAACATAAAAAGTGTTTAGAACTACTAGAAAACTAAGAACAATGAAATATCACCCACCCTGGGTTTAGGGTTTGTAATATATCGTATATTGTGAGGAAAAACGCGCTGCTATTTATAGAAGATTAAGTCGGTTTCAGCATGTCGGCCGACGGACGCCCGTCTGGAAAGGGTGAACGCCCGTCCATCTTGTGTAATTTTCTTCGAGTCGGGCCGAGTCATGATCAGACGCCCGTCTGCCAGCGTCCACTCCTGCGTCCAAACTTCCTGAATCAACTTCCCATTCCTGGACGCTCGTCCAACCCAGTAAACGCTCGTCCACCATGGACGCCAGTTCAGCTCCCTGGACGCCAGTTCAGGATCGAATTTAATCTTGATTTCTTGATCTTTATCTCTTTTTCTTATCTCATTCCTTCATTATCTCTTTTATCTTCAATTACCTCGAACTTAATCAACTTTTGAGCATCTTTTGAGCCTCAAACATGTATCTATAACACATAAAAACATCGCAATATGTAATAACGCTCAAATGATCATAAAATCATAATTAAAACACTTAAATCAACCTATTTTGCGATTATCTCTTTTAAAATATCATTTGCTCAATATTTCCATTAAACACTTGTTTCTTATACAAATTCATACAAATATGAGGGAATTTATCATAAAATATAGCGTTATAAATCGTATAAAATCACCCTTAACACTAAGTACCCTGTGTGCAGTATGTAAGTGATTGATAGTTGGAGCATCAAGAAACTGGCTCAACTGGTGTACTGCATAAGATAGGTCTGGTCTTGTCACTGTAAGGTATAATAATCTGCCAACGAGACTTATGTACTGTGTTTATCTGGAAGGAGGTCAGAGTCACCATGCTGTAAATGTGTCTTAGATAGCATAGGTGTATTTACTGGCTTGCATCCACTGAAACCAAAGTCTTCTAGGAGATTGAGGGCATATTTTCTTTGACAAACTGATATGCCAGCAGATGATCTGGCCACTTCTAGTCCTAGAAAGTATTTCAAAGGACCAAGATCCTTGATTTGAAACAAATCATCTAGATAGGTTTTGATTTCAGAAATGAGAGACATGTTATTGCTGGCCAATACAATGTCATCTACATAACTAGAGCAGCTATATAGGATTGGCCTTTTGATTTTGTGAAAAGGCTGTAATCATGCTTGGACTGAGTGTAACCAAGACCGATTAGTGCATATGTCAGTTTGGCATTCCATTGCCTACTGGCTTGTTTTAGGCCATATAAGGATTTAGTCAGCTTGCACACCTGTCCTTTTTGAGTTTGAAAACTAGGAGGATGGGCCATATACACTTCTTCTATGAGGTCACATTGGAGAAAAGCATTGTTTACATCCAAATGGTGTAGGAATATGTTTTTAGCAGCAGCAACAACAAGTAAAATCCTGATAGTATTCATCTTTGCCACAGGTGAAAAATTTTCTTCATAGTCAATGCCAGAGGTTTGTGTGCAACCTTCAGCAACTAACCTTGCTTTATATCTTTCTATGGAACCATCTGGATTATGCTTGATCTTATACACCCATTTGCAGCCTATAGGCTTCTTTCCTAGGGGTAAGTTTACTACATCCCATGTTTTTGTCTTGACAAGTGCATCTATTTCATTTAGCATAGCTTCTTGCCACTCTCTGTGGATGACAGCTTGATTATAGGTTGTTGGCTCTTTGGCTTTATCAACATTCATCACAAAAGATCTGTAGGAATCAGAAAGATTCGTATATTGAACAGCAGATTCCAAAGGATATGGAGTAGTATGAGAAACTTGATTACAGACATAATCCTGCAATCTGGCAGGTTGTCTAATTTGTCTAAAAGTTCTTCTGGTGTTAGTATGTGTTGTGTGTAAATGTGATGATGAAATATTAGATGCATTGTCAGTAGTGAACTGACTGTCAGTTGAATCATTAGGTGTATCAGTTTGTGTTGAAGTAACAGAGGTTGAACTGGTGGTAGGAAAATCTGGTGTAGGACGTGCAAAGGATGGAATAGGAGGAGATACATTGTTGAATTTTTTATGCTGCTGTGCATAAGGAAACACTAATTCATGAAAAATAACATTTCTGGAAACAAAAACTTCTTGTGTTTGGACATCCAGAAGGGTATATCCTTTTGTGTTTGCTGGTTGGCCCAAGTAAACAAATTTCCTAGCCCTTGCATCAAAATTTGATCTGCCATGAGGTAAAGTAGATGCAAAGTTTAAACAACCAAAGACTTTGTTAGAGATTTCAGGTTCTTTGTTATATAGGACCTGATATGGAGATCTTTCTTTAAGTACAGGTATAGCAATATAGTTAATAATATGAACTGCATGGAGAACACAATATCCCCAAAAACTCAATGGTAAACTAGCTTGAAAGTTTAAAGCTCTTGCCACATTTAGTATATGTTGATGTTTCCTCTCTACAATCCCATTTTGTTGGGTTGTATCTACACAACTTGTTTGATGCAAGATGCCTTTTTCACTATAAAATTATGTGTAATCAAACTCTTGTCCATTGTCAGATCTAATGATCTTAATGGACTTGCCAAACTGATTTAAAACAGAATTATAGAAGGCAGTAATAATAGGTCTGACTTCTGCCTTTGAATGAAGCAAGAAAATCCAAGTGTGCCTACTATTATCCTCAACAATAGAAAGGAAATAAGATTGACCATGGATGGTTTTCTGTCTAAAAGGACCCCAAATATCCATGTGTATTAAATCAAACACAGAAGGAGCAACAGAATCACTCAAAACAAAAGGAAGCCTTTTTTGTTTAGCTAAAGGACAAACATAACAAATAGATTTCTTAGGTACTTGAATGTCATTACATGAAGTATGTAGTAACTGTAATCTATTATCAGATAAATGGCCTAATCTATGGTGCCAAAGCAAGTCTGCATCTATCTTATCAGTAGGAACTTGAGAGGTACAAGCAACTAATCTATCTGTGAACACTTTCTGAGCATGTAAAATGTATAGATCCTTGCTCTTTTTAGTTGATCCAATCATTTGTACACTGAACTTGTCCTGTATAACACAAGTCTCATTAGTAAACAAAACTTGTATTTGAGGATTGTTAGTCAGTTTATTTAAGGAAATCAGATTATAATGAAACTTAGGAACACACAGGACTTGGGATAGGATTAAGTGATCATTAATTCTCACTTTTCCTACAAAAGTAACAGGTACTGTCTCACCATTTGGAAGAGAAACAGTGACACCACAAACCCTATCATTTGAAATGAACAATTTGTGAAACAAAAATGATGTGGTCAGTGGCACCTGAGTCTACAATCCAATGTGATCTATTACTAGAAAACATACCCTGAACCTCATTATGATCTGTCTGGAAATTAGTTGAGAGGGCTGTGACTTGGTTGACTGCAGGATCACCAGGATCTATGGCTCTATTTGCCTCAAGCATCTTCATCAACTGTGTGACCTGATTTTGCAACTGAACCAACTGGCTTTGTGTGGCATCTTGTTCTGTTGTAGCAGATAGTGTTGTTTCTGGGCCATCCCATTCTGAGCCACTTGTGGAGTCTTGTTGCACCATGTTCACCCTAGACCTTGGTTTAAAACCTGGTGGAAAACCATGCTTTTTATATCATTTGTCCGCTGAATGAACATTAAAACTACAGTAAGAACACTAAATTTTCTTAGAATTGCCCTGTTGATTATGAGTATATGGTGCAAATCTTCTATTTTGACTATTACCATACCATTGATTGTGAGTTGTACCCTGATCTTAACTCTGGTATCTGGACTGATACTGCCCTTGAATTGGATTCTGAGTTCTGGCAAGTAAAGCAATGACATCTGAATTTTGAGGATGTCCCAGTGCATAGTCTATCTGTCTCTCAAACTTAACAGCCATAGCAAAGGATTATTTCAAACTTGGCAAAGGTGTCAACAGGTAGACCTGGGATCTAACAGGAGCAAACTTATCATTAAGCCCTTTCATGAACCTTATAACATGACCTGCTTCTATAAAATCAACCATCTTCGAATTGATATTGCAAGCACATGGTGTTCCACACTCACAGTGAGGAACAGGCTTCAAGATTGCAATCCCATCCCATTTAGCTTTCAATTTTGTGAAATATGATGTTACAGACCTGGAACCTTGTTTGATCAGGTTCTCTTCTTCAACCAAATCTTATTCTCTAAAATAGTCAACATTGGAGAACCTATCCTCTAATTCCAATCACATTTCTCTTAAATTTTGAAATTGGCCGTGTTGCAGTGACCGTATGTCGTGCAGCATGTGAGATGTCCGTCGGTCCGTTTCCGTGTGCATGGTACATAGATTGTCTTACTTTGTCTTCTAGTATTACTTGTTTCAGTTTTATTGTCAAGCATGCTAGAAATTAGGGCAGAGCTTGTGTCAGGTTACATGAATGAAGTTTCATTCGCTTCTATTAGTAGTCGGTTTTTGTTCGGAAATTTTATACACGAAACCTAACCAGAACACTATAAAAGCTAATGATTTCTTTTGAATTTGTTTCGGTTTGGACCGGTCTAGACTGGTTTATCAAGTTTAATTTCATATTCAATGACAAAAAAAGAGAGCACATAGTGTTAGTTATTTCTTTCGACAAAACTAATAGTTCGTAAATATTAGTTAATGAAGTATAAGTATATCCAAACCAATATCTCAAAATAACACAAATATATTACACGTTATAAAACCCTTAGACATATTACTAAGCAATCGCTCATCCTCATTCATAACTCTCTTTTTTGAGTGATTTTATGGTGCAACGGTTGTAGGAAGGTTGTACCAAGTGGCATTTTTAGAGCCATTCATTTTAACTCTCTTTCACATAATACACTTTTTCCTTTTTGAACATCTTAGTCAATCTCATTATCAGTCCATTATTTTTTTATATTCAAAACTTCATTGGGTAAATAGTTAAATAAGTTTAAGCAAACATGAAACAAAGGCTTTTACGATATTAACGATGATAATATGAATGAAAAATGTCATTGAACAATAATCAATAAGACTTAACCAATACTCATAAATTAAGTATCTTGACTTTAACTATTTCTCACGGGTTTTGAATGTCAATATCATAATCACGTAAGACTGGTAAGAGTGGTTTCACGGAACTATCACACGCAACCAGAAAATAAATAATTAATTAATACTACAATGTATGAATAGGCAACCATTTTGGGTTCGAGTTTGGTTGAGGCAGAAAAAAATAACCAAAATCAATTCAGTGTAAATCGGTTTGTGTTTAAACCAGACCGAATAATTCGGTTTGCAATTGGTTTGGTCATTTCGGTTTGGTCCGGTATGGTTTCCAGATTGGATTGACTTATTGATTTTTTTTGCTCACCCTTGCTAGAAATGTCTCGACAATCTTTTAGCTAGGGTTGCTCTGTTTCTTTATAGTTTTATTGATTATGGTTTTTGTCTAAGAATAATATTTTAGTTGCTCAGTAGTTTTATGGTGGTCCAGGTACGTCATGTCATACATGTCCCACCAATAACAACTTCTAAAATATTGGTAAACATGTAAATGGCATGTAAAAATTAAGGGGGCCATCATATTATCTAATATCCTATTTGTCTTGAATCACCAAGTCATACTTGGTCCATGACCAGGATAAAATATGCGTTAGCTGCTTGTGTGACGGCTTATACCCGAAAAAATTCATTGAAATTCTTTCAAAGAAATCTAATACACCACAAATTGTGGTCTAATACCTTACTCATTGGAATATTTTTTTTAGGAATACTCATTGGAATATTAATTCCCTAACAAATCGTAACAATTACACATAAATCATATAATTATAAAAGTTATTGAAAAAGTTTTTGACGATTTGAAGTGGTGATATTAGTTATCTTCGTGTATTTAAAACTCAACCTACTTATATGTGCCATAAAAGATTCCAACTCCATGTGAGACTGTCCTCCCTCCATTACAGATTCCTTAACATCTTCGCTCAGTTTCACTGATGTTTTTTGCATCTCTTCTCCTTCACTCGAATCCATCAATCTTCTCACAATATTCTCAATAGTTTCCGCTTTCACAACTTCATCTCGATGATCCCAATTCCTTACAAGTATTCCGATTTTCAACAGCTCAGTGATCAGTATAGCATTTCTTGGTTGATCCGAATGCATAGGCCATGCAGCAATCGGAACACCCAACGAAATGCTTTCAATGCAGGAATTCCATCTGCAACGGCTCATGAAACCACCCGTCGAAGGGTGTCCTAGAATTTCCAACTGGGGTGCCCAATCCCTTATTATTATTCCTTTATCTTTAATCCTTTCTTCATAGACTTCTGGCAATCGAGCTTTCCTTGATTCTCTCGTGAAGACATCTCATTTATCGGCTTCTCTCAGAACCCAAATAAACTTTTGCCTACTTCTTTCCAATCCAACAGCAATTTCATCGATTTCTTCATCCGTTAACGAGGTGGTCGACCCAAACGATACGAGTATCACCGAGTTAACGCTCTGTTCAACGAGCCACTCCAAACGCTTTGATCTCTTATTCGAACCATTCTTCTCACTTATCACTATA
This sequence comes from Gentiana macrophylla, assembly GCA_026214975.1. Taxonomy (NCBI): domain Eukaryota; kingdom Viridiplantae; phylum Streptophyta; class Magnoliopsida; order Gentianales; family Gentianaceae; genus Gentiana; species Gentiana macrophylla. Next base: position 1,490,700 of record CM047812.1, on the reverse strand, counting down.
GGATTAAAATGACCAATAGCCCAGTTTTTATCTGTCTCTAATAACGAGCTTGAGCTACGAGCTCAAGAAATCAACCCTCGTTTCTTCTGCAAGTATTGTAAAGATTCCCGGAATTTGATTTCTTGCATTCTGTACTGAATTTAGCGAATTCATGTGAATCGGGATTGAAACGGCCCTCAGTAGAAGGAAGATTTTCAAATAATTGGGCTTATGGTATATTTGGTTTCCCAGCCATTTCCCATACAAATGAATACAGAGTAAAAACAGAGCAACTCTGAAAACAATAAGGCTCTGCATTTTGGATAGTGGACACATCTTGAGCAGTATATGCCATTAGAGAATCATGCATAACAACAACCCTTTTCGCGGTATTAGAAAGATTATTTACAAGTTTCGAAATCGGGTCATGAAGTTGAAGAGCTGCAAGAAAAGATGGGATGAGTTGTGAAGGGAATTTGGTTGGGGCATTCGGGTCCGGATTCGGGTTGTGGAATTCAGGAATGGTGAAATCATGAAAGATAATGTTGGGATTTGAGAGAGGGTTCCAACCGTGGACTCGGGTTTTGGCTTGGCGGTTGTGGGTGGCGGCACCGACGTAGTGGACGGGGATATCGTAGGCGGAGATAAGGCGGGAGAGGTGGAGGAGCTGGTTAAGATTGCAATCCTTGAATAAGATATAGGAGATGCTCATACTGAGACTGTGAAATAGAACCAGTGTCCTAGGGAGGCAAGCTTGAGTGATCATTTCCTGAATCTTGACCTTCATCTGCCTCTACATTATTTTCAACATGACCACTACCCCTGCCAGTACCCTTAAAGTTGGGAGGAAATCCATACTTCTTGTAACATTTATCAATGGTATGCCCTTCCTTTCCATAATAAGTACACATGACTCTTTGAATTGCCATGAAAACCTCTACCTGCTTCTCTTCCTTACCCTGATCCAGAAGAAAATCTGGGTTGATGCCCTGTTACTGCATTACACTCCATCCCAGAACTTGCAACTTGTGAAGCCAAGATTATTGAATCTAAACTAGCTGAAGTAATTGATCTGATGTTCATGATTTAAAGCCATGACAAATGTTGTCTTGATATCAGGCAATGGCAAGTTCATTAAAACTTGTGACTTCACAATGCTAAGTTCCCATTCAAACCTTTCAAGAATCTTGTTGTATATGCATTATCACAATACTCCCTAATTATCTGTAAGGCAAGAAAAGTACAAGGGGGTATTGGCCTTAACACCAGATACTGATCCCACAAAGATTTCAGCTTTGTGTAATAACCTGTGACAGATAAACTACCTTGTTTGGTCTTTTCTATCTCTTCTTCCAAGTTAGAAATCCTATAAGCATTACCATGACCAAATCTACCTTGTAGATCAACCCAAATCTCTCTGGCCGTGTCAAAATACATGACACTTTCTGCCACTGAAGAAATCATCGTATTCACAAACCAAGAATGCACAAATCGTTTACCTACATCCTGGCTTCATATCCATTATCTGTAACTTCATGAATAGTTGAAGAACAATCGACAAAGGCCAATTTACCATGAGATGAGAGCATCTTTGTCATAGAACGCTTCCAATGATTATAGATATCAACACCTTTCAATAAAGGACGAACCAGTACAAGACTGGGATTATCAAGACTGCTTTCAGAATTTGTAGGAGTGGCCATTTGAGATTATTAAGAAATCGAATCAAGAATCAGAAGAAAGATTAACAGCGGAAGTTTGTAAGCTTCGATACCATGTTGAGAAACTAATTTTGAAGGGTTATAGAACACATAAACTCAAGAACAAATACAGAAATGAATGAAGAACTTCATACGAAGAAGATGAAGTTCAAGAACAATTCGAAAATGAATTTGAGTGGAAACTGAACAAGAACTTAATTGCTTTCATTAACAACTGAATTGTGAAATTGAAGTTACAAAGTTGATTATTCCCTTCTTTATTCTGACTATATATAATCTAATTGATCCCTAACTAATTCTAACTAATCCAACAAACTCTTCAACTGTCTTTCGACCAAGGTGTTTGACCATATGCCACTTAGAGCCAACAAACACTATTTTGCGGTTGCTGTTGTGTGTCATTAGCTTCAACAACTGTTGAATGGCGGCAATTGGGCCCTTTGGTTTGAAAACCGAGAAGCATATGATGATGAGGATGATGGAACGTTGTTTTGATGATTGACGACACCCATTGTGATTTAACCATATATATATATATATGAGCAAGAACTTGGCAGATTCCTTCTTCTACATCTTGAGTAAGGGTTCGATAACCTGAAAAACATACTTCAGTTTAGCAACACGTTCCATATGTAATACGTATCCAACACAGATATGTACCAGATACTTATGATACACATCTAAGGCAAGTTTGTAATTTTAAAAGTTGGATATGTGAAGTGAAGAACACCATTTCCAAAGTTCGGTCCTTATTATTTGATTATGTATGGTTTGGCCCATAAATCTTTATATATCGATGCACATGCGCGCCCTTATGCCCTTTATACCCGTATCCTATAATTTTCAAAAATCTCTCACCCCACGTATTTCGGATCCGTACCACCCATGTATCTGTAAACATGCAGGCTAGAAGAGGCCCACACTTGGACCGTAGAAAGTCGAGATGAGAAAAACTATATTTTAATATGATGATTGAATGAATCGAAAGTGTGAATTTGTGTAAAATTATAAAATTTATTGAAAAAGTTTTGGACGATATGAAGTGGCGATATTTGTTGTCTTCGTGTATTTAAAACTCTACCTATTTATGTGTAGCATAAAGATTCCAACTCCATGTGAGACTGTCCTCCCTCCATTACAGATTCCTTAACATCTTCGCTCAGTTTCAGTGATGTTTTTCGTATCTCTTCTCTTTCACTTGAATCCATCAATCTTCTCACAACATTATCAATAGTTTCCGCTTTCATAACTTCATCTCGATGATCCCAATCTCTTACAAGGATTCCGATCTTCAACATTTCGGTGATCGATTATAGCATTTCTTGGTGATCCGAACGATAAAGCATGCAAAGAATCGGAACACCCAACGAAATGCTTTCAATCTGAATTCCATCCGCAATGGCTCATGAAACCACCCGTGGAAGGGTGTCCAAGAATTTCCGACTGGGGTGCCCAATCCCTTATTATTATTCCTTTATCTTTATTCCTTTCTTCATAGCCTTCTGGCAATCGAGTTTTCCTTGATTCTCCTCTAAAGACATCTCCTTTATCGGCTTCTCTCAGAACCCAGATAAACTTTTGCCCACTTCTTTCCAATCCAACCGCAATTTCATCGATTTCTTCATCCGTTAACGAGGTGGTCGACCCAAACGATACGAGTATCACCGAGTTAACGCTCTGTTCATCGAGCCACTCCAAACACTTTGATCTCTTATTCGAACCTTTCTCCTCACTTATCACTATAGGATTAAAAGGACCAATAGCCCAGTTTTTATCTGTCTCTGATAAACGAGCTTGAGCTACGAGCTCAAGAAATCGACCCTCGATTCTTCTGCAAGTATTGTAAAGATTCCCGGAATTCGATTTCTTGCATTCTGTACTGAATTTAGCGAATTCATGTGAATCTGGATTGAAACAGCTCTCAATAGAAGGAAGATTTTCAAATAATTGGGCTTCTGGTATATTTGGTTTCCCAGCCATTTCCCATACAAATGAATAGAGAGTAAAAACAGAGCAACTCTGAAAACAATAAGACTCTGCATTTTGGATAGTGGACAAGTCTTGAGCAGTATATGCCATTAGAGAATCATGTATAACAACAACCCTTCTCACGGTATTCGAAAGATCAATCACAAGTTTCGAAATCGGGTCACGAAGTTGAAGAGCTGCATGAAAAGATGGGATGAGTTGTGAAGGGAATTTTGGTTGGGGCGTTCGGGTTCGGAGCCGGGTTGTGGAATTCAGGGATGGTGAAATCGTGGAAGATAATGTTGGGATTTGAGAGAGGGTTCCAACCGTGGACTCGGGTTTTGGCTTGGCAGTTGTGGGTGGCGGTGCCGACGTAGTGGACGGGGATGTTGTAGGCGGAGATAAGGCGGGAGAGATGGAGGAGCTGGTTAAGATGGCCCTGTGCCGGCAAGGGAACCATTACCACAACCACTTGTTTTTCTTTGTTGCCATCATCTTGGAAGGCCATTGTAAAAATAATCTTTCATATCGTCGTTTTTTTTGGGGCGTTTAATTATTTTAATAGCATTTAAAAGTCTAATTAATTCTTAGAATTTTATTAATTGATGTAATATTATTAGGATTATGATAAAGTGAAACTTAAAATACATAAATGTAAAAAGTATTAGATCATTTAATGAAATTCGAAAGATTAATTAAACGTTTCGTAAGCGTTGAAAAGTTAAATGTCCCAAACAAAATGGTACGGATGGAGTAGTGGTTTTGGAGCAATATCTACAACGGGGAACACAAGATCATGGATAAGATCGCAATATATATGATCAACAAAAGGCGGCTGTGGAGAATTTTCATTAGCTTTCATTGTTATATATATATGGGGAGTTGAAAATTGTTTTCAATATCTTTTTGAATACAACTCAGTAAAAGTTTTTTTTCACTAAGGCGGTGGTGTGAACTAGCATCTGAAAACACAAGAAAATACAATGATATTTACTATTAGCTCAATTCAATCCCCTTAATATTTTCTTTAGTAATTTAATTTCAATACAAAGTATCAAAAATCCAGTTTCTTTCTTTATTAAAAAAAAATGTTAAACCCTACTCTTATCATAATCTTAAGGTCCCCACTCCCCGTGTATATATATATATATATATATATATATATATATATATATATATATATATATATATATCATATCATGATGATGTAATGTCGTTCTCTTAAATTTTGAAATTGGCCGTGTCGTAGTGACCGTAGGTCGTGCGGCATGTGAGATGCCCGTCGGTCCGTTTCCGTGTGCATGGTACATAGATTGTTTTACGTTGGCTTGCTTCAATTTTGTTGTCAAGAATGCGAGAAATTAGGGAAGAGCTTGTGTCAGGTTACATGAATGCTGTTTCATTCGCTTATATTAATAGTCGGTTTTTGTTCGGAAATTTTATGCGGTAAACCAAACCAAAACACTATAAAAGCCAATGATTTGGTTTGAACCGGTTCAGGCTGGTTTATCAAGCTTAATTTCATATTTAATGACAAAAAGAGAGCATATAGTGTTAGTTATCTTTTCAACAAAACTAATAGTTCATAAATAATAGTTAATGAAGTATAACAAAACCAATATCTCAAAAGAACACAAATATATTACACATTATGAACCACTAGACATATTACTAAGCAATCACTCATCCTCATTCATAACTTTTGTTAAACATCTTAGTCAATCTCATTATCAGTCCATTATTTTTTTTTATTCAAAAACTTCAAAACTTGAAACAGATACTTTTACGATATTAACAGTGATAACATGAATGAAAAATGTCATTGAACAATCATCCATAAGACTTAACCAATACTCATAAAACAAGTATCTTTGACTTTAACTATTTCTCACGGGTTTTGAATGTCAATAGCATAATCACGTAAGAAAGGTTTCACAAAACTATCACACGCAGCCAGAAAATAAATAAATAATCCATATAATGTATGATAGGCAACCCGTTTGGGTTCGAATTGGGTTAGGGCAAAAAAAAAACCAAAATCAATTCAGTTCAATTCGGTTTGGGTTTAAACCAGATCAAATAATTCTGTTTGGTCCGGTATGGTTTCCGGATTGGATTGACTTATTGATTTTTTTACTTAGCATTGCTAGAAATGTCTGTGACAATCTTTTAGCTAGGGTTGCTATGTTTCTTTATAGTTTTATTGATTATGGTTTTTGTCTACGAATAATATTTTAACTACTTGTATGACAGCTTATACTCGATAAAATTCATTGAAATTCTTTCAAACTCTTCTAATACACCAGAAACTGTGGTTTAATACCTTACTCCTTGGTATATTAATTCCCAAACAAATTGTAACAATTACACATAAACCATATAAGTATAAAATTTATTGAAAAAGTTTTTGACGATTTGAGGTAATGATATTTGTTGTCTTCGTGTATTTAAACCTCTACCTATTTATGTGTGCCATAAAAGATTCCAACTCCATGTGAGACTGTCCTCCCTCCATTACAGATTCCTGAACATCTTTGCTCAGTTTAATTGATGTTTTTCGTATCTCTTCTCCTTCACTTGAATCCATCAATCTTCTAACAACATTCTCAATAGTTTCTGCTTTCACAACTTCATCTCGATGAGCCCAATCCCTTACAATGATTCCGATCTTCAACAGCTCAGTGATCAGTATAGCGTTTCTTGGCTGATCTGAATGCATAGGCCATGCAGCAATTGGAACACCCAAAGAAATGCTCTCAATGCAGGAATTCCATCCGCAATGGCTCATGAAACCACCCGTTGAAGGGTGTCCAAGAATTTCCAACTGGGGTGCCCAATCCCTTATTATTATACCTCTATCTTTAATCATTTCTTCATACCGTTCTGACAACCGAGCTTTCCTGGATTCCCCTGTAAAGACATCTCCTTTATCCGCTTCTCTCAGAACCCAGATAAACTTTTGCCCACTTCTTTCCAATCCAACTGCAATTTCATCAATTTCTTCATCCGTTAACGAGGTGGTCGACCCAAACGATACGAATATCACCGAGTTAACCCTCTGTTCATCGAGCCATTCCAAACACTTTGATCTCTTATTTGAACCTTTCTGCTTACTTATCACTATAGGATTAAACGGACCGATAGCCCAATTTTTATCCGTTTCTGATGAACGAGCTTGAGCCACGAGCTCAAGAAATCGACCCTCGATTCTTCTGCAAGTATTGTAAAGATTTCCGGAATTCCATTTCTTGCATTCTGTATTCAATTCTCTGAATTCATGTAAATCTGGATTGAAACAGCTCTCACGAGAAGGAAGATTTTCAAATAAATGGGCTTCTGGTATATTCGGTTTCCCAGCCATTTCCCAAATGAAAGTATACAGAGTGAAAACAGAGTAACTATGAAAACAATAAGACTCTGCATCTTGAATAGCGGACACATCTTGTGCAGTAGATGCCATTAGAGAATCATGTATAACAACAACCCTTTTCGCTGTATTTGAAAGATCAATCAAAAGTTTCGAAATCGGGTCACGAAGTTGCAGAGCTGCATGAAAAGATGGGATGAGTTGTGAAGGGAATTTGGTTGGGGCATTCGGGTTCGGAGCTGGGTTGTGGAATTCAGGGATGGTGAAATCATGGAAGATAATGTTGGGATTTGAGAGAGGGTTCCAACCGTGGACTCGGGTTTTGGCTTGGCAGTTGTGGGTGGCGGTGCCAACGTAGTGGACGGGGATGTCGTAGGCGGAGATGAGGCGGGAGAGGTGGAGGAGCTGGTTAAGATGGCCCTGTGCCGGCAAGGGAACCATTACCACAACCACTTGTTTTTCTTTGAAGACCATTGTAAATAATAATGATGTTGAGCTGAGGTGATAGTATTCAAATAACAACGATGTTGATTTTGTGGTAACTGACCATATGTATATAACAAGACTAAATAATTCTTTGAAAGAAGCATAAGTTTTATCGGTCTAGTTGTAAGCTAGACAATAATCTGACATGAATATCAGAATTCGAATTCTGTTAGGGAAAAAAGCCAAATAGAATACCAAATGTATATTTGTGCACCACACTGATTCTACGCGTACATCTCTACTTGCGCATATCACAGTATAATCGTTTTTATGAAAGTCGGGTTCGGAGCCAAGAACCGAATTTCTTAAGGTCGGTTTTCACAATTCACCTACGAGAAGTCGGCTCTTGGCTCTAGAACCGACTATCACTAGGCCAATCCTACTGTTGTAGAATGTAAACTGATGCACGAGTAGAATTAGTATGATGAAAAAAATAGTCCTTTTTATTTATATAAAGAGGCTCGGACAAGGACTTTCAAAACTTCTCGCAACCTTCGATGGTTGTCAGAAGTTAAAAGTTGCGTATGTTGAAGTCTAAACCTACCGCTTAGGTGGCCCGTGAGGCGCTTCACCGCGAGAGTTGGGCCCTCGGGATTCCATTTGATGTGTGTCATGAGTTTATGGTATGTTTAGAGATATTATTGATATTGCTTTTAACATGAAGACTTTAGATTCGGGATATTACCAGTAATAATGCTATAACAAAATTATTACAACATGTGACTCAACAAACTTTTAAGCCAACAAATCATGGTGTACGATTATTAATCGATATAAGTCACATCATAGCTAATGATGTAAAAATATATTAAATCACTATATGTTGTAGCATTGGTATTTTGATCATAATCAGCAAAATAAAAATATGTTGTGTCCTAAAGCTGTGTCACTATTGTGACGATAAAAAACAAATAATAGAAAATTTGTTTTCAACATGATCACGTAATTAACAAAGGCGGCTGTGGAAAATTTTCATTAGCTTTCATTATTCTATGGGGTGTGTTGAAATTTTTTATCAATATCATTTTGGATACTACTTAGTAAAATTTTCTTCGCTTGAGACGGGATGGGAATTCGAATCGTAGTCTAACGGAGGTCGGACTAGTACCTCGCCACGTGTCAGCCCTATAATGACCAAGTAATAAATACACACACGGAGGATACAAATATTAAAGGCCGGGAGCCCCACATTAAGCCTAAGGTCCAGAGGTGTTAACGAAATTGAAATGAAATGATAGATTTACTGGTTGAACTCGAGCTCGTTTAGCTTCATGAGCTGTTGCTTCTTTTGATAAACGAACAAAAAATTCTATTCGAGCTCGGCTCGTTTAAAAGATGAAATGTTCGAGCTCGGCTCGTTAACATATTTTTTTTCCTTTTGGCTCGACTTTGGCTCGAATTCGGCTCGAGTTCGGTTCGTTAAAATATAAAACATAAAGTGCAAATATAAAAATAATATGTTAGACATTAAAATTACATATATTACCAACTAAAATTACTATAAAAATATCTAAATATTATATAAATCAAATCTATAATATCTATTAGATGAATGAATTATCCTCTTTTGAGTCAGGGTTACTGTAAATTGATGTATTTATATAAGCATGTTCGCGAACATTATATAAGCATGTTCGCAAACATGTTCGCGAACATTATATAAACACGTTCGCGAACATAATCGAACGTTCACGAACCAAGCTCGAGCTCGGCTCGTTAAGCAAACGAGCCTACAGTCATGTTCGAGCTCGGCTCGTTAAGCTAAATGAACAAACGATCATGAACACTAACGAGCCGAACACGAGCTTGTTCACGAGCGGCTCTGTTTGTTTAACAGCACTGTCAGATCTAAACCCTAGGTGGGAGATCGGTTTGGTTAGCTTTCTAGTCCACCGCAGGTCGGTCAGAGCGCAACGGAGTTCAGCCAGCGCAGTTCGACCTAAGGGCCTCGACGCAAGTCGGCCTTAGTATCCCTTAGGCTGAAATAGCCCACATGCATAAATCATCACATAAGCATGTAAAGAATCCTTAGCCATAAAGGTTTTGATCCTATCATTTAAACCACCGTGATTATCTCCTAAATCAAGGGGATTAACTCATATAAATCCTATTCTTAAGGAACACGAAATAGAGTCCACTTTGGACACGGCACAGGCACGCCTAGGGTATAAGACCCTCTATATAAACGATCCCAAAAACTACGAAGAGACTTGATTCCTGAACAACTACAGGATACGTAAACAACTTGAGATGAACATTATCTCAGGCTCAGTCTAAAACTTGTTGGGTAAAATAGCAATCCAGCATGCTGTTTAATACGTAATTCAAGCAAAAACAAAAACATAAAATAGTACAGAAAATTTATTGAGCGAGGCGAGTGCGGTACTTTGTCCTTAAGACGTTTTTGCCCCGATTATGTGCACACAGTAATGGCAATCGTCTCCCAAGATACAACAGTCATACCTTATTCCGATTGTTGCACTTCAATGAGAAGAAGACGGTGAACCGATCATGTTCTGTGTATCTCTTCTTGACTTTCGTGAGACATAAAATGAATGCAAAATTTGCCAGACAAAAATTTCTCATGGATTTTCTCTATATAATTTTACACAAGTGTTGGGATTATATAGGAGAATGGAGCCCAATCGTTTACTGGTTGCAATCTTTAACTGAAAGGATGCAACCTTTTACGTGGTTTTAACCTTTCATCGAACCGATGCAACCCTCTATTATTTTAGAATTAATTTTTAATTCATATTTCTCCAAAAATCCCCCACATGAATGCAAATGCAATGCAAACTCTAAAGAGATCACATGCGGAAATCTGTTGCATCGGGCGAGGTGGTTTGCTGCCTTGAACCTTCCGTAGTATAGTACCATCGGACATACTCGGCTAAGCAGTGAACTAGATCTTGAACTTCTCAGGCTTTGGTGTATTCCTAGACAATGATACCTACACAACAGATCTCCTAACATTCTCGAGATTCTCATGGTTGTGTCCGTTTTGGCCCTGGAACACCTTGGTTTCAGAAAGTGTTTTAGAGAATTCAACCCATAAATTCTCACAGAAGCGTTTCCACTTCCACTTACATAGGTGACCTCAAATAAAGAGTACTCTGGAATACCTCACTTGGCTCAACCAAATTTAGGAATCATTAAAAGCTTTTTGCTTAAACTAAACCCTTCCGTAGACTGCACTTTTGTTTTAACAGAATGAGTAAGTGCTAACTGTCCCTTATAACTTAGTTGTCCCTTTTGAACCATGATCTTGGGATATCCATTCAATATGGTTGGGTTGCCATTATAAGGGAACATGTGTAATAGGCTTAAGTCCCATTCCGTTTGTCAAAAAAATTGACACTCGATCTCTAGCTAAACCTTTTTATAAGCGGATCCGCAAGATTCTCCTTCGACTCTACATAATCGAGGAAATCAAACCACTAGAGATCAATTTTAATGGTATTGTGTCTATGGTGTATATATCTAGACTTACCATTATACATACAACTTTGTGCGTGTCCTATAGCCGACATACTATCACAATGTATGATGATAGGAGGAATTGGTTTTGACCAACAAGGTTTCCTCTGAGAAATTCGGAAGCCACTCTGCTTCTTCTCCAGCTTTATCCAATGCAATAAACTCATATTCCATAGTGGATCGAGCTATGCATGTTTGCTTTGAGGTTTTGCAGGACACCCCACCACCATCAATAGTGAATACATATCCACTGGTGGACTTAGAATCCTTACAATCAGATATCCATTTCTTCACGGTATCCTTCAAATACTACTGGATATATTGTCTACTGTATTTCGAGGCTCATTGTAAACTTCAAATACCTTAACATCCGGTCAAGGGCTATATATTGAACTTGAGCATTCGTTCTCCCTGTCTTTACATGGAAAGATCTCCTCAATAAATACAATATTCCTTTAATCAATGATTACATTTTAATGTACATCAGGGATGACTGACTTGTGCACCAGAAACTGATAGACACTACTGTTATTTACATATCCAAAGAATATGCATCATTTGTTTCAGGCCTTATCTTGACATGCCTTGACTTAGGTATTTCGACATTTGCCAAGCACCTCCACACTCTCAGGAATTTGTTGGTTGGCTTGTAGCCTTTCCACTATTTCATGTTGGCATCCCGTTGAGAATAAAAATTATTGAAAGAATATAGTGTCTCACCCACAGATCTGGATAAACCCGAACAAATCAACATGACACTGGTCCAATAGTCGATTAAGGTATGTATCATGCAATGGTTTAATGAATGATATTGATACCAGAACAAAACTCATTAAACTATGCATCTTACTCTCCACCTCGATCACCACGAATTGTCTTAATTTGTTTGCCAAAATTAATTCTCAAGGGCCTCATCTTTGCTTTCAGCAGATAAACATAACAGCTAGCATGTTGTGCTATCATTGATGAAAATAAATAAATACTCTTTTAATATCTTCGTTTGCACAACTTTTTAAATCACAGATATTACTGTGAATCAAATCCAATGGTTCCGTAACTCTTTCGCTTAATGAAAAGGTAATACATTAATTTTCAATGTGTCTGGAAGATACCAAGAATTTTAACAACGAAAATTACCGAGACTCTAAATTTCCCGATTTAGAGCAACCAATATGCGGACTACTAGCCATAGAATCACATTGAGGTTTGAAAGCACTAGAAAACATATATGTTATGGCCACTATAACAGATCATTGCTTTTCTTCTATCAAATATACAGTTATGTAAAATTATCATTTAGTAAAAGATAATTATATGTGGCCCTTAAGTTATTTAACAATTATGTCGGTAAATATATTATTGGTTTATTATTTAATTAAGGGTATTGTGGGAAATCCTATGATGGTTAGGGTTTTCATTCCGGAATATTCCATAATGCTTTAGGTCCCTAGTATTGCCTATATATAGACTGCCTGTGTACCATCGGTTGGTGATCATTTTCAGAAAATAGGCATAGACCAGAAGACCTAATAGCACCATATGCCGTCATGTGCATATGGAGTTCTTCTCTATTTCAGGGCTTGGATCGCTGTGGCAAAACGGAGTCGAAACGGAGTCGAATAACAATGGATATAGGAACGATCCAGATGATTTCTTCCGCTTCCGCTTATTCAGGTAATCTGAATCTATTGTTTTCTATCATGTGGTAGCAGAGCCAACCTATAATCCATGTTGTTCGATATGAATATGCTTGAAACGTTCATTATGTTTAAGAATGTTCATCGCTAAGTCCCGTTAATTCATGATACCCATGGATTGTCGATTTGCGATCAATTTTGCATCTGTCAGATAACTTATTCATGTCATTCAACTTTTATTCCTAAAATATTGAGATACGTATGGGTTTGGACGGGTTTGGACAGATGTAATTTCGTCTTTGTTAATTGGCCATCATTAACAGCATTAAGTTTTCCGTTCTCGTGGGATATTGGATGCCTCAAGCATTCTGCCGTTTAATCAATTTATTTACCATGAATTGTGCTATAGATTAAATAAAATAAAATTGCCTTTGCCTTTCATTATCTGTTCTGCCAAATTGATTGGTGGATGAGGGTGACCTGATTGATGATATGGATTCATTTTGATGCCGGCTGATTTGGTTAATAGGCGGATGTATCCGTCAATAAGGTAAATAGGGTTAACGTGTTTTGAGATTAAACCTCAAAAAAAAAAAAAAAATATATATATATATATATATATATATATATATATATATATATATATATATATATATATATATATATATATATATATATATATATATATATATTTTTTGTGTTCTAATTAATGTGGCCTGCTTATCAGTCGATCCATTTTGTAGGGATTAACTTTATATATGTATAAATGGTTGTATACATGTGTTTTAAGTATAAATCGAGTAGTTTAAAATTAAATAAAAGGGATTATAATCTTTCTTTTGATATTGGCAATATTATTTGCTGAATGTTGTAAAATATTTTGTTTTTGGTCACGTACATAATTTTTATTAGGAAGATTATAGTAATTAAACATTTTGGTGTATCACATGGATTTATCACATTTCGATAGTGATAAAAATGATACATTGAGTAGTAGTCACATTTAGTTGAGTGACGTATTTGTACTGAATTTGATATAACTTTTGTATGGTACTCATTTTGTAATTATTAATCTTCCATTTAGTTGATTTAAAATTATGTCTATTTGTTGTTGTACCTAGTAGTTGTACATATTTTTATAATATTGAAGATTATAATCGTTCAATGCTTAAAATACATACTCATTTATCACTTTTGTGATAATTAATTGTGATACATAAGCAATCAGTCGCATATAGTTAAGTGACTAAATATTATAAAAGGGATTCTTTTAGTACACGTTCACATTAGAAAACTGTAACAAACGTTACATGTCACAAATAAAGAATTAACACATATAGTTAGTAGTTAAATTGTGACTCAAGAGCAAAATTTAGTCGCATGTAGATGGGATGACTAAATTATGTACGGTTTGTAGTTGGTTCATTTATGGCGTGATGTATCAGAAAGTATGTCTCTTCACTGGTTGATGATTTGCAGCATTAATAAATATGTCATGTCATACGGTTAATTTTGAGTGTAGCCACAACAGCTCAATGATTGACAGTATACTTAGTCACATATTGTTCGTGATTAAATTGACGAAATTGATCGCATCATGTTTGGGGATCAATTAATGCATATTTTAGCTGAAATTAAAGGGTTGATTGACATATATGAGTGAACCATATCATGTTTATGCATTTGGTGGAACTTAATAATGAACTGGTTTGATCTAAGGTTGTAGTATTTCCCTATCGTTATTATTATACATAATTTGATTGTTTGTATTAAATGGAAAGACTATATAATCAAACCGTATGTGTCACATTAAGATATTACTTTTCTTGCATCTCTCGGAGTAGCCACAGCATCCGGAATGCATGAGAAGTAATGCAGCGATTAATCACATAATGTTTAGTGATTACATGAGTGACTCATACATTTCGGACAAATTAGTTCATTCAGATAATGCCCGGCCCTACAGGGAGGCAATTATCTTTATGAGACTAATTGAAATAAGATGGAAATTAGCATAAAGATGAGGAGATTTATCTTATGCCCACAGTGCAGATGGTCTCACTGCATGCGATTAATTCTCCGATCTTATTATTTATGATAGTAAATTCTATGTAGCGATTACAGCCTCTACCCACAGGAAGGCCGTGAATTTACTTTTAATCGAATTAACATTGGTTGATTCTGTCTAAGGCAACTCATATGATTGATTTTGGAATGCATTGGTCAGGATCTTGTAATTCGTATGGGTGCTCCACCACTCACTACGGAATCACATTTATCAACTGATGGGTTGATTTATGAGCATTTTAGCGAATCAATCGCTTATGTTGGTGCTCTTAAAATAAAATTAAACAATTTTTAAATGCATTTCCACTAAGGATAAAGTTTATTTTGACCACCCTAATGTTAGAGTTGTCCTCAATGACATATAATAAAATTGTTCAGTACGTACTTCTCATAATAGAAATTGGGTTATTAGTGTTGGTTTGTAGATCATTTTGGATTACTAATATTATGATTTTCCTATGGTCTTGGGTGATTTCTATTTGTGATAGTGTAATTAAATACATTTGTCAGAGTGTTCATAATTTTATGAACATAGAGAAACACGTGGTCTATAGTGTATTTGATCATTTGTATTCTGGCATGATGAGTGAATTTTGTGAGACATATAAGGAATATCGTATTGTCTCATTTTAAGAAATTACACTTAGAGGTAATCTTGTTCCTATTAGTTTTGGTTAGGGACATTAAAGTATGTTACCTCATTGGTACGGAAATTGCTATGTGTTAGATCTCATATTTAGTTGTGATATAAGGTGAAGTGCTATGTTGCACGGACACCGACACGGACACGGCGCACGACACGACACGGACACGGCGACACGGCAACTTTCAAAAATATAGGACACGACACGCCGGGGACACGTAGTGTATATATATATATATATACAAAAATATATATAAAAAAATACAAAAAAATACAAAAAATACAAAAAAATATTAAAAAAATATAAATAGCCGTGTCGGAACGTGTCCCCCCGTGTCGGGGACGTGTCGCTCCGTGTCGCTCTGTGTCCTTGCCGTGTCCCTGGCGTGTCGGTTTTTAAAATTTAATTTAACATTATTTTAAATCAACCGACACGTGTCCGACACGTGTCGGCGCGTGTCGGACGCGTGTCGTGTCGGGCGCGTGTCGGATACGGCGCACGTTACCCATATTGGAGTGTCGGTGCATCATAGGTGAAGTGTTTCAGATTTTTTACTTCACATTGTCAATTGTATGTAGGTCAAATTTTCATCATTAGATGAAAATATGAGGCATCATCTTTTGGATAGTGAAACTCTCGTGCTCAATTTAAGATTTCAAATCTTTATTCTGTAGAGCACGATAGCCTATTGAATTATATCCAACCTATATTAAAAGTTGACATCAATGAATATATCATTGTTTCGACATATGAAGTTGCAATACACTTCTATAAGGTAAACTAAAGTTGTGATGGGTTGTAGGGCTTAATAGCTTTATTTATCACCATGACTTGAGTTTGTCGGGTTTGTATAGGGCAAACCATTAAGTATACTCATTATGTCAAATTTTAGATGAGATCATGATATAGTAAGTGTCTTTTGTTCAATATTTTGGATGGCTTGAGTATTCGTCTAATATTTTGATATCATCCATTATTGTGGCTTCTTATCCTTACTAAAGCTTATATTGTCCACAAAGTTTTTATGACTGAGGGTAAAGTATGCTATTTATGATAGTATAGAACAAAAGACATTTATGACAGGAAAATATGTCATTTTCTCCTTGAATGATCCAATCACACTTGTTTGTACTATCGTGTGATTGAGTGGGAGAATCCCGTCAAAAATGACATTTATTAGTATCCTAAGGAGTTAAAATTTATTTGAACATTGTGTAATATTGTTAGATTCTCTTCAAGGTTGTCATTTTGACAACATAATGTTGTGGAAAGAATCATGCTGAAACATTACACATTCGGATTTGACTTGGTGTGACTAGAGTTTATGACTCTTGATATGTAATTTTGGTCAAATGAAGTGTTCATATGCAAATAGATATTTTGATAGATTCATTGGAATCAGATGAGCTTGATCACTTATTCTAACATAATGTGAAGTTAGAAACCATAAGGATTTTGGGAAATGCTAATTGAGTGAGAGTGATTGTTCTAAGTGATTAAAAATAAGGTGAATTGCATCATTCTGCATTTCATTGAAGAAGCTTAATTGATTCTAAATGGAATATGTTATACTTCATATTAAGAGAGGCAATTATAGATTGATCACATGTTGAGGACAATCACATATGGTATCTACTCATTTACAAACCACTAGTTACGTAAAACAGTGAGAGTAAATTTCTTAATTATTAAAACCTGATTCTATTTTGAGTTGTGTGCATTAATCTATCTGACAATTGGTTGGATGAATTAGTTCTTATGAACATTATTATATTATGGAGTTCCATATTGATGATTGAATAAATCACTTGGGAACTCATTCTTGTTATGATGAGCAAAATAATGCTAGATTTGTTGTTGAGAATTTTCTCTATAAAGCACTTAAGATTATCAATTCTTCTATACAGTTACTGAAGAATTTTGTGCCCGTTTTGTTGATTGTAGCTCATGATAGAAATATGGTTTATTTAACCATTATAGTGGTTGTCATTTGTGTGATTAACCACTGAAATGTACACAACATGTGTTGGAGAACAAAATCACTGAATAATTGTTTTCGGTTAGCAAGTATTTATATGGATTTTATAAGCTTTTGATTTGTTATACTGGTTTACATTGTAATGATGTTTTCGACCAGTGGGAGTATTAACCATATTTTGTTAGAGCTATACTTATGATAAATAGTTTCCTTTAAAGTATATGTTGTATGATTTTGGCGAATCTCATATCGATATAAGAGGTTCAATGAGATCATCTATGTCAGGATCTCGTTAAGCTTGCATCAACTACCTTTAGAGGTGAACTTGTGGATTGATTGAAGTAGCTCATTATGGATGACCGAAAATTTTGTGTAGTTAAGTCACAGGTTTTGTGAGTTTTGGCCTATGGTTGTTGGTCGATGTTGCTTCTGGCCAAAATTTTGACTCATCGCATCCTCACTCATATGAGGAATGATTTTGATGATGAAATTAGCAAATCGACATTTATTGGACACGTTGTCAGAGGTAAGCTAGCTATAAGACGAGTGTCAAGTAAGTAGAATAATATGAGAATAAAGATTGTGTATTTTGCCGGCTTATGTTATCTCACAATCATATTGTATTCATATTTAACTTATTGACACATAAAGATGATTAAATCTGAATTCTCTCGAAATTTGTCAAAATTGGCATCATAGTGATGTAGCAATTACATGAAAGTGCACCGAGTTCATGTATGAGTGAATCCATTTGGATTCTGGGACCAGAATGACATTTTGATTAGTTCATTCATAAAAGGTTTACTTGGCTGGTTGATATTGCACATTGTAATTTTGGAAGGGAGTGTTTGTTTTTATTGAGCATAACCGCCAAAGTTCTTGTGTTAGTTTTGATCAGTTGAAGTTGTGTTAATAAACCAAAGAGTGACATTTTGAGCATGCAAATTCGTTGTTACTCATTAATGATGTGCCGACATAACTTTTCGGGCCAAGTGGGAGAATGTAAGAATTATCATTTAGTAAAAGATAATTATATGTGGCCCTTAAGTTATTTAACAATTATGTCGGTAAATATATTATTGGTTTATTATTTAACTAAGGGTATTGTGGGAAATCCTATGATGGTTAGGGTTTTCATTCCGGAATATTCCATAATGCTTTAGGTCCCTAGTCTTGCCTATATATAGACTGCCTGTGTACCATCGGTTGGTGATCATTTTCAGAAAATAGGCATAGACCAGAAGACCTAATAGCACCATATGCCGTCATGTGCATATGGAGTTCTTCTCTATTTCAGGGCTTGGATCGCTGTGGCAAAACGGAGTCGAAACGGAGTCGAATAACAATGGATGTAGGAACGATCCAGATGATTTCTTCCGCTTCCGCTTATTCAGGTAATCTGAATCTATTGTTTTCTATCAAGTTAAACTTATTTTTTCAGTAAACAAAAATACTTTTCAAAACAACAACATTTATTCAAAGAATGTGAAATATTCTGCTCTATCTACCAAAATTTAGATTAGGCATCCAAAACAGATTACCATCCGTTTTGGAGTCGAAATGGAATTTCTATGTTGTGTGAGTTAATATTTTTATTTTTATTTTTTATTTTTTAAGATACTCCTTGACAAATTGAATAGTCAGATAACACATAAAATCAATTTTTCGGATGCCAATTTCAGTTTACCGCATAGTTCAAAGTCGCGGTCTCGGTAACCGACTCAGAGATTACTGAGTCACATAACTCGCCGCGTATCGGTATCGTTACGGGCGAGACAGGTTTTCTCCCATATAAAATGCTTTAAAAAATTTGAAAAAATCTAAAAAATCAAAAAAAATATGAATAACTAAACACAACATCAAAATGTCCCAAAACAAGCATCAAGATCATTTCTTTTGATTAAATACAACAAAATATGCACTGTCGAGTTACGTTTTAACATGAGTATTTATGGTTGTTTGTTGTTTTAACATGCGTATTTATGGTTTTGATGTTTGGTTTTGTTTCTTTGTATGGGTAATTAGCATCAGGGATTTAATTAGGTTTTGTATGCTTCAAAAATTGAAGAAATTTAACGGAAAAATGGAGGAGTTGTGGTGAATCAAAGATGCGTTGGGTTGTGAAGTTTTGCTATGATAATTGTGTATGATTTTTTTCTTATAAAGAGGCTGGAAAATTGGATAATTATTGAGAGTATGTGAGTTGTTTTGATTCTTGACAATTGACAAAGTCACAGGTGTACTATTTCTTCTGTAAAGAAGTAAATAGTAAAGATTTTGTCTGCTACTATGCTTTTGGAGTGAAGTTTATTGTCAAGATTAGCTGAATATTGTGTATGATTGCTTTTGCTTTATACTTTTTCATGTTTCCAATCGAATCACTAAAGTTCCCACTTAAATCGGATTGACACGGCCGAGATTGGCCGAGATGGGCCGAGATTGGCCGAGTTTGGCCGAGTTTTGCCGAGATTGGCTGAGTTTGGCCGATACGTACCCGATTCAAGTCTAAACCGAGATGAATCCGTAACTTTGTACCGGTATGCTCCGAGTCGGAGACGAGTCGGCCGAGTCAGGGCCGAGTCGGCCGAGACTTTGAACCATGGTTTACTGCATACCAAATTTGATGCTTTTCAGATGCAATATTATGTTCAATAAAAACATCACGCAATCAACGTGAATAACAGATATTGAAAATCACAAACAAAACCAGATTTCCTTATATATAAGCATATTGATTTACAGCCAAAGTAGTCAAAGGTGTTGAAGCATGTACAAGCTGGAAGTGGTTTTTTGCCATTGAGGCATTTTGTCAAACACTAAGGAGGAAAAGCAGTTGAAGCTTGTTACGGTCGATTACAACCAATTGAGCCTATATATACTGTACTAGTAGCTAGTAGTTGCAATTAGAGTTTCATAAGTTCTATTCCAAGGATGATCAACTGTTTTCTTAGAATTGATTGAATAAAATTTTCCCGCCTTTTCTCTTTTCGAATTTCTGGAGTTCATCATCACCTTCATTCATTCTTCCTTGTTCATTCATAAAATTCTTGTGTTGTTTCAGTTCCTTGCTTAATTTTCAACTTGGTAGCAAAGCAATCTAGCTTTCCGCTGTCAAATTTGTTCTAATATTCTTCCTGAAATTCAAAGTTCTTGTCAAGTTCTTGTTTGATTTCAATGGCTGCCGTCACTGCAGTAAATTCTGGAAATTATAATCCCAGTCTCGTTCCTGTTCAACCTTTATTGAAGGGCGTGGACAACTAAAATCATTGGAAACGAGCTATCATGAAGGTATTATCTTCTCGCGGTAAACTGTGTTTCGTAGATGGTACTTGTAATACCCTACTCCCGACCCCTAGGTCCACTGGGGTCATTCTAGGAGGGGTTGCGAAGCTCTCGCACCGCGACTTCCATAACTAGAATATCTTTTCCAAAATAATCCAATTAATTTCTAATTAAATTTACAAATATTCACAAAGTGTTTCCATTATAAAATTACAAAAAAAATGAAATACTACAATTGTCATTAACATAATTTGTATTGAATGTTTCAAAATCCAAGTCCATGTCATCGCTTTCATCCTCATTACATCTCTTTCGAACCATTACCTGATTTTATTTATAGAAGAAAAACAGAACAAAACAAAAAAAAACACTAAGAAACAAAGAAAACGAGTCGTCAGCAAAAACGCTGGTATGAGCATGTGCGAGAGTGTTATATATATTTTTTAAATGTTGTAACAATATATACATTTTCTAGAAATTTTGTTTGAGTATTTATGCAATAATATACTTGTTTAAAATTATTTATCAAGTTCAAGTCGGGCATGCTCATTCGAGATCCGTCAATTCATCAAGTTCTCTTACTAGACATCGATACAGCTGATACGATTGTCTCTACCTTATGACTCCCATTTCACCACCTTATATCCACAACAAGTAATTTTTATAGTGAAGTCCGTCATTCCGACACCCAATCTCCTAGGGCTTCCGGAGGGTCCACTTGCCTCGGACCCCACAACCGCGGTCACAGGCCCAATTCACAGTTAACCCGACTGTAAAATCCTCAGCGGGCCCATCGAACGAGTACGAGAACGAGATCGAGAACCATGCCGCCGAAGCGGAAACTAGTCATGCCGCCAAAGCGGGAAAGGTACAAATACAATATACCATGCCGCACGAAGCGCAAAGTACGGTACCATGCCACTGAGGTGGGACATGCAATGTCTTTTGTACAAGATTTATTTTATCACGTTATTATCATTAAGTCGAGAGAGTTAATAAATAATTTTTAACAATATATATATTATTTATCTATATCAATAATATATTAAATTAAAATATTTTGAAAATACTTAAAAAAACACACTTGACTTTTATAGAAAATAAAATTGAACTCATCGAACGTCCGTTGTGTTATCCATAAAAAAAAGAAGACCGAAGATATCATGGTTGTTTTTTGTTAACGACCTTAAAATGATGACGGTGGCGGCATACATAGTGGGAATCATGACTTACAGGAATGGTAATAGAGTACTGATAATTTCAGATTCTAGCTATGACCATTGGTTATGATTTCTCAGAGGATGACACTTCGGGTGACTATTTGACTAATAAGGTGCCCTCATTGTGTTGATGATATCACATAAGGAAGTTACTAGAATGCAACCATTTGTCTGAATATATATAAAAACTAGTTGCAACCAGTGTGCGTTGCACACGTCCGTCGGTGGTACAATGTTGTTTGGTTTGGTCTCCGTAGGTGTTATGTTAGTGGTTTTATGTACAATGTAGCAAGGATGCCATGTACAGGGAAGTGTCAGAAGGTAATTAGGGAAGGGAAGATTCAAGTATATGACAGATATAGGCCCTTAACATATCAATTGAACTTCCATCGACCATTCCTAGGAAAGAAATTCTCTATGTTTCCTGTGCAAATCGCAAAAGAAAAACCAAACAAAACATGATTTATCGAGGCAACTACAAAACAACAAACTACACTACAACTTTACCTTTGGAGCGGCAAGAACTCGACCATCAATGCCAAGAAAAGTTCTTGTTCATAGTAATGCCACAAGACTGTAAAAGAGGCTCAGTGTCGTAGTTATTGATTTTTAAAGCCTGCAACCACTGAAAAAAACATAGTAAGGAGGTTAACAAGGTTACGTAAGTTAAATGTAATGATATGGCCTTACATTGGTCAAAGAATCCATCCTCTCTTGAGGCTTTTGTCGGGATTTCTCCACCAGAGAAGATCTTTGGAAGGTTGACAACGCTTTTGTGCACCGTTGCAGAGAAACCAACGAGCATAACTACACATCCAATATATTGAGGGTTTAGATGATAAACAAAATAGAACAACGAATAATCTGACACGCAAGACTTCCAAAACGGATATTGCCGAATATGACAGAGAATTCCATCAATGACCAAGACATTGCAATGAAATTTAAAGGAAAAATATCTTCTTTTTCTTTGATTTCTTTGAGAGGAAGGAATACTGAAATATGACATACATAAATTAGTGTATTGAAAATAAAGAATAAGATTTTGGCTCATAGTATTATTGTAATACATTTGATACAAATATGTTAGCTAAAAACAATAAGTACTTGAATCAATTTTTTTAATAACATAGTTACAGACTTGCAATCTTATTCCATCCAGTGTATTCACCATTTGCATTTGCCATGATAGACGATTTTCAAGTGAAAAGTGATTTTTAGTGGAAAATAACATGCCAAACAATAGCTAGCTCTAGTTCTTAAGAAATATGCAAGCAGAGAAAATAAAAGAAATGTGCATCCGGATCACGAGAATATTCAAGTGACAAGAATTGCTTACAGAACTTGCCAACAATGACACAAATCCACCTAAATCTAAGCAATGGAAAATCACAATTTCATTGGAAGTATATGTAACATGAGGACATACAACTCGCAACTATTTCATTGAAAAACTTTCGAGCAAATAAACTAAAGATTGTGAACCAGAGTGCCATCCATGCTAAGGTCTTTGAAATTGTAACGTCCATCAATGAGCCATGGTGTATATACTTTCTATATATTGTATCTAATAATTAGCGATAATGGAAAATCTCTAGGCTTTGAAAATCAATTAAGAAATTGTCTAGGCTTTGAAAATCTCTGGTTAACTAAGCTGTGTAAGGAAAAAAAATGAATATCAAGCTTTACCTCTATCCGTGTCTCTTCTCCTGCTTATTATTCAGGCCAAGAAAACAGTATGAGAGAACGAATATGAAAAAGAAAAGGGATATGAACATGAAAATGAAAACCTCAACAAACATAGAATGGTGTAGTCTAAGATGCAGGGGAAGGAAGCTTGCCAAAATGATGATTCAAACTGCTCAAGTAGCTTTTTCACCGTGATGGTTGGTATTGGTTGCACTCTACCGGCGTCGTAGCCTTCAGATTTTGAGGAGAGCTGCATCCTCCATCTCTTCAATCTTGTCCTCGTATCAGGAATGGAATCAAGATGACAAAACTGTGAATTGAAGATCGTTTAAGGAAATCCTCTGCAACCGAGGCATTATCAATGGATTGGCACAAACGACCACAAATAAGATGTCAACACCATGAAAACAGCCCCCAAACAGACAAATAAAAAAGACATGCTTAAAGAGGAAAATGTTAATATCTTTGAAAGAGAAAGAGTGAAAACAAAAAAAAAAGTTTAAAGAACCACCGTTAAGAAACAAATATGTAACATATTTTCAATTTCAGCAGTAATCATTATTAACTAAAAATCTGAAAAGCACACATAAATAATAGTACAGTTTAAAGACCAAAGGAGATACCTGAACACGAAACATATACAGGGGAGCCAAATCTGCCAAATAAATCTATAATACAAATCACCACTGTCTTCGACTACTACAACTTGTCTGCCTCCATCTGTGTTGTAGTCTCCTGCTTCTTTCTGAGACAAACTCTCATCTTTGTGTCTGCGTTAGCACCGAAAGAATATACAAGGACGGTTGAGGTGACCGGCGATCTGTGAACAGAGAGAAGGGGAGGAGAAGATCTGAAAGTTGGGCGGTGAGCCGGTGGGTCAGTGAAATCGAAAGCTAACATCATTAACGAATTCGCGGCTTAGCTCTACAAGCAACGAGCACGAACCAATCGTGTAAGTAACTTCTTCAAGCTCATTGTTTTCTACATTTAGCCTCTTCAAAGATTTCAAGTCTCCAATAACATCGGGCAGATAAATGAACCGATTCGAACTCAAATCAAGATCCATCAAGTTAATCAAGTTCCCAAAAGATGATGGCAGTGTTCTTAATCTATTGGCACGTAAATCGAGTTTCATTAAGCTCGATAATTCACCAAACGAACCGGGGAGGTTGATTATCCGATTTGAATGGATATCAAGCTTTTTAAGGCCTTCAAGCTACTTACAAGGTGGATGGAAGTGCCATGAACAACGACAAAGATCAGATTCGCTTTCAAATATATTAATACAATTGAACTAAACTTTGATCGGTAAAGGAAAAAGAGCAATACATGGCTAAATTGGCGAGCAATTATCATCACACACACATAAAAAAACAGGTAGGAACCTCTCGAAGTACATAAAAACCGAGACAAAAACACAAATACCTAAAATAAATCTAAGGACTCATCACCAGACAAGATCTCCTGGTATTTCTTCATTTCTGCAATCATAGGAGCAAAGTTTGAGGGTTTGAGTAGGAAATTGAAATTAAGTTAAGCAATGAAACAAATTTTATACCCATGTCTTTGTATAAATACAGATCTTACAAAAACATGTATCCAAATAAAAACATCATATATAACTTAAATGCTTAACATCTGAATTTACAGCGTTTGAATTAAAAGCTCGTGAGTACTCGTCACTACTAATCTAAAAACAAGAAATTAACAGTCCAAAATGCCACCACCATAGCCAACAGTAAAGGATCAAATAGTGGTAATAATATTCATTATATAAAATCTTCAGCAAAGAATATAAACTGGTTTAAAAATTAAAAAGTAAAACATTCCTTGAACATCGCCTACCAAATAAATTTTCATTTCATAGAAACAACAGTCATGTACCTAAGATAATGAGCATTAAAAGGACTAAGCGGCTTATGCATCGAAGAAAACATGAGATATGAAGTAACAATATTTCCATTCTGACTATTCGGGTATCAAGCAACAAAACACACTCAAACAGCTTCGAGACAATATGTGTAAGATATTCATTGTATGTAACATTAGAAAAGCCATAGACTCATTTCCTTTTCCATATAGATACTAAAGAAGAGACCAGGAAGCAGCCTCATCAACCAAGAGCCTAGCTTTCTGCCTCAGGACAAAAAATTGGTTAATACTGCAGGAAAATTTATAGTAAACATAAAAAAAAAATCACAAATCTTGTTATCAAGAAAATCAGACCACCAACTGAAGGCAAACTGTGAAAAAAATAGGCTCGGATATGAGACTATACATGCAACAGAGAAGAAGACCCGCCATGGTCGCAAAACGCCCCGATTGCTCGTAATGCTAAAGCTCGCAAACAATGGGTGTTGCCCCGCCAAGCTACGGGTCGGATATTCTCAATTGCGGAAACCATCACTTCGAAACAAAATGAGAATGAAATATCATCACAGCCTCCTTAGATTACCGATTCCACACCCCATGGCTGCAAAAAAAGAACACCAACCCTAAAAGAAAGGTTAGTGGATCTAGGTTTGCCCAGCCAAGATACGAGTCTAGAAATCTCAATGGAATTTGATTATCGTCGTCATAGCCTTTCAGCGAAGACACCACTATGTAGATAATACATGATCGGTATCAGGCGATGGTGGAGCGACAGTGGGTAGTGAAGCTGTTAAAAGATGGGCGGTGGTGGAACGATGATATCAGGGAAAACAGTTAGTGGAAGGCTAGACGTGTAGCCTGCACATTGGAGAAAGCAGAGGTATAAACGACAAAATAGAACGACGAAGCGGTAAGATGTAAATATATTAAGTACTTTAAAGGTATGATAAAATAAAGAAGAAGCAAACAGTGGTGTTGTTCTCATGGAGGTGGGAAGCATACGTAGTCTACCAAGTATATGTGCTGAAAAGGTATGCTTATATACTATGACCGAGTTTGTAGAAGTAATGACCATGAAGCAAAAACTTGTAGTAAAAGCTAAACGTCAGTTTTAAAAATATTAATTACCAACCCGCTTGCGACCTTTGCGTCCTGATGATTGAACACTTTCCTCAACCTCTATCCTTTGGAGCTGACTTTGGCGGCCTTTGTTTTGTCCCATAGGGTTGACCTCACTCCTAGGAGGATTCGGAGCTCGGACCAGCAATGGTGCCCGTCCCAGAGCCACTAGCCGAGAGTTGGTTAGGTACATTGTCTCGGCATACTTGGCGTACTCCCTCATTTCGGCGACCTCAGGATCTTCTTGGAATTCGGGTACCCTTTCTGGTACTATCTCTCGACTGCGTTGCGGTCTTGTTACCCGGATGGCGGTTTTTTCCAAACGAGCTGATTCTAAGGCCGTAGCGGCCTCTTTGGATTTTGGTTTTTGGTTCAAGACATTTCTAGCATCATCCGCGGCTAGAACCTCTCTCTGTGATCTATCCCAATCTGCCATAGAATTATCAAGTGTTTCTCCTCTGCCCTCGGCCCGGTGTTGATTGATTGCGCCATCTTTTGTCAGGGTCTGAGGTATTAGCGGTGAACCCTTACTTCCTGCCATCTTAATTGAGGCGATCTGATTAACCTTGGAGATAAGATCGTTGATCTGGTCGCCACCGACTGTCTGACAACCTGCCCCTCTCTGAAACCTTCAACTACCTCGTACTTTCTTATTGACTTTTGGGGAGATGATCAGAGATCTTTTGGGGTGGTCTTTTCGAGTAAGTTGGAGGGAGAGTTTTTAGATGGTGACAGCTCCGATGAAGGTGGCCAGAAATACGAATATCAGGGGAAAAAGGTGATGATTCAAACACAATACCCGAGAAATTTGTACAGCTGCCTCCTACCAATGCACAAAATATCTCTGGTACACAAAAATGGGTTTCTTTTTTACTGAGTGTTGTTCTAACATGAAAACAAAGGTGATATGTGGGGTTATTCTGGCAAGATGACGAGGCCGAACCTTGAAGATACCGGGAGAGGTGATTTCTCAAACGCAAGATCGGTATACCCAGGCTTTTTAGCACAAACACGAGCACACTGCTCCTAAAACTGCGGTTATTGAACTAAAAACAAGAACTTGAACGAAGAACACTACGAGAGAGGTAATTTCTCAAACGCTAACTCGTGAGTTTCGTGCAAGTTATGTCAAAGTTACCTACTTTTGTTTCTTCTTGGTGAGGTGAACTCCGAGACTTGTCCTTTGTAAGAGCACTCAGTCGGACTGAAAGAATGGACGAAGATGATGGCTCCTTCACTCCGCCGTGTGAAGGCTTCTGGATGATCTCCACGTCGGAAAGACCGAAAAGCTTGCAGTCTTTCCCGGTAACGGAGCCAACTGATAACGTGGTAATTATCACGGTGGCTGAGCGGTTGTTTGTATGATGGATATCTGGCTTATTTGAGTGTGTTTGTAGTGATTATGGCCGGTGGTGCTCGGCGGCGACGTGGTGGTGTATATGAATGCTTGAGAGTGGAAGTTTTTGCAGAGTCTAGCTCTCTTTTCTTATTAGCACATATCTTTTATAATTACACAAGCCCTCCTTTTATAGGGAAGAGGGAAGCTTAGGGCCTAAGCAAAGACAGGTAAGCAAAATATCTTAGACAACAAGTAGACTAAATATCTAGGCGGTGCGCCTTACGTGGCCGCTAAGATCGCTGTCCGCCAGGTCGCCTACTCTTTGTTCCGTCTCAGCCCTCGCTTCTGTTGCTTCCTTCTTGGGCTCGTGCGGTCTCTTATGGACCCCTTGTTTAAGGTTGCAGGTTGGCCCCATGAGCCTTCTAGTGACCTTAAAGGTTTGAATTCTCTTGACGGGGATCTGAATGCCGCGACGTTAATTAGATTGACGCCGCGGACACTATGGCCGCGAGCCTAGTCCAACATGGTGGCTAGATGAGCTGTTTTCGGGCTCATAGGTGGCGGGGCTATTCAGACATATCAGTAATGTCCATGAAATTAATCAAGGTTAAAAAGGTAATTGGAATCTATTTATTTTTATATAAACCTATTACCAATTTTACATTAATTAAATTAATGGGATAATAAGGTATTAATGGGATTTATCCTATTTAAAACTCCTACCATAACCCCCACCCCTCATTTTACGTTTAGAGTAGTGATACATCCACTACTTCTTCAACCACAACATCTTACACAACACAATCTACACCACATATTTTGTTGGGACCCATCACAAAAAATAATTAATCACTTTAATCAATGAATACCACACATGTAGTGGTTGTGCACTACACAAATGTGTAGTGCACATATCATTTTCCTTACGTTTATCAGTTCCCCCAAAATCTTTAGTCAGATGTTAAAAAGAAAGAGAGCAACGCTTTGGAAAAGAAAAAAGAGAGGTTTGACAGAATCTACATCCTAGAGGCTAATTCGCTTTAATCGTTCACTAGATAATCCATATCACGACGATCACCGCAACAAGACTGACGTTTTGGTATAAGAATCACTATAAACGAAAAGGTAAATCGAAAATCCCTTTTTTGGAATCTAGTGTTCTTGAGTTTTTTTCTAAGCAATTAGGCTTGAATGGATGTTTTAGATTAATTGTAGGTTGTTGTTTTTGTTGTAGGAATCGAAGAAATCACAATAGTTGTTTCAAAATTAAAGTTTGGCTTTTTGATTCAAAGTTTCTACAAATTAAAAGGTAAAGGAGTGTTCAACCGTATTTAATCTTGTGTTGTTGGTGTTTATTTTCGTCTCGTTGCTGCTCTTTCTGGTTGGTATGGGATTATTTTTCTTTTACATTATATGTTTTTGCCGAAGGAAATTGGGGCTTGTTGTAGTCCCACTTGCTCTGTGTGTTGCCGAGGAGAGAATAAAATATAAAAAATGAAGAAGGGAACAAGTAGCCTTTCATGAAGATGTGGTTTTTGAACAGTAAATAAATAACACTCATTGGATCAGCGGTATTCTTTTGCAAGGGCTTTCTGTTTGGCTGTGTATCAGCCGAAATAAATAGGATATCATTCAGAAGTTGCATTATAACAGTGCGTAGCTATTTGTATTGTGTAATGTTATTTTAGACAAAAATAAATATACAGTTCTATTTCATCTTTTTCTCAATATGTTAGAAATGTTTATATATGGTGTGCCCTCTGATTTAGTGTGTATTGTGATAAGCCTTAAATGTTATATGACATAGTTTTGGGTATGGTTTCTAGTGTATTTGGCACAGCACCGTGTGGAGACCCTCTGCGGGGAGAAGCACGGGATCACTGGAAGACAACTCTTAGCTATGTGGGATGTTGTGCTTAGTAGCCAACACTTTCTGTGCAATGTGATAGGTAGTATAGGGTAGAATGGTCTAAGACTAGAAGTCCTTAGGGAAGCTTTTATGTGTAATGAATATAGGTGGATAGATTTAAATATACGTTTACATATTTGAAGTCTAAAAGATAAAACACTCTGGTCTTTGGTAAGGCACGTTTATGTTTTGCAGCTTGGGTCTATTACTCCTCCACAAAGGTAGCCGCTGCGTGGACTGGGTAGTCTCCCACGTGGGTAGCAGCCATGCCATATGAGGAGCTGAGGATATGTCGTGGTGAATTCTCACCATGCAAAGTGTCCTTAGACCTTGTGTGTAACAAACCCCTTGTTTGCTTGAGTCTTACTAGTGAGACTAGTAGAGGGGAGCGAGTCTTTATACATATGTGGTAGTAACGATAACTTTGTGCTATTACGTGTTTTAATTCGGTGCTTCTAACCTTTACTGAATGTTTATGTACTCACCCCTTTATTTGTATGTATGTAGGTTTCCCACCCCGAGAAGGTGATGCAGGTTACTATGACGAAGATGTTTATTACGAGGAGTAAGCTTATGGCAGCATTTGGAAGTTTGTTTATTGTTTTCTTTTGATGGTTCGAAAAATGAGAGGATGATAATTTTGTTATGTTCATTAGACTTTTGATCTTTCAGCTGAACTTGTAATAATGTTTAGACTCTATTACGTTTCTCTCAGTTAAATGTTGTTGGGAACATCATTTACTTTCTTTAGTTGGTACGACATTGTTTGTCGTTTAAGATTTCTCCCATGTCGTTTCATTTCCGCTTTAACTCTGATGTAATTACGTAAGGCTTACTTATATAATTGATTAAAAAATTAAATTATATACGTGCCGGACGTTCAATTCCGGATAAAGACACGGTATCTGGAATGGAGTGTCACAGATATACTTGGTAACACCAATTTCTCTCCCTAAAAACATTTGCTCTGCCTTCTCTCTAAACATCCGCCCCCTTCATCCTCAAGAATCTCCCTTTTCCGGTGCCGACTCCTTTTGTACTAATATCGCTTCTTTTTCTTCTTTCTCTTTCAGCATTTTCTCTTTTCTGTTCAAAAAATTCAGATCTTATGCTGTTTTCTCTATTAATCCGACCAGAGAGGCGGCGATTTTGGGCGGTTGCAGTCTCTGATCCTATTTTGCTGTGGCAAAAAATCTTCATAGGCAGTGGCGGATGGATGAGAAGGCTGTTTCCGGTGAAGATCTGGCGTCTTTTGTTGACGGCTCTATGGTTTTAATCTCCTCCGGTTACCTTTTAAAGATATGGTCGATGGCTGGAGGCGGTGTTCCCATGGTGGCAAAGCGGCGAGGGATGAGGTTGGTCGGATTTTTTATGTGGATTTCCCTGCATGTCCATATTGGAAATCCTGGTGTCCTTTTGTTTGTTGTTCAGTGGGTCGGACTGTAGGATGTAATATCGCCGGATGGATCAAAGATCCACCCGATTACGCAGCGGAAAGTACAAGATCTAGATCTAAACAATCAAAATACATAAATAATAAATCTAACCTACGAGGGGGTTAGATTGCTTACCAGTTTATGGTGAATAAACTCCAAGAACAATCTTCAATCCAAGATCCAAGCTAGATGAGAAGCCACAGTCTTCCAACGTGTGTCTCCAAGCACCACCAGGTGGATGGTGTTTCAAGCCGCTTGACCTCCTCGATATGCTACCTTAGAAACACCCGGAGTTTTTCTAAAAACTCAAACCCAAGTACTTAGGCCGAAAATTCTAAGCCTAATACTTCTCAAATGTCGAAAATTATGGGTTGTGAAAAGGCTTGGGAGAACTCTCTTTATATATGAGAGAAATCTTTGTCCTCCAAGGATTTATTTAATTAATACAAAATCAATCAAATTAATCCTTTTCCTTAAAAAGATAAATCTAGAATATTCCAAATTAATCAGGATATATAAAAGATTTTCTTTTCCTTAAATTATTTAACAAATAAATAATTTAATCACATGTCAAATAATTATCCAAGAAAACTAATTTCCCAATAATTAAATAACAACAAAAAATGTGCCCCAACCCTAAAAAAAGGTCATACGCATTTTTATCACAAATGGGCCGAGTCCACGAAAAAAATTCTTTTCCATGTATTTAATTATCTAGTCCAACTAAACAATTAATCCACATATCTATTAAATGAATCAAATCCAACTATTTAATATTAATTGAGGTGAAACGACGAAAAAATATATACATGTTAGGAGCCGCGTCGGGGGGGCATATACATCCATATTCAAGATAATTACAATAAATTAAATAAAATTATTCGTCGACCGAACAATAATATTCAATCTATTAATTTCGGGATTACACCACCATAAACCCGAAATCGAACTCTCGCGAATATAGATAACTTACACTCAACTATGAGTCTAAAAGCGTCCCACCGATATAATCATTACATACGGATAAATCCTCCATAGATCGCTCGTTTTATCTCGGGATATCTCCGTAAACCTTCTCGAAACATCTTATCCTTATTTACCATTAACCACCTAGTGATCAATTAGTTCATAACTAATATAATATGAATCGGCGCCATCGATCGCTTTTAGGAATAACAAATAAGGAATCGCCTCTGTCTACTTCCAGAGAAAGGAATGGATTCCATATACGTGCGAGCAGACTATTCACTCATCCTGAATAGAGCCAACGAGTGTTGTTTGGACCACATCTTCGCGAAGTGATCCTTACTAACACATCAAACGCTACCATAGTCTAAGCAGTTATTTGTGATCACCTCAGGATTGAGATTAATCCATATATGATCATCTTGTGATTTGATAAGACTTCTCGATCACAGAATTATATCGAGAACTCAAATCAAATAGCTCCAGCCCTATATGATTATCATCATATATAAATGCCTCACTAGTATACTCCTATTACCGACAAATCCGGATAAGATCACACACACTAAAAGTGTTTTGGGCGCATTATTAGCAAATTAATCTTGAGACCCGTACTCAGATTAATAAACGCTACGGACTAAGTTAATTTTAAGTACATCTCACTAACTCAATCCTCTTGTGTATAGTCATACACTGAGTTATGTGATTACATAAACGAGGTACTTAGAGTTTTCAGTAGTGTCTTAATTATAATCATACATGCATATAATAAGATGAATAATTAATTCTGTCCTAAAACAATTACATAATTGTCTTTCGGGCACTACACCTAACACGGACCTTTTTCGCCGGATTTCTATCTCGGATGCCTTCGGTGCTCATCGGGCTTGCCGGTCACTGCAGAGGCTGCTGGTTGATGGTGGTGTTTGACTTTCGTTTCGGTGATTGACGTCCGTGTTGTGTCGGATTGTTTCCATTTGATTATCTTACCAAATAAGGATCTTTATAATGAGACATAATTTGCTCTTATTGGGGTTCTCCCAATGTTTTTTCTTTTGTTTTTTAGTTTGGTTGTATCCGGTAGCTGGCTGTTTGTGTCCCGGTGTTAGTCCGGTGTGTTGTCCGCAATTTGTCCGGTTGTAATCCTTTTCGTTTAATAAAAATATTTCGTTTCGGAAAAAAAAAAAAAAAAAAAAACATGTGATCTACAACGAGTGACACATGCAATTAATTAACCATCATCTGCACTATTGATCATGGTGTATATATATGACACGTGCCGCTAACATGTCATTCTCTTAAATTTTGGAATTGGCCGTCTCGACGTGACCGTATCACCGTATATCGTGAGGCATGTGAGATGTCCGCTAGTCTATGTCTGTGCGTGTGCATGCTAGATTGTCTTACTTTGGCTTTTAGTATTACTTGTTTCAGTTTTGTTGTCGAGCGTGC
Organism: Gentiana macrophylla; assembly: GCA_026214975.1. NCBI lineage: Eukaryota > Viridiplantae > Streptophyta > Magnoliopsida > Gentianales > Gentianaceae > Gentiana > Gentiana macrophylla. The sequence goes on along the minus strand of CM047812.1, from coordinate 1,457,089 downwards.
TAGAAATTAGGGAAGAGCTTGTGTCGGGTTACATGAGTGAGGTTTCATTTGCTTCTATTACTAGTCGGTTTTTGTTCACAAATTTTATACAGTAAACCAAACCAAACCAAACCAGAACACTATAAAAGCCAATGGTTTGGTTTGAATTTGTTTCGGTTTGGATCGGTTAAGACTCGTTTATCAAACTTACTACAAGAAAATTAGGCAATAACGACATAGAATTTACAACGTGCACGCAATGCGCCTTATAAATAACATGTTTGACGACATGTATTTTTATGCACGTCGTAAATTATGTTAAATCGTGTCGTGCTTTTTCGTGAAAATGTCTCCAAAATTTATTACAGGCATGACTTGCACACCATTTTCATATGTCGTGTGCATTTCCTAGCAGGAGTATTATTTTGGGTATAAAGTTCTTCTCGACGGTAAATTTATAAAATCATTTATCTTCTAATAAAAATAAAAATAAAATGGCTTACTCGTTGGGTTAAAGATTATGTCAGCCTATTAAGAGGCATTCGTTGTAGACAAATAGATATCATATAAAATGAAGTGTTGTTTCTGTAATTGAATCATTGAATTGAATTGCTCCTGATGTTCTGTAAGCTTCTGTAATTGTTACAGAAAATTAAGTAGTAGATGATTCTGATTTGTTTCTTTTTCTTTTTCAGTAAATGTTAACTTTTCTGTTGCAGAATGTCATTCATTTACAAATATACATGAACTCTTATGGTCTGTTAGTAATTTTTTTCTTTAATCATTTATTGGCTAGAAAATATACAACATCGTATGTTGGGTGATGGGTTATGGACTTGAAATTTGTTGTTAAACAAACTGTTTCAAATTTGAGAGAACCTTTCAACCTTCAAATATGGTGGCTGTTGTGGGCAGGGCTCGGTAATGTAGGAGCTGTTATTGTTGTTGCTCTGACAAGGGCTGCTCTCTCTTATTTTAGGGGCGAGACCCCGGAAAGGGAGGTCAGTGTCCACTTTACTTGTTTCTTAGATACATGGTCATACGAATTCGTCAGAAATGAAAATTCTTCTTTTCGTTATTTTCATGCGTGATACGAGAGCTCTTATTTGTCGTTAATATTTTTAGTTTGCTCTGTTTCATTCTGCTAAGTTCCTGTTCAAGTGCTTTGCTTCAAGTCTGTTTTGAAGTTTTGTTTATAATCTGTTTGCAAGCTGTTTTGCATTAGTCATGAGCAATATTTTGATCCGGTATCTTGAAGAAGTATTATATTTCTCTGTATCTTGTTTTTAGCAATCATTCTTGTTTCCAATATTGTCGTCACTGAAAAGATTTCAACTTTGTAGGTTCTTGAAGTAAGCAAAGTTGGCATTCTCTAAATCTTCTACATATCTATAGGAGGCCTAAGAATAATTCTGGTGAAGTGTGGCTTACCCCAAGTTTCTAAATTTGATATTGCCCATTGGGAGCTGAGTCAGATTTGGAGGAATCATCTATGCACATGAATTCTGATGTGCATGTACGTCGTAATTGATTGGTTTTCTTGTAATTTAATGGGAAAAAAAAAGAGAGCATATAGTGTTAGTTGGTTTTTTCGACAAAACTATTAGTTCATAAATAATAGTTAATGAAGTATAACCAAACTAAAACCACTAGACACAACCAAGTAGCTTGATTCAAGTTATAAATGACTTGAGAATGCTTAGGGAGGTTACCGGTTTGACTCTCCCTGAAACGTCATGTTGAAAGAGCTCTTTGCGCTTTCCTCCGAGTAGAAGTCGACTTTCAAGACGACGCGCTATTTACTCCTGATTAGTGGATCAATGATTCCGATACCGGGGTTTAAGTAAAACAAAAAAAAAACAAAAACAGAAACAAAACCAGTAGACACATTTATTCCAGTCTTTCTTTATTTTAACTTTACCTATTTATTCCTAAAAAAAGAAACTTTACCTATTTATGTGTGTCATAAATGATTCCAACTCCATGTGAGACTGTCCTCCTTCTATTACAGATTTCTTAACATCTTCGCTCAGTTTCAGTGATGTTTTTCGTATCTCTTCTCCTTCACTTGAATCCATCAATCTTCTAACAACACTCTCGATAGTTTCCGCTTTCACAACTACATCTAGATTATCCCAATCCCTTACAAGTATTCCGATCTTCAACAGCTCAGTGATCAGTATAGCGTTTCTTGGCTGATCCGAATGCATAGGCCATGCAGCAATCGGAACACCCAAAGAAATGCTCTCGATGCAGGAATTCCATCCGCAATGGCTCATGAAACCACCCGTGGAAGGGTGTCCAAGAATTTCCAACTGGGGTGCCCAATCCCTTATTATTATTCCTTTATCTTTAATTCTTTCTTCATAGCCTTCTCGCAATCGAGCTTTCATTGATTCTCCTGTAAAGACATCTCCCTTATCGGCTTCTCTCAGAACCCAGATAAACTTTTGCCCACTTCTTTCCAATCCAACCGCAATTTCATCGATTTCTTCATCCGTTAACGAGGTGGTCGACCCAAACGATACGAGTATCACCGAGTTAACACTCTGTTCATCGAGCCACTCCAAACACTTTGATCTCTTATTCGAACCTTTCTCCTCACTTATCACTAAAGGATTAAAAGGACCAATAGCCCAGTTTTTATCTGTCTCTGATAAACGAGCTTGAGCTACGAGCTCAAGAAATCGACCCTCGATTCTTCTGCAAGTATTGTAAAGATTCCCGGAATTCGATTTCTTGCATTCTGTACTGAACTTAGCGAATTCATGTGAATCTGGATTGAAACAGCTCTCAATAGAAGGAAGATTTTGAAATAATTGGGCTTCTGGTATATTTGGTTTCCCAGCCATTTCCCATACAAATGAATAGAGAGTAAAAACAGAGCAACTCTGAAAACAATAAGACTCTGCATTTTGGATAAGGGACACATCTTGAGCAGTATATGCCATTAGAGAATCATGTATAACAACAACCCTTTTCGCGGTATTGGAAAGATCATTCACAAGTTTCGAAATCGGGTCACGAAGTTGAAGAGCTGCAAGAAAAGATGGGATGAGTTGTGAAGGGAATTTGGTTGGGGCATTCGGGTCCGGATTCGGGTTGTGGAATTCAGGGATGGTGAAATCGTGGAAGATAATGTTGGGATTTGAGAGAGGGTTCCAACCGTGGACTCGGGTTTTGGCTTGGCGGTTGTGGGTGGCGGTGCCGACGTAGTGGACGGGGATGTTGTAGGCGGAGATAAGGCGGGAGAGATGGAGGAGCTGGTTAAGATGGCCCTGTGCCGGCAAGGGAACCATTACCACAACCACTTGTTGTTTTTCTTTGGTGCTATCATCTTGGAAGGCCATTTTAAAAAATAATAGTGGTTTTGGAACAATATCTACAACGATATTGGATAAGATCGCAATATATATGATCAACAAAAGGCGGCTGTGGAGAATTTTCATTAGCTTTCATTGTTATATGGGGAGTTGAAAGTTGTTTTCAATATCATTTTGAATACTACCTCCGTCCTATAAAAAATGAGTTTTTTTTATGATGCACACTGATTAAGAAAATAATTAATGTGTAGTATTTTAAGTAGTAAATTATATAGGGCCAAAGACCAAAAAATACACAAAACGGACTTATTGGACTTATAAGGATAAAAAGAAATCTATTGGACTTATAAGGACACACTTTTTCCTTATTCCCCATTCTACCCTTAATTAATACTAATTAAATCACCAGCCGTCTTCATTAATAACACACAAAGATTCACGCTTTCTGGTTTCAAAAAAAACACATTCAAGCTTTCCGAAAAAGAAGATCTTTGATCTTTGCATTTAATAGCTATGAATATTAAGATGTTTGTCTGAAATTTTTCTGGTAACTGCATCGCGAAATTGTGTGCGTCATCAAGAGTTTCATTGTTGAAATTTTCGTTGATGAATCCGGCCTTGTTCATTTCTGCAATTGGTTTAGTTTGAAGATGAATCTGTGGATTGAACCTGCATTAACTAAATCGAAGTCATTTCTGTCATTGCTGAATTTTCAATTGTTGAATCCTTCATTGCTATTACCAGGTTTCATTTGTACTTCAGTTTTTTTCAGTGTTTTTATTGTTGCATCTTTCTCTGGATAAAACATCTTTCTCTGCATATTTGCAGTGTTTTTGTTGATTTCTGAATGTTGTTGGTTTATGGATCTGATTTTAACTAATTTCTATGGTTGATTGATGATTTAGCTGAAACGTTTATACACTGACATAGTTCACTGATGCAGTGACATGGTTTAATGCTCTGGATTTTGTATTTTCGTTTTTTATAATTTCTTCATTTTTAGAACTATATTTGCTTGTGCTTGTGCTGTTGATTTTGATATTGTTATTGGTAGTATGAGAACATATTTGTACTGTATGCTTTTCTGATGCTGGTTTATGATTTTTGTTGGTTTATGCATCTGATTTTGAATAATTTATGTAGTGAACAAACTGTTTTCTGTGTTTGATTGATGATTTAACTGAAAGGTTTATGCAGTGACATAATTCATTGATGCAGTGACATGGTTTAATGCTGTACTGACATGTCTTCTTTCTTCCATAGGTACTTAGTCATGAGTGTGTTGCTGCTTATGTGTGGGTATAAAGAGGAAACATGCGTTGTTTCCGTTACACATGATACTACTCTCAAGTTTATTCATGATAAACTTTCGCATCGGTGGTCTGATTTGAAGGATGTGTGCATCAATTTGTACTACTTGTTGCCTGATAACCCTAAGTGGTTAATATGCTCTGATGATGATGTTCAGTCAATGATTTCAGTTGCTGAATCATACAATAGTAGTCGTGTGAATATGGAAGTTGTTGGGAGTGCTGTTGTTGGTTCTTCATCTTCGTATAATGGCGGTAGTGTTCTTGCCCTTGAGGATAATGTGGAGTCTGAATTTTCTATGTATTCATCTTCGTTATCTATGCCTGAAATTAGTCGTTTGACTTCCGGTTGGGATAAAATACTTGTCAAGGAGGGTCAGCGGTTCAAGGGTGGTGTAATTGCTTTTAGGGAGGTGTTGCAAAAACTGTCTGTGGAAACTGGTTTTAAGTATGTTTATACCAAAAATTCCAATGATAGGATTAATGTTGTTTGTGCTTTAAAGGATTCATCGAAATGTGGATGGAATGTTCGTGGTTCGGTAGAAACATCCACATGACAGTTTGTTGTAAAGCAGCTCTGCAATGTTCATACTTGTGGTACATCTTCAAGAGATTTTGACCAGGATTGTCGTATGATTTCTGATCTTATCGGCAAGCAAGTCCTTAAGAAGGTCCGTGATGATCCTAGTTATTCTGCAACGGATTTGCGACGTTCATCAGTTACTAATTATGGTCGTCTACTGAATTATAAGTTTGCTTGGCGTGCGGTTAAAAAGGCTAGGGATTCGTTATACGGTGATGTTAAACAGTCTTTCAACAGTTTACCAGTCTATGTTCATATCTTGTGTGAGACAAACCCTGATTCTGTTGTCCATTTAGAGGTTCATCCTGTTATATGCCGTTTCCAACGTTTGTTTATTGAGTTTGATGCTTGTGTTCATGGCTTTGCAAATTGTCGACCGTTGTTATTTCTTGATGGGGCTCATTTGAAGTTTGATCAACATGGTCATCTGTTGGGTGCTACTGGAAAGGATGGTGATAATAGTATGTATCTTGATTGTGTGCAAGTATATGTCCATTTTATGCAGTGACATGCAATGTTTAGTGCAGTGACATGCAATGTTCAGTGCAGTGACGTTGAAAATTATGCAGTGACATTGTATTTACAGTGCATTGAGTTTATATTAACTGTATATAAATTTAATTTTATATGCATTTAGACTTGCTTTTAGTCACTGGTATATTTTAGTGTATTCATTGTGCTTTTTTGTAGGAATATATCCTTTATGTTTTGGTGTTGTCAATTCTGAGGATACTACCAATTGGACGTGGTTCTTGTCACACTTGAGGAATTTACATATCCCTGTTCGTTGAATGACATTTATTACAGATAGAAATTCTAGTTTAATTTAAGCTATAAAGGAGGTGTTTCCAGATGCATTTCATTCCTACTGTATATACCATTTGCAAATGAATTTGAAGAATCATTTTAGTGGTAAATTCGGCAATAAGGCTTTGCGTGACAGATTGGTTCATTTGCTTTAGAAATGTGCTTATGCTTTTACTGTTGAAGAGTACCAGAAGCATATGGAAATGTTTTTACTTGAAGGTGGAAAACGTGCACCGAAATTCTTTGAGAATTTACGTCCGGAGAATTGGGCTAACGCTTATTTTGAAGGTTGTCGATATGGACATGTCGCTTCAACTATAGCAGAGTCGTTCAATTCATGGATCTGTCGGGAGAGACACTTCCTGTGTTAAATATGGTTGATGGCATCCGTATTAAGCTAATGGAAAGATTTTCAGAAAGGCGTGTTGTTGCTGCAACTTTCAATTCGTCAATCTGTCCGAAAGTTGATGCTATTTTGTATAAGTTAATGGATGTAGGAAGGACTTTTGGTGTTTCTACTTCCAGTTATTATAAGTATGAGGTTTTTTCAAATCCTTCTGCAAGTGTTGATTTGAATCTGCACAGATGTTCTTGTAATGAGTGGCAGAGGAATGGTTATCCTTGTCCTCATGTTTTGGCTGTGATTAGGAGTGCGGAGTTTCCGTTGGCTGATTATGTTGATCCATGTTTTTTGTCACAGTCATTTGCTACTTCGTATGAGTTTAGTATAAATCCGATCCCTGGTCCATTCTTGAATAACGATCCTGAAATCTTGTGCTACCTCCTGTTCCACAGAAGAAGCCAGGTAGACCAAAGATCAAGCGTATTCGATCTCGTGATGAGTCGTCATCAAAGTGTGCTATCAGATGAGGTTCTTGTGGAGAGTTTGGACACCATAATACGAAAACATGTTCTCGTTCAAAGACTGTTTGAGTACTTGTGTTAGTTTTTTTAATTTGTTCAGTATTCTGTTGCAGTGACCTCTGTGTCACTGCATTTATGTTTATGTTTTTTTTCTTGGTTGTAATGGAATATTGTTATTATTATTGATTTGAATAAGATTTGATGTATTCCAATATTTTGCTGTTTTTATTGTTTATAATGCTATGTTTGTGATATATATTTCCTGCTAATACCTGTGTCACTGCAGTGACATTGATGTCACTGCATGTGGTTTCAGTAGAATTATCCCCTTCTTTTTTGTTTGTTTGTAAGGAAATGATTAATTATCAATTTCAATATGAGTTGATATGTTCCAATGCATTTACGTACAATTTTGCTCAAACAGGACTTGTGTAAGTGTACTGACATCAGTCACCGCAGTTTTGTTTACATATTCAGATTGTAATGTATTAAATGCAAACAATTTAATAACTATTGTTACTTTGAAAACAGAATGTAAAAAAAATGCAACTTACAGTCAATAAATAAAGCAAATAATCAATAATTGATGATTGATGATATGTATCATACATATAAACCATTGAACTATTAAAACAGTCAGTGTATAATAAAAAAAAGATATATTCAAGATAATAACAACACATTCATTGTCTCAAAACAGACTCTTAGCCCAAACAACTATAGTTTACCAAAATAACCATGCCATTCAAAAGTCAAATTACATTATCTTTCGTATTGCCATTTGTGTAATTTGTTAAGCACTAAGGAATTCACAACCTTCCCTTTCCACTCCTGTACTTGTTCATCTTCTAGTACTAGTGGAATCACCCGATCTTGTGCTAGTTTGTAGATGTAATATGCTACGTACAAAGCACAGTTTCTGCATTAGGTTTATCAAATGTTGTTAGTTCATACATTCTGTTTTGTTTAGTTTCTTATGCAATTGTATTTACACTTACGTTTGATTGTCTTGTAACGGAAGGTTTGGAATCTTTTCGACTTCTGCTGCTAATGTTGGCTGTTGGCTGGTTGTTGCATCTGATATTGATTTAATGGTTTTAAAGAAAATCTGCACCTGTAAGTACATGTAGAATTTTTTTAGTAATATTTACTAGAAAACAGAGTTACATTAATGCATTTGTTTTCTTTGATAACTTACTGTTCTTTTGCACTCTTCGATGAATATGTCGACTTTGTTTCGTTGTACAGGTGCAGAATTATACAGTTTGCATGAATTATCTCCTAACTTGTATGTTAGGAGTACCCAGTGGTATGGTCTTGACTCTTTTCCCGAACAGCATAACGGTAGCAATACCTTCTTTCCTTTGAGGATTGTTTGTACAATGTTCGTGATTCCTTCATTTGTGAATGTTTTGCAACGTACAGTCTCCTCAATAACAGCCTGCAGATTCAATGTCAATTAAATTTTAAATTTAAATTTCACATATTGCAATAAGTTTATTTGTATACATTTATCTTTGTAGAGAATATGTAGATTGAATCCTTCAATATGCTATCTCGATTTATCAATTCAATGACTCCTTCAAGAACCTGTTTGACATTGCATTCAATGAAGTTAGTTCATGAATTCAGGCATTTTGGAACATTAAAATGTATTTTTATGCTTTTGAATAATTTTCTCATGTGCAGTGACATGATGCAGTGACATGGAATGACAGTAATAGTTACCACTTCGTCTACATAGAGGTCATTCAAAATGTACATTATGGAGTCCACATTCACAAATGGATAATCACCGAGTGTCTTTGCCCAGACTAGTGCCCTGCATTTGTTAATTTGTTATTAGTGTAGAATATATAAATAATCTAAATAATTTTGGATGATTAGTTCGGAATGCTTACTCTTTGCCTTCCTTTGCATTTAGTTCTTGAATTGCAGCGTATACTTCTGGAAGCATGTGTGGTCCACAAGCGTAATAATATTTTTCTTTGTGCACAATGAGTTTGCCTTCTTCATCACATGGATTTTCATCAGGTAAGAAATATGGTTTCTTTTTTATCGACTTCTGAATTCTCTTTTTCTTCTTCTGTGCTGAGTAGTGAAAGTCGTCGTCTCTGTTCATTTGCCTCTTTCTTGGTTCATGCTTCACCCTCTTTTCGATTGAGAACACATTGGTTGCTTGATCTGTACCTTCATTCTTCTGTTCAGCTGCATGAGTGGCGGGGCTGGATGCACGAGTACTATCATCTGATTGTTTCCCTTCTTCCAGATTTTGGGACACCTTATGAGTAGCCAGAGAATCATAATCATCTTCCAATTGTTGGATTTTGCTATTGAGCTTTTGAATTTTGCTTTCTTGCCTTTTCATCTTTTCTATCAGCTAATTATCTCTTTGGTTCTTCTTCACAAGTTCAGCTTTCAAAGAGCCAATTGTTGTGTCTTTTTCATACACATTATTCTCGAGTTTTTTGACTTCTTCATTTAGGGCCTCAGTTGATTTCTTGCTTTTCTCTAGCTCTTGCAATAGACCGGCAATCTTTTGTTGTTGGTCTGATTCTTTTTTGTTAGCTTCCATCAGTTCTCCTATGTAAGCATTTTTCTTTCTTTCATTGTTTTGTTGCAGCTGAATGGTGGCCATGGCATTTTCAAGCTTCTTGTTCAACTCCTTAATCTCAACCGCCGATTCTGCTTTTCCGAACTCTCTCCTCTAATTCATCAGTGAGCAGTTTACTTTCTTCCTCTAGTTTTTCATTCTTTGTTTGCATATCAGCTGCTTTTTCCTTCAAATCTTTAACACTGGATTCGAGGATTGCATTTTCAGATTCTAGTTCTCACACTCTTTTAGACATAATCTCTAAGCTAGCTTGAGAAGTTTTCCTTTCTGCCTGCAATATATTCTTGTTAATTAATGAATTTGGATAATGAAACTGTCATCAGTCATCTTATGTGATGTAGTGACATCAGGGTATGTATTTGCATAAAATAATGTACTGTGAATTGTAATATAAACAACATACTTACCAGTTCTTTCTTGAGTTGTTGAATGTTTTGTTGGCATCTTCCAATGCTTTTGATAGTGTGCTGTTTTGGTCTTTCAATTTCTCCATCTCATTGTCTTCTTCCTGCATGTGTTCTAGATAATGTCAATTCAAATTTTATGTATTCATAGTACTATGTATTTTATTGCATTCATTTTTTGTACCTCTGCTGTTGTATTGTCAGGACCATCTGGTGATGATGGTGTCAGTAGTTCGAATGATGGAAGAGGTCCTAATTTCGGTATGTGTTCCTTTTGAGTTTGATGAGGCTGCTGTTGTCGAACCGCTTCATTTTCTGGTTTTGGTTGCACATTGCTTTCACTATCTTCCTTGCTCTTTTCAGCCCCTGCATCTTCCTCTCCAATATGTTCTTCATTGTCTTCCAATTGTCCTTCATCTTCAATGTTGTGGCATTGATCTTCCATATCCTCATTTTCAGAATATGCCTCTTCATTTTCAGACTCTGCTTCACATTCTCCTTCAGATCCTGTTCCAGATTCTTCTTCTTCTCCTTCAGAATCTTCTTCTGATTCTCCTTCAGATTCTTCTTCTGATTTTCCTTTAGATTCTTCTTCTGATTCTCCTTTAGATTCTTCACTATTTGCTGCCAGACTTCGTATCATGAGTAGCTCATTCATTGTTGGAGTCAATTCTACTGCATTGAACCGTTTGATATTGCATTGGAAAAGTTTAAATTAGTTTAGCATTAGAGTTGCATGCCATAGGAATGCAGTGACATTGTATTGTAATGCAGTGACATGATATTGTAATGCAGTGACATAGAATTGTAATCAGTTTAGTATGAGCTATCAACTACATTATGAATCTTGTTTTTATTACTTACCTCATCTTCTGCCATTTTTTGTAGCTTGCTCTTTGTTAGAGTGCCTTGAAGGTATTTCAAATTCCATTTTGTTATCCTTGGAATTCCTCTGCTTGATATACTCTTCGTCCCCTCTTCTTTTTCTGCTTTTTTTGTTGTTTGAAAACATATTCTATAATCTGTGTATGCTCCCAGAACCAGTACTGTAACAATATAATATAGTATTGTTAAATAGTATACATTTTTCAATATAATTCAAGTTGCAACAATAATGAAATAGAGTTCTTACAAGGAGGAAGACAGTGCATCCATTGACGTATCTTGGATGTGACCATTGTCGATTCAGTCCATCTTGCAGTTCTTTTAATATATGAGAGGACCAATCGTATGCACGTAATATTTTGAGCTTGTCCATAAAGTATAGATACGACCAAGAAATGTTTTGGCCTGAGGTGGCAAAGAAGACCGTACCAAGTAGTAGAAGGCATAGTAGCTTGACTGTGTCTTCAATTGACGTTTTGTCACTTCCCTTCACCGTCTCTTTTATTGTTTCTTTCAGAGCACTTACTTTTATTCTTCAGACATCAAAGAACAACCTTGTTTTCAATGATGTTTCTTCCGTTGAGTGCTTGCTCATGTCTCCAACTTCTTTTTTGCCATCTTCTATGGCAAAAATTAGCTTGACATCACTCCTAGTTGGCATGTGATAATGCTTTCCAATCTTGAATGCTTGCTCTGATCTATTATATGAATTTATAAGATCATCTAGTATGTCATTCTTCTTTTTCTCCAAAATGACCTTTTCATCTTCAAATGCCTTGAATATATGTTTAAACGGAGTTTTGTCCATCAATTCACGATGCTTTGGTTTGATATGAACACTTATACTTTTGAATATCTGATGCATGCTGTTTGTTGATCTGTACTGTTCTCTTGTGCTGTGGATAAAAATAGTATGTTAGTGTAAATACATGCAGTGACATGGTATTATTTTCTACAACAGTTTCAGAGACCTTAGAAACCAAACAACACAGACATTGTACCGATATCCTGCTGATTACTTTAAAACAATATATCAGTTACAAAGTTACTTCAAGATCACAGACTTTATATACACAACAACACAGATATCTAATGGCATGCTGTTGAGCAGTTTAATAACATCATAACAATTATACAATGACTTGATATTCTGTACTGATTTCATTTCAAAACTTATGTAAATGAAAATGCAGTGACTACCACCTCTTTTCATATGTATGTATATGGTTTTTAGTCATCTAGAACACCTTGTACATTGACTTCACAAATTTCTGCAATTTTAAGTAAAAATGGTACAGATTTTGCAGTGACATCTGCTATTACCATATCAATTTCATCTAAATATTTGTTCTATACAACATGCAGTTACTTAATGTTCTTAAAAAAATGCATTTATGTGATCTGGAACACTTTTTCGAAGAAGTTAGTACAATTTCACTAACTTCTGAACTAAAAGTGACCTAATTTGAAATTAAACAAAATACATTCATTTTTGTAAAAAATTCTCATTGTAATTACAGTAAATGATTTCTTACTCGGATTTCTTTGGTACTTCTTTTGTTGTCCTACTTCGTGCTTGTTTCTGCTCTTTTCTTACCACCTGCTTCTTTCTCACCATGTTCGTCGATTCTCAAAATGCTTTTTTCAGAATTTTTCTTCAGTTGTTCTTCCTTTCTGAAGAAACGGGGTTGTGCGGTTTGATTTTGAAGCCTGATTTTGAAATCGGGCTGTTAATCCTCTTAATTGCTCTTGAAGGCAAATTGAAGGCAGTTTTGGGCAGTTTTTTCCAGTGATTGTGGGCGGTTTTTTCCAGTTTTTCGGCGACAAAAACGGTAAAGAACATGAATGCCGTGTGTGTAGCTTATTTTATTAGATTAGGGGTATTTTGGTACATGTAGATATATTATGTCATTATAAGTCCAACAGATTCCTTTATGTCTTTATGAGGCTAATAAGTATAAAAAATTATACTTTTAAGGAATTAACCCAATTATATATTCCTATCACATAATTAATGTTTCTATTGGAATATGAAATGAATACAAACATTAAATGCTAAAATAGGGGTATGTTTAGAAAAAATACATTAAATAATGTATTGGTTTTATAAATAGACACTTTTTATAGGACAACTTATTTTTAAGGAGTGGAAATATTTTATGGGACGGAGGTAGTATACTTAGTACTAAAAGTTTTTTTTTCACTAAGGGCACTCTCAGCAGAAGCCCTATACGGTGCCCTATCCCTAAAATGAATATAAAAATAGAGTTTTGCCTCAAATAGCTCCTACAGCAGAGTCCATATCCCTATTTATTTTTAGGGATATGAACAGTGCTTCCCTACTTGTGGGGATGCACTATTCACTCCGCTAAACATATTCAATTGTTAAAAATTATAGGGATATGGATAGGGATGCTGCTGGAGTGAAATAATAAATATTTAATGTGTATAAATAGGGTTGTGAGATATAATATGTATTATTTAATATTATTTAAAATGTTATAGGGATAAGGATAGGGATGCTCTTGTAGAGGTTTTTGAATTGAGATGTTGTAAAATAGGGATATGTATTATTTTATATTATTTTAGGTATAAAATTTGAGGTCTCTGCTAGGAGTGCCCTAAGGCGGTGGTGTGAATTAGAATCCTACCCAGGATCAGAAAATACAATGATATTTACTATTAGCTCAATTCAATCCCCAGAATATTCTTTAGTAATTTTTTATATTTTTCTCCTGACGGGGTTCGAAAACTGGTTTCCATGTCAGATTATAGTCTAGCTCACCACTAGACCGATGCACCCTGTGCATATTCTTTAGTAATTTATTTTCAATACTAAATATCACAAATCCAGTTTCTTTCTTTATTGAAAAAAAAAGGTTAAACCCTACTCTTATCCTAATCTTAAGGTCCCCACTCCCCATATGTGTATGTGTGTGTATATATATATATATATATATATATATATATATATGCCACGTGTCGCTGATGTGTCGTTTTCTTAAATTTTGGAATTGGCCGTGTCGCAGTGACTGTATGTCGTGCGGCATGTGAGATGTCCGTCGGTCCGTTTCCGTGTGCATGGTACGTAGATTGTTTTACTTTGGCTTGCTTCAATTTTGTTGTCAAGCGTGCGAGAAATTAGGGCAAAGCTTGTGTCAAGTTACATAAATGCTGTTTCATTTGCTTCTATCGGTGGTCGGTTTTTGTTAGGAAATTTTATGCGCTAAACCAAACCAGAACACTATAAAAGCCAATGATTTGGTTTGAATTTGTTTCGGTTTGAACCGGTTCAGGCTGGTTTATCAAGCTTAATTTCATATTTACTGACAAAAAAAGAGAGCATATAGTGTTAGTTATTTTTTCGACAAAACTAATAGTTCATCATATATAATAGTTAATGAAGTATAACAAAACCAATATCTCAAAAGAACACAAATATATTACACATTATGATCCACTAGACATATTACTAAGCAATCACTCATCCTCATTCATAACTTTTGTTAAACATCTTAGTCAATCTCATTATCAGTCCATTATTTTATTTTTTTCAAAAACTTCATAGGGTAAATAGTTAAATAATATAAGCAAACTTGAAACATAGACTTTTACGATATTAACAGTGATAACATGAATGAAAAATGTCATTGAACAATCATCAATAATACTTAACCAATACTTATAAAACAAGTATCTTTGACTTTAACTATATCTCACGGGCTTTGAATGTCAATAGCATAATCATGTAAGAAAGATTTCACAAAACTATCACACGCAGCCAGAAAATAAAAAAATAATTCATATAATGTATGAATAGGCAACCCGTTTGGGTTCGAGTTTGGTTGGGGCAAAAAAAAAAACCAAAACCAATTCAGTGTAAATCGGTTAGGGTTTAAACCAAACCGAATAATTCGGTTTGCAATTGGTTTGGTCCGGTATGGTCTCCGGATTGGATTGGCTTATTGATTTTTTTACTTAGCCTTGCTAGAAATGTCTGTGACAATCTTTTAGCTAGGGTTGCTCTGTTTCTTTATAGTTTTATTGATTATGGTTTTTGTCTACGAATAATATTTTAGCTGCTTGTGTGACAGCTTATACCCGATAAAATTCATTGAAATTCTTTCAAACTCCTCTAATACTCCACAAACTGTGGTCTAATACCTTACTCCTTGGTATATTAATTCCCAAACAAATTGTAACAATTACACATAAACCATATAAGTATAAAATTTATTGAAAAGGTTTTTGAAGATTTGATGTGATGATATCTGTTGTCTTCGTGTATTTAAAACTCTACCTATTTATGTGTGCCATAAAAGATTCCAACTCCATGTGAGACTGTCCTCCCTCCATTACAGATTCCTGAACATCTTCCCTCAGTTTTATTGATGTTTTTCGTATCTCTTCTCCTTCACTTGAATCCATTAATCTTCTAACAACATTCTCAATAGTTTCTGCTTTCACAACTTCATCTCGACGAGCCCAATCCCTTACAATGATTCCGATCTTCAACAACTTTCATTGATCGAGATAGCGTTTCTTGGTGATCCGAATGCATAGGCCATGCAGCAATTGGAACCCCCAAAGAAATGCTCTCAATGCAGGAATTCCATCCGCAATGGCTCATGAAACCACCCGTCGAAGGGTGTCCAAGAATTTCCAACTGGGGTGCCCAATCCCTTATTATTATACCTCTATCTTTAATCCTTTCTTCATACCGTTCTGGCAACCGAGCTTTCCTGGATTCCCCTGTAAAGACATCTCCTTTATCTGCTTCTCTCAGAACCCAGATAAATTTTTGCCCACTTCTTTCCAATCCAACCGCAATTTCATCGATTTCTTCATCCGTTAACGAGGTGGTTGACCCAAACGATACGAATATCACCGAGTTAACACTCTGTGCATCGAGCCACTCCAAACACTTTGATCTCTTATTCGAACCTTTCTCCTCACTTATCACTATAGGATTAAACGGACCGATAGCCCAATTTTTATCCGTTTCTGATAAACGAGCTTGAGCCACGAGCTCAAGAAATCGACCCTCGATTCTTCTGCAAGTATTGTAAAGATTCCCGGAATTCGATTTCTTGCATTCTGTATTCATTTTTGTGAATCCATGTAAATCTGGATTGAAACAGCTCTCAGTAGAAGGAAGATTTTCAAATAATTGGGCTTCTGGTATATTCGGTTTCCCAGCCATTTCCCAAATAAATGAATAGATAGTAAAAACAGAGCAACTATGAAAAGAATAAGACTCTGCATTTTGAACAGTGGACACATCTTGTGCAGTGTATGCCATTAGAGAATCATATATAACAACAACCCTTCTCACGGTATTCGAAAGATCAATCACAAGTTTCGAAATCGGGTCACGAAGTTGAAGAGCTGCATGAAAAGATGGGATGAGTTGTGAAGGGAATTTGGTTGGGGCATTCGGGTTCGGAGCCGGGTTGTGGAATTCAGGGATGGTGAAATCGTGGAATATAATGTTGGGATTTGAGAGAGGGTTCCAACTGTGGACTCGAGTTTTGGCTTGGCGGTTGTGGGTGGCGGTGCCGAGGTAGTGGACGGGGATGTTGTAGGCGGAGATGAGGCGGGAGAGGTGGAGGAGCTGGTTGAGATGGCCTTGTGCTGGCAAGGGAATCATCACTACAATTACTTGGTTTTCTTGGGTAGAATTTTGAGTGGTGTGGTTGGTGGCCATTGGAAAGGTTGGTATGCAGATTATTGGTTAATGTGTTGATGCAATCCCATAACGGGGGTTCAATCCTTCTCCTTTTATAAGTTGATGCAACCCCCGTTATCAATGAGACATTACATCATAATTATAATTGTCTAAGATTTGTTGTACTGGTTGTACTCATTTTGTTGTAAACTTAGTTTTACCGTCTGATTTTTTTAGCATTGGTACTAACACATTAATTATAAACAATGAGCGACACAATACATTTTATACAATTGATAATGATATATAATATTGGGTAGAATTTTAATATTTCAAAAAAAAAAAAATATAGATAATTTTCTTATTAAAAGAAAATCAAGTTGGAAAGTGACAAAGATCTCCTGTCCTTTATGGTGATTTTACGTTCTTGGTGTTTTATGAATCACTTGATTGAAGACGTGCCACATAAAATTAAATAAAATCAGAAAAAATATTCGTTTGATCGAAGATTATGTATCTTTTTTTTTTTCCCGAGAAATACCAATTTTTTTATTAAATCAAGTCCGCCAAAGATACATCTATGTATCTTTTTCCGTAAATCGAAAAATGAAAACTGTCATTTAATCATCGATTAATCTGCTTTAAGATTTACAGTCAAAATGAGTCAAACACTTTAATCATTGTATATAGTATTATGTATATTATATAAGTAATTGAAACCAATCATTTTTCTTAAAAAATTGGATTTTGAATATACCGAAGACCAGTTTATTTTGGAGGATGCAATAATGATGATTATTATAATAATTAAAGCCGTCTTTAAGCCTTTTCTTTAAAGAAAAATGTACTCCGTAAATTTTGGAGTATATTGATTATGCTAAAGACGAGTTCAATTTTGGAGGATAAATCGATGATGGGAGACTTTTGTGTATGTAATGTCACGTGTTCAGACATCTACTCCGTAAATTTTTAGGGAAAACACACTTTACCTATCTGTGGTTTGTCATTTAGACTCTTTACCTCCCTATAGTTTAATAATATATGGTTTACCTCCCTATGCTTTTTTGAAAAGCATTTAATCCAATTTCCGGTCATCAGAACTAATTTGCCGGCCAAAGATATTTATAAAATAATGTATTTCCCCATTTGCCCTTCTTTCTAAACGTTCCCAACGTTTTCACACCATTCACAAAGCAGGGTTTCAATATACAGCCTTCCAACTGCTCTTTGGTGCTCAATTTGCTGCGAATTGTTGCTCAATTCGTTTTTATTATTGGAGGGGCGATTAAAGGTTCTATTCTTCTCATCCCAAAGTATTCTTGCTGCCATTAAAGCATTCGTTTCGTTTTCTTGCTGTGTTTTCTTTTTTATTTTTAAAACAGCCACAAGAAGTGGATTTTTATTAGAAAATATTAAGGGCGATTTGCTATGATTTTGGTGTTCGATTTTCTGCTTCATAGGTTTTCTTGTGTAGCTTTTATGTGATTACTGGTGATTGGCGTATACACATCAATTAATCGTTTTTTTGACTTCTTTCTTTGGATACGATTGCATAAGGAAATAATGGTCTCATCAAATTCATGTTAGATTATCAACGAATTTGCTGCAGAAAAAAAAGGGCAAATAGGGAAATACATTATTTTATAAATATCTTTGGCCGGAAAATTAGTTCTGATGACCGGAAATTGGATAAAATGCTTTTCAGAAAAGCATAAAGGGGTAAACCATATATTATTAAACCATAGGGAGGTAAAGAGTCTAAATGACAAACCACAAGTAGGTAAAGTGTGTTTTCCCCTAAATTTTTATATTGATTTCAATTTATTTAGAATAGATATCTCCTTAAATGATCGACATCTAAGACAAAGACGAAGGCACAAATGCTTCCATATATATTAATACTAGGAAGATAAACAATCGTGCTCCGCACGAGCGTTGCCCCGGTTTGTATTTAATTAACTCTGATACATTACGATGGCATGTCCGGTACGTGTCGGCTGATGAAATGAATATCCAACACATCTTCGACACCTCCCGACATCGTATGGATACTTTTCGACACTACTCATTTTTTTTTTTCAATTTCTTCTTAAATATATTTTAACCGAAAAAATGAAGCTATTTTCGACATTATCTGCAACAATATGTGTTCTATCAAAAACACGACACGACACGCTCCGATACACCCGACGCTATATCCAACAAGTGTCGGTTGATGAAATGAATATTAATTAAAAATTAATTAAAACTAACACACTGTCAATACTCCACGACACAAAATCGACACCTTTTGACACTACTGAACCCTTTTTTGTATTCTCAGATCTAGGCTAATTTTAACGGCCATGGTAAAATACATAATTCAATTCCCATAGAAATTAAATCAACAATACAAGATAAGCAGGTTTAACAATATTTGTGGCGAAATAATTTTTTTCGGATATTTAATATTTTATATAAAAGATATGTTTTTAACAAAAAAAAATTCATTTCAAAATTTTAATATTTCATGTAATCGTCAAACCAAATATTTTTAAGCGTGATATAAAGATCGCAGAAGAATACGTCGTAGCTTTATATCTCTGAAAATAGTCATATCGCCATATATAACCGATATGTTTTTTTATGAAAGAAATTTATAAGATTTCATATAAACGTCAATTTTTTTTTTTTTGATATGATACAAAGATCGCGTGTATAATGACATGTCGTAGCGCTTTATATTTTGAAAATAATCATACCTTTGCTATATATATTCGCACATTAAAAGGTGATACATTGAGTCTTTTCAAAATTAACAAATTAACTCAAACCCTTCTTCTAAAAAAAAGAATATATATATATATATATATATATATATATATATATATATATATATTCTACGATTAAAATGAAAAAAAATTAAATAAAAAATTTTATTTTGAACTTTAGTACTGAACAAAAAAAAAGAAAAGAAACCAATGAAAAAATGACAAGTATCACCAACATACCAAAAACCTCTCCTTATTAATATAGAAGGGATAAAGCTTTTTGCTCTTAAAAATGTAAATAACTCATACAGACATGTGATGATGAATCATCATTTTTGCTCAAGTTATCCACCAACTTGATTTTTAGATCCGTCATTGGTCTCACATACGAGTGAGACATTTTTACCTAATGTCTTCACGTATGGAGACAAGACTTGTGGAGATATATGTATCACATAGTTTTATCATATTGTGTGGTCCACGGACCCATCATGGTGAGGTGAGGGCCACTACTTCCACTCAAATTTCGATGTGAATCAATCATTTATCTGGAATTAATAATATTAACAATGTGTATGTATATTATTTTGAACATTTTAAACCAAATTGTCCTTATTGTTCAGTTGGTAAAGCGTCTAACTATTTACATTAAGTTTATAAGTTCAAATCTTGGTTGCTATATCATTTTTTATTCTTTTTTTTGTTTGTTTTCTCTCCTTTCTAGTGTTTGTAATTTATGTTTTATTTTCTCTTTTCTAGTATTTATAATTTATGTTTTTCCTTTTCATATTAACATTTGTGAATTTAACAAGAAATTTTTTTGCTACCATATTCTAGTGAGATCTCGGCCTCCACTGAAATAAAATCCTGAATCCGTCACTGTGGTCCACATGTCTCCATATATTTTCTTTCCACATGTGGTTACAAGGTAAATTTTGGATGGTTTCTCCACATATAAAGACATTGTTTTCTCTTCGATCTTTCTAATGTTTGTAATTTATGTTTTATTTTCTCTTTTCTAGTGTTTATAATTTATGTTTTTCCTTTTCATATTAACATTTGTGAATTTTACAAGAAAATTATTTAATACCATATTCTAGTGAGATCTCGGTTTCACTGAAATAAAATCATGAATCCGTCACTGTGGTCCACATGTCTTCATATATTTTCTTTCCACGTGTGGTTACAAGGTAAATTTTGGATGGTGTCTCCACATATAAAGACATCTGGATCACAAAATTTCATCTTATGATGAAACTGTATGGTTCAGATATATCTCTAAATCTTGGCTCCACGCTACTTAAAAATCTTGGTTCAGATATTTGAACCAAGCAGGTAATTATGTGGTCCATATATTTTCTTTCCACACAGAGCCGGCGGCCCAAACAGGATGGGCGACCGACTCGGGCCCATGATAGAAAGGGCCCATAGTTACATGTTTTACAATTGTACTGGTTTATATGAGAAAGATGAAGAGATTGTGCGTCCAACATTAAGGTATGCTGGTGTAGTGGTGAAGTAGTGTTTGCTTTTCTATGTTGATGCAGGTTCAAATCTTCTTCAGTGAATTTTTCATATATAAATTTTTAATATATATAGCCTCAAAGATTTCACGTTTATCTGCGTCCGTTTAATTTTTTTTTTTACCCCTTTAAAAGAAAAATAGCCTTGTGAATAACAACAAAAAAAATGAATTCTTTTTTCCTCAATCTCTTACTTTAAAAATAAACATGTTTCTTCAATCTATTTCCTGCGTTCCACTTCCAGTTTCCATTTCTTCCTTCTTCATAATTTTTTTTCGTGCTAATTTGCTACCTTAAAAAAAAATATCCACAATTTAATTCATCTCTCCTTCGTCTGTTGCTCACGGCCTCTATGTTCAGGTACGATTTTTTTTTTTAAATCGAACTCTAATTTTGTTGTTTTGACATTTGTAGTATGTTTTGTTAGATATGTTGGAAGTAGCGTCCGAAAGACAATTTATGTAATTTTTTTAAAATTAATAAATGACAGATTTATTCTCATCTTATTACTTGCTTCGTGCTTGTAAATAATACACTACTGAAAACCCAAGTCGTATCATATGTAGCCATAGTGTGTGTCACACATGAGGATTAAGTTTATGGTGATACACTTGAAATGTTAGTCCGTGGTGAAGTTAATCAAAGTATGTGGTCTATTGATTAAACCACCATTAATGCGCCCAGAACACTTTATGGTGTGACCGTCTTATCCGGACCGTCAACATTGGTTGTCTAAGTGGGGCATTTATATATGGTGAGAGTCATATAGGACTGGACCGATTTAATCTGAGTTTCTCATATAATTCCGTGATTGAGAAATCTTATTAAATCACAAGATGATCATATATATATGGATTAATCTTAATCCTGAAGTGATTGTATACTCCTACTTGTTTCAGGATAGAGTTTGATATGTTCGTTAAGGATCGCTAAGAGGCGCGGTCTGAATCACTTTCACTTTGGCACTATTCTGGAATGAGTGAGAAGTGTGTGTTTCACATATATGGAATCCATTCTTTCCTGCGGGAAGCAGAAAGACAATCCCCTTATTTGTTAGTCCTAGAAACTAATCAATCCCGGGAGTTCGTATTGGTTATGAACTAATTGATCACTAGTGGGTTAATGATAAATAATGATAAGATGTATTGAAGAAGGTTTACGGAAATAATCCTACTTCATTACGGATAGTCTATGGAGGGTTAGTTTATATGTAATGATTATATCAATGGACACTTATTGACTCGACTCGACGTTTTGAGAATAAATTATATCGATAATCGATAGAGTTCAGTTTCGGATTTATGGTGGCGTAATTCCGGAATTAATAAGTTGAGTAGAAATATTATGTTCGATGAATATTTTATTTAATTTATTGTAATACCTACCGTTATAGGTCCATTGGCCCCTGGCTACTCCTAACACGCGAGTGTTTATAGTTTTATGGAACATAGAGAATAAATTAAATAATTGCCTATTTAATTAATAATATGATATTATTTATTTGGTAAATAATATGTAAAATAGAAAAGACATTTTCAATTAAAAATTAATGACAAGTGGCGCCTATTATTGTGATAAATTAGGAAAATAAATTTTTATAAATTATGTCACATGTGTAATCAATTAATTAATTATTTGTTGGATAATTAATAGAAAATTAAGAGATTGATTTTTTGAGAATTATCTCTTATTTTGTAGCAAAAATATCTTTTTCTTATGGGAATAGGTTTTTGTGGTGTGAAAAAGATAACTCTCTTGACTAGTTATTTTCCTATATAAAGAGAGTTCCTCCCAACACAATATACACTACATTAATGCGCCACTTTACAAATTAGAAGGAAGAAAAATTAGTTTCTTGCCTTAGTCATTAAGAGGAGAAAAATCTAGGATTTTTCTTGTGCATATTCGAGGAGGTTCTATGGCGAGAATCGACGTCCACCAGTCGTTGCTTGGAGATATAATCCGGAAGATCACGGCTTCTCCCTTCGTCGATTTACTCTTTCTCTCCGATAAGGTAAATATTCAACATTCTCGTAGGATTAATTAGTTATGTCTCATATCGTAAATCGCATAAGTTATCCGTTGTGCGAAGATCGAGTGTCTCGATCGGTGCTATTACTTCTAGCAAGATACAATTATTATAATTACGCCTTAATTAATCTTTTCTTATACACAATTTGATTCATTTAATTTATATATGAATATTGTTTTGTTAATAAAAAAAGGCCCTTGTTTTAATCTGGCATCAGACCCACTAAATATCAGAAACGATCATGTTTCCACATGTGATGACAGTGTAATTTTTAAATAACGTGTCTATATGTAAAGACATCTGGACTATAAAGTTTCATCGTATAAAGAAAATGTATACTCCCGATATATTCACAAGTATTGGCTCCACCGAAGACAGTAGTTAGAAATCTGTCGTTGAGACATTATCCAAAAATTACCGATATGGATGCACATCCCTATCGATGATGACTATGCATTGGATTCATCAAATGTTCTCTTCTTGTAGTTTCTATCATTCACATCACATCTATTGCACTAAATTAAGCAAAAATAAAAAATAAAAAACTTTTGTGGAATCTTCGGCAATGGAACGCTTAGTTTTTAAACTCGGGTAATGATACGGGCTCATCCTGTGAGACACAACCATCATTTATGTCTTTGATAATGATGGTCTACATCATAATCACTATATCATACATCAGGATCGTGGGTATATATGATATTTGTGTTACTCGTTATGTCTCACATATTGTTTCCGTATCATTATTCTTTAAACTCCAAGGTGTGATATTGTGGCAACCATTTACATCTGTTCTAAGTTTTGTTGTGTTATCATTTGTCGTTTTATTAGTTAGTTACTTTATCCAGAAATTTTGATCACCGGAGTCCGTAAATCTTTTCAACGTAAATATTTTTCTAACGTACAGTATCTAAATATTTTTCTATAAATAAGATATAGAGCTTTTTTATTTTTGATGGGGTCTGCGGAACCCATTTACTCTATAAGGTGGATCCGCCAATGGTTACTTTTGAATGCTACCTTTCAAAAAAAAAAAAAAAAAAAAAAAAAAAAAAAAAGCCAATGCATCACGTTTAATGATGGTTGGGTGGTAGACCGTTAGGTAAGGACAGCAGCATGAATTTTGGATTGCATGTAAAAAAATTGTCATATTTGTACCTGTTAAATTTAGTCTGATGTATTATAACTCAATATAGGTCATTAATGATTAATATATAAATAAGCGGGTCAATTTTATATATTTGTATGCATCGTGTCAAAAAAATTCTTACTATAATATTTCTTTTAACGAGTCATGCTACCCCATATACCTCTAAAGTGCGACCTCCTCTGGTGGTAGGAGTGAGGGGGATGAGATCCTCTGTCAAATTAGCCTGTTAGTTTCTTGTCTAAAGAAAACCGACACCATTTTCCCTAATTAATTTCTTATGAAGGTTAATTTTTTTAATTTTTTTTTTTAACGTCTATTTCATGTCTCTTCGACCACCCACCCCAGCCCGAACAAGGATCCTCTCAAACGAAATGGTCAAGTATTCTCTCAAGTATCATTGATCTCACCGTAGATCTAACCATAGATTTGTTTTTTCAAAACTACGTTGTTTCGCTAATGTAATGGAGTGACTAAACTATGTTGCTGAGGTTGGTCAGCACAGTATGATACTATGCTGAATCTTTGTGGAAACTGTGGTATGGTTAGCAGTGCATGAAGCATCTGCTGAGTCTGGTGTTCTGTTGAATGGAGTCATCAGACTGATCATCAACTGAAGCATGGGTCTGCTGAGTTGGTTCTCAATGATACTTGGGGAACACGTCTGCATGGTTTTCCGGTTTGGATAATGTTACTTCTGGGGTATTTCATTCATTATCTGGTTTGGCTGTTTAGTCGGTTAGAGTTTAATTCCGAAGGCTATAAATACCATATGCATTAATTGTAATTTGTAACTTTCTCGTGATAATAAAATAATCCTCATTTGTCCGTTGAGTAGTCAGCGCATTGCGGAAACCACGTTAAATCTGTGTTCTTCTTGTTTAGGTATTTGTTTACTTGTTGATTCTTTATCTTTACTTACAATCACCATCACCATCACTTTTTGATCGATCCGTCATAATAACTAAAATTATCGAAAAACAATGACACTTGACCCTCTCGTTTGAGTGGATCCTTGCCAGGGGCGGACCCACCCTATGCCCGGGGTGGTCTCAAGCCCCCCCCAAATTGTCACAAGCCCCCCCACATATGGTCCCAAGCCCCCCAAATTTTTATTATTGTAGTAGTAGTGTTAATATTAGTATGTTATGTGTCTTTTCTTGAACAAAATACCTTATATCCCTAGTGGTAAAAACAAACCCTTTAAAGTCTCTCTATAATTACAGGTTGTAAGCTTCAAATCCCACTACCAACATTTTTTATTTTTTTTTCCGGATTTTTTTTAGCTTTGCAGTTTATATACCAAGACCACCCCGAAATTTTTTCCTGGTTCCGCCACTGATCCTTGCTCACCTGGGCCCTCCCATTCCCAAATTAATTGTCTTACAAAACCTTTTTCCTTCTCAATCCTTCAACTTTGTAGGCCTCATTATTTTTTTATGTTGTTGTAATTGAAGGAAAAGGATGAGATCAATTTTCATAACCCATTACGATGAACTGACCTTAGGTTTGAAGTTTTTATGACAAACTCTATCATTTTTTGATCTGGGTTGTTAACGAATTTGCAGTATGTTCAGTGTTTTTTATGAAGAAGGATGATATATAGTTAAATTTATATTTTTTAATTTTTTATTTTAATTTTAATTTATTCTGCATAGCCAGAATATTGATGAGCACCTCAAAAACGAAAATAATAATAATAATAATAATAATAATAATAATAATAATATAATGAGTGCATTTTTGAATTATTGTTTGTATTTGCTCAATCCTCCCATTGAGTTTTGCATACAAAAACAGGAGAGGGAGAAGGAAATATACCAAGGGAGAGGAAAGGACACTCACGTGTGTGCAATTGAAGGAAAGAAAATTAATATCAGTAATAGAGTAAAACGACTGCGTTTTTTATTGGACAGAATAATTAGACAGCATGCCTTGACATAAGATCCTAAGCCAAGGAGGGGAGGGAGGGGGGGGGGGGGGGGGAAGTGGTTGCGGAGAGTGAACTGATGGTAGGGTGAGGTGAAGTAAAGAAAGGATGTGATATGTATGTGGGACGCATGGTGGGGTTGTGGCGTTGTTGGTAGCATCAACGAATTTTGTTAACATTCATTACATCACATTCCATCATTTATTAATAGGTAATAAAAATGAACACTTTTATTATATTGTAGTGCAATTTCAGTACTACCTCCGGCCCAAAATAAGTGTCCACATTTTATAAAACAATTGTCCCATAAAAAATGTCACTTTATATTATCAATGCATCATTTAGTGCTTATTTTCCAAAGATAACCTTAGTCCAACATTTATTTATGGCACTCATTTATATCCCAAAACAAACATTTATTATTTATGAGGGGTAAATATGTCAATGTAGTATAAAACACAACACATTAATTACATTTCTTAATATGTGTGAAAACTAAAAAGATGACACTTATTTTGAGACGGAGGTAGTACATCATATTACATTACAACGTTACTCAAACAATTTAATGGAACAAACTCATTTCATTACTTTCATTCAAACTAGCCATAATTGTCCATAATTTACGCAGCACCACTTATCACTTGATCTGAACGAATTAAGAGGTTGCTAAGTACAGTATGGTGTAATTGGTACCCACTTCAGACACTCGCTTAATCTACAAATAAGTGCATCTAAATTGTCTCAAGAAATTTTAAGTGGTAAAATATGAGTTAATGAATGACCACCTCATGCTTTCGCCAAACTCCTAGACTCTTGCATAATGATTACTCCCACCGGCTACTTTGAGAACATCGCAACGGTCTTGTAACTTTCTTCCGGGCTGAGTCCCAAGGGACTTGGTTCGATCGAGAGACCCTATTACCAAGGAGTCGAGTTTGATGATGTTGTGGAAGAAACATTATTTCAATCTTCAGACCTTTTGTGAAATATTGATCTCGGTTTAAGGTTTTGGTGAATGATGGTGTTAGCGGAGTGCTCTCCAAGGTAAATCAGTGTCAGCCATCGGTTATCTTTGCTGACTACAAGGTGTCTTCACCACAGCAGTGAAGTTTATTTTCTCTTTTTTTTTTCAAACTCTTACATAAAGCCTTGTTACGTAAGTCGAGAAAAATGTTAAGATTTCGTCTTTTTTTCTCTTATCTTCGATATCAAAGTCATTGTGTAGCGGTCGATAACGGTAAAATTATGCGGGCCACAAGTTGGGCAGGAAGTAGTGGGCTCATGGAATAGGCCCATTGTGACAAAGCAACCTCTCCTTGAATAAGAATGTAAATTCCAATCCAAAGATCTGGATCTTTGCTTGCATGACTTATGTGCTGGACTTAAAGCATATTTTATTTTATTTTTTTAATTTCCCCTTATAAAAGGGCATTTAAAACAAAATGATAGTTCTCCCGCACAAAAAAATCGTATTTTTCCAAATAAATGAATGGAAACCCTAAAAAAGTATCCTTCTAGAAACATTGAAGAAGATAAATCATCTTATAAGATGAAAGAAAAAAATGATAAAACGTTTTTTTTTTTCGTGTGTAGATAATAACATTAAACATCTTATCATTTTTGTAATTTATTAAAACTGTTTCTTAAGTAGGTAAATTTCCTTACAAATAAAAATGGTAATTTTTTATTTTAAAAAAAGGCAAAGATTTATTCCAAAAAAAAAAAAAAAAAAAAAAAAAAGATCGGTACAGTGTAGTACATCTCATTATTATGGTTCATGGAAAATTTTATCCTGGTTCATTATTTGAAAAAAGAAATTGTTTTTTTTAGGGAAAAAAAAGAAATTTGTTGTTTCCTTCTAAATAAAGCTCAAATTTCCGTCATTTGCCTTTTCTAAAAAAAATCAATTACAACTTTTTTTTTTTTAGGGCTAACATTTATTACGACTTATAAAAAAAATTAATACCGACTTAAAAGAAGTTCAAAAATAAGTAAATTAAATAGAGTGGCAAATTTACCTAAAAAAATATAATAGAAAATGCCGCTTACAAAAGTCATAAAGTTCTTCTAAAAACATTGAATAATATCAATCATCTTATAACTTTGAAAGAAAAAAATGATATAATATGATAACATCTTTGCATCTTTTTTTAAAGTATTTCTTAAATGGTTAATGGTAACAAAATGGTAATTTTCCGATTATATAAGTACATAATTTTTGTAATCTTCCTAAAAAAAATCAAAGAAATCTAAATTTAAAAATTAAAAAAACCCGTACAGTGTAGTACAGCTCATAATAGTTTTCCATAAAACAAATTTGATAATTTCAAAATTTATTTATTTCCTTCTACACTCAAAAAAAGAAAAAAAATTATTTCCTTCTAAATTAAGCTAAAGTTTCCCTCATTTTGCCTTTTTCTAAAAAAGAAGATTAATTTCAACTTATCCTACAAGAAATAATCGCCGACTTAATTACCTATAAATAGGACTTTTTAGGTCAAAATTTACAAATTCAAAAGTCCCATCCCAAATTGGAAAATAAAAAGGCGCAAAAAAAAAAAAAAAAGAGAAAGGAAAAAAAAATGCCGCCAAGAGGACGAGTGAAAATTGAGATAAAGAAGATCGAGAATACCAATCGGAGGCAAGTGACGTTCGCGAAACGCCGTGGAGGACTTTTCCGGAAGGCGGAGCAGCTCTCGATTTTGTGCGATGCTCAAATCGGCGTCATTGTATTCTCCAGTACCGGAAAACTCTACGTACATCCAAATCCAGATGAAAATCCCAGGTACTCTTTTTTTTCTGTTCAAATTTCTGATTCGATTTTATGAATCGGAATTTTACCGATGATTAATCGAATTATTGAAAAGATTTAAACTTTTTTTTTTTTTTTTTGAAAGGTGAAAAGATTTAAACTTTTTTTTTTTGAAAGGTGAAAAGATTTAAACGGAATAACTAATAATCTACTTGAATTTTTTCTCAAAAAATTGAATCGTTCGGGTATATAATGGTGTTCTTTAATTTAGTCCTTTCTTTTTTCTGTTTTCCAGCAAAATTGAAGTTCTGTGCTAATTACTTGCGTTCTTTTGATTCTTGAAGAATAACTATTACAGTAATCTATATGAATTTTTTGTGAACTTTATCAGCGGATTTATCAGCTATATTTTATTTTCCAGTAAAATTGAAGTACTTTGCAAATTGCATTCTTTGGATTCTGCATTCTTTGGATTCATGAAAATTTTCTTTAATCTGTTTATATGTATTAATGTATAAATTAGAAAGATGAGGAATTAAGGAAAGTGTATGTAGATCATGACAAACCATTTTAGCATAGAATCTTTATATTACAATATAAATCAGTAGAGAATTCTATCTTTATTTGATTATAAGCCATAAAATTATACCATTATTATTATTATTATTATTACCTTTATGAAACCCCCGAATAATTAAGAAAAGATAAAATAATTTTGAACATAAACAGTGAATCTATGTGAATTAAAATCCACATCATGATTTCTTAATATTATGGTATTATAAAATAATAAATTTGATATAAATGTCATGCTTGGTGAAAACAAAGAGTTTCCAAGTTATGTGGTTTCCTTTATTCATGTTTTACTTTGAAAGAAAACGATAAAGTGACAAACTGCAAAATATTTTGAATTTTTGTAGTATACTATCAGATAGAAAAGTTTTAATCTGGTTTTTTTTGCAATTAGTTTTAATCTGATTAATAATGAGTATCCATAATTAGTCTATATATAAATCTGATTATTTAATCATGTGGTCACTGGTCTAGCTTCATCAATTTAATTAACATTTTTCCGTATTTTATGGTTTTAAAATGTCAATACTCTATAAGGCTCGCTCCCTCGGGCTTGAAACTCAGATCGAGCTTTATTTAGCTATAAAAAAGCAATATCAAACTTGACTCGTTAAGTATTTGATATAACTTGGCTCGGCTCGTAAGTTTGACTAACCTTTTCTATTTTTCTTATAATTATTTTACACCCCTTTAGCCCTCTTTGCTAACTATTTAAGTGTTTGTTTATGTAATTTTTTTTTTCCCTTCCTCTTATGAAGCATGGACTTGGACCAGCTTATTGCAAGGTACACCACCTATAAAAATAACCCTAGAAACAATGCAGTGCAAAATAACCCTACAAACAATGGAGAGCAGGTAAAAATTATTCCACCTTACTATTTATTTTTGTTTTTAATTTGTTCTGTGAAAAAAAAAAGATTTTTATTTGTGCTTTTAATTTATTCTTTTTCCTATATAATTAAATAGGGTTATTGAATGCTAAATAGTTTGTATTTTGTCTCATAAATAAGGACATGGACCCTCAAGTAAGTGAAATGGAATCAGAAACTGGACATGTACAGCAACAATTGGTAGAGAGGTAAGGGT
This sequence comes from Gentiana macrophylla, assembly GCA_026214975.1. NCBI lineage: Eukaryota > Viridiplantae > Streptophyta > Magnoliopsida > Gentianales > Gentianaceae > Gentiana > Gentiana macrophylla. Next base: position 1,426,856 of record CM047812.1, on the reverse strand, counting down.
TAAGTAATTGTTTTAATTATTTTTATATTTTCGATATTGCGTGTTATAAAGTTTATAACATTTATTGATTTTACGTATATTTGATTTTAATTCTTCGAATGTAAAGGCACGAGCAACCCGAAAGAAGACTTTCGCCTACCGAAACGACCTTGCGTAGTGGCCTAAGACCCCAGAATTTGGCCCTGCATAGAGACATGACCCTCCAAGATTTGGAACTGCTAGAACATCAACTTAAGGATAGTTTACTAGCTGTAAAGGAGAGAAAGGTAATTTACAAAGGACACAATCTGTGTTTTATATATATATATATATATATATATATATATATATATATTATTGGCATTATTATTATATATCCTGAATATTTAGTTTTTCGTCTTTTACATATCACAGGAGCAACTACTAGTAGAGCAGATTCAAAAATCAAATTGGAAGGTAACAGTTCTTCTAAGATTAAGATCCAATTAAGTTTGTCACAGATTCAAGAAAAATAAGATTTTTTGTTTTGTATAGGGAAAAGAAGTGCAGAATAATTCGGGACACTACTACCGGGAAGATCTCGACACTTCTTTGCGCTTAGGATGTGTGCCAAATCCTAAATCTCCGAGTTCAAGTCAACCTCAACAGGCGTTACAAAGAAAAATATAGGAGTTTTTTTCCGGGACACCGGAGGATTACATACAAAATAAAGATAGGATTTTTTTTCCCAGAACACTGGAAGATTACATACAAAAAAAAAAAAAGAAAGACAGGATATATATAGGATTAATTAGGATTCTGAAATTTAAAATTTTGCCATAATCTTGCAAATTTAGATTGTGGCTCTAGCATATGAAACATTGAAATACTATACCCTCCTCCCCTTTTGAATTTGTTTTTTTATGATGGTGAATTGTAACATGCATAGAAGTTTTGATAGAAAAATATAGCAATTCAGCTACGTACATTTCCTAGTACTATAGTAAACAATTTTATCATCAATTGAATTTCAATGAATTTATCCTAACAAATATATATTATTCATCTGACTAGCTAATTTCTAAAAATTGTATATATTAACATGTACTGCGGTTTTGATGCCTTTTATCGTGTATAGAGATTTTGTATCGTGCTGAAGATTTTGGGTATTTTTAGGTGCTTGTGTTACAAAATTTGTTCTCCCGCGTGGTGTTTCTTTGCGTGACTCGCTCTTTTCTTGGTGTTTTTTTGCGATGGTTTTAGTCGTGGAGTTGTATGGTTCGGTCCATTTAAACTTTTTGGTTCGACAATAATGGTTTGGTGATGTTGTTCTACCATGGTGTTGTTTTCCTCCTGAACTTGGATGCTTTTGTACTGTCTATCCTCTAGCTTCGCAAGATTGTTTAATAAATCAAAATATTTTTTTGGTTTAAAAAAAAAAAAAAAAAAAAAAAAAAATTGTGGCAATTAACTGTCTTGACCAAGCTTGGAGATGAGGACGAGTACTTAGGATGAAAATAAGAGAACTTGATCGAGGTTATGATGAGGTCATACCGAGCCTTGCCCCTGCTTTCATGTGTTTACTCCATATCCACCCCATCTTCAGAACCCGTTTGATCCTCAAATTAATCATATAGAATTACGCCAAGAAATTTTAGAAAAAAATTTGAATGAAATGAAATATATTCAAATAAATGAAACCACACATCATATAAAAATTGTTGAATAAGTTAGAACTTATACGTCAAGCTCGAAAAGAGCTCAGAAATGTATGTCGCTTATATATCGTGGCAATAACGATAACGAATAAGTGATTCTACCAATCGATTCACACTTTAATAAGCCGGACTGAGCCGGGTTGCAATTCAGCTCGCCTCATGCATGCCTTAACGATATATATAGTCATATTGAGGACAACCAAAATATTTTTTTAGGATAAACAAATATTCCTTTTTTATTTTGAAAAGTCATTGGAAACAATTAAAATTTTAAGCTATAAGCTTGAGAACTTGGGTTTGAGTACACTACCATAGGCGGATCTAGTAAAGAGTAAAAGGGGTCCGTGGATCTCGTTAAATATAAGAAAACACTACATTTTATTTGTAAAAAAAAATATTTCGGACCATGTGAAAAATAAAATTTACTCTGAAAAAAAGTTACGGACCCGCTGAATAATATTTCTAGATCCGCATGAGCCATAATAGAGACAATAACTATTTGGGTTGATCGTATTTGTTAGTTCTAAAGTTGTTAAGTTACTAAGTTTATTATGTCTCAACCTTATATCTTACAAATGTTTATCTAAATTTTCAATGTGAGATAAAATTACATTCTCACATCTTAACGAAGTGGACTCTTTGACAGGTCCCAAAGAGAAAATTCTAGAGAATACACTTATTGTGCCACTTCGTTCCATGTGTTTATATATATATATATATATATATATATATATATATATAAACACATCATTGCTGCAGAAATGTGTTATGTATGTCATTGTGCGTGTGTGCCAACAATTAAGTCGAAAAAAATGTTGTTATGATTGAGTAATGCGTAAGCTGACCAATGAAAAGTTAAGCCATTTCATTTCATTATGTAAATCAATAACTTAATAGTACTGTTAATAAACACGTTAAATTAATGCCATGCATGCATAAATTACGTACGCATTAAGCAAAAAAATAAAACCGTGTTCTTTCAACTATATATATAAACCCTAAACCCCTACTTTACTCATCATCTAGTCTCAAAATCGACTATACAAAACATAAAATTTTCAGAGTTGTGTTGCAATTAACAATGGTGCCCTGCCAGAGAAAACGAGCGAAATCACCGAGGTGAAAGAGAAAATAATGCGCGAGCTGACAGTGTTTAAAGAGAAGATCAGAATGGTAGACCTCAATATTAGAGCAGATAAATCTCAGGATAATGATGATATCAAATGAAAGATTGGATATAGTTGAGTTGAAATAAATCATTTAAGTTTTATTTATCTATAGTTTAATATTTAATTATATTTATTTTGAATTCAGTTTTTATCTTATTTATCTCCTATATAAAGGATATCTATTGTATCATTTTGATCAATCAAATAAAAACACCAGTTCATTGTTTTACGTTTCCGCTTGTACTATGATTTTTTTCACAGATCGAGAGAAGCGAGGCGAGTTCGTTCACCACAACAATTCAGAAACCTCGCCTGATCCTTTTTTTTTTCGCTTTCAAAACAATTCATATGCATAGTCATGGCCACATGACATCATTGCCTTTTTATTTTCGTCAATAAATTACAGAAGCCTATCTCACGTTTTTGCATTCATGTTAGAGTCCATTGTCCAAAACATTCATCGAATAAACATCTCTTTCAATTATTATTATTATTTTTTATTTTTTTGCATGCGGCCACACCAAAGTTTCTGCACAATCACATGTCTCCATGTTTATATATATATTTCGCATCTAGGCAATATATATATATATATATATATATATATATATATATATATATATACACACACACACTCATTCATTTTCCATTGTTATTATTATTGTCTCATCATCCAGAAGAAAAAAAAAATGTTTATCCTGATCCCCAGCCAAAAATCGGGGAAATAAAAACGTAAGTCATCTGAGGAGTTTCGACAAACTTATGACAACAAAATTTCACATGCCTAAAAGCCGAAAGCCGAGAGCCAAAAGAGCCAAGAGCTAACGGATTTGAGCCAAAGTGTCAAAAGCCGAGTCATCTTCTCCGTTGATCAAGACAAACATTGCCTCCAACCCCAGCAATGTTTGCGGGAGGGTATTAGAGCAGATAAATCTCAGGATAATGATGATATCAAATGGAAGATTGGATATAGTTGAGTTGAAATAAATCATTTAAGTTTTATTTATCTATAGTTTAATATTTAGTTATATTTATTTTGAATTCAGTTTTTATCTTCTTTATCTCCTATATAAAGGATATCTATTGTATCATTTTGATCAATCAAATAAAAACACCAGTTCATTGTTTTACGTTTCCGCTTGTATTCTGATTTTCTTCACTCAAAAGGTTGTTGATGGAGATGGAAACAAGAGGAGACGCGCAAAGAGTAAGTGCCCCTTTTAGAACCCTAGGAAATCAATCTGTAATTTAATTAATTGGCTTCTAATCTAATATATATATATATATATATATATATATATATATATATATATATATATATATATATAGATAGATATCCGGAGAAGACAAAGAAAATTGTACTGAGTCCGAAGAAAGAGTAAAATTAGCCAGTTTGTTTTCATTAATTGATGCATCATTTTGTGTTCTTTGATGTGTGTGTATAATGGTACAGGTTAACACAATATTGGATGCAAAATCGGGTGTGTTGAAAGACGAATGTGCTCATGAGTCTGCTGTAGAATGGTGTATAAACGAGACGTGTTTTGGAGCTGTGATGGACACTGATGAAATAATTGCACTTGCTGCAAAACTGGGTGTGGTTAGTAAGGAATGTGATGCGTTTATGTACGAATATGCCAGGTCTGTTGCAGAATTGTGTATAATGAAGTTGCGGTTTGGAGCTTTGGTGGACAAACTTGATAAGCGGACAATATTGAAGAGTGAAATAGCCGAGGCTAAGAGGATGACGAAGGAACTTGTGGAGAGGTTAATGTCTTTTAAATGGAACTTACTCTGGAAGAAGCAAGATTCCGGTGCATATGCATATGCCCGAGGCAAGTCCCAAAAGATGGAGCGTGGGCGTGTTGTATGCGACGAGAAGCTAGAGGCATCGGCGTTCATGAAACAATGCTCAAGAGTCTTGTTGGAGATGAAGGCCAGTGTAGAGCCTGGAGGGGAGTTGAAACTGACCTTTTTTGCGGATGAGGCTGAAGCATTGGTTGATAAATGGGCCGAAGCTATGTTTTGTAAGTGTGTATTGACTATTGAAAGTGTGTGTAGAGGTTTTGGTGGACAAACAATCTATACATAATTAAAGTATTGACGAGTGAAATAGCTGAAACCTGGAGGATGGATAAAGTAGTGAAGGATAATCTTGCCATTTACTAGATGAAACATTACACTGTCATACCCATGTTTCTTCTACTACTGTTGTAAGGGACGACGAGAGAAATCATCTTATTGATGGTTCAAGTTGGTTTTCCATGAGGTGTGTCTTTTTGTCAGTGTTATGTTTCTTGTTGGTATCTTTGGTGTGGTTCTGGGTTATAGGCTTGACGAGAGAAAGCATCTTAGTCATTGGTTCAGGGTGATTTGGCAAAATTTGGGTCTTTTTATGGTGGGTCTGGTGGTTGGGTTGACTGCTGCAGTGGCTGGATTAACCGAGAAAAAGTGATGTTAGTTTAGGGATTTCAAAACACTACAACTTACGATGTTTAGAAATATACTACATAGGCCTAAAATATGTTTCATCCTGGGACCCAGATTAAGGGATACCCATTAAATCTATCAAAATTAATACAATAAATAAGTAAGAATGAAAAGTTACGATGTTTAGAATGTAGATATATTATGTATTGTGGTTCCTTTAAGATTTGCGGGTTGTGGTTCCTTTAAGATTTGCGGGTGTCTTTAAAGGCCCTTAGTTTTATCGTGTTCGAATTTAGTCGGTAATAAAGATGTTTTAGGGTACCGTATCTATATTATGCTTGTTTACGATTTGGACATGTGTGGTATTGAAACTGCACTTTTTTCTATTGTCTTAATACTAGGAAGAAAGCATTCGTGCTCCGCACTATTGGTGTTTCGGTTTATTTTTATAATCACCGAAATGTGAAAATCAAAAGTGAATTAGCAAATGTAATAATCATAGAGGACTGAAATAATAAACCCGAGTAACTATAAAAATGTATACGATACGTGTCCGACAACCAACACAACATGATACACTCTGATACATTACGATGGCATGTCCGGCACGTGTCGGTTGATGAAATGAATATCCGACACATTTTCGACTCCTCCCGACATCGTATGGATATTTTTCGACACTACTGAACAATTTTTTTTTTCAATTTCTACTTAAATCTATTTTAACTGAAAAAAATAAAGTTATCTTCGACATTATTTGCAACAACACGTGTTCTACCAAAAACACGACACAACACGCTCCGATACACCCCGACGCCATATCCAACAGGTGTCGGTTGATAAAATGAATATTAATTAAAATTTTAATTAAAATCTAACACACTGTCAACACTCCACGACATAAAATCGACACATTTCGACACTACTGAACCCACTATAGCCAGTTTAACAATATTTGTGGACGAAATAATTTTTTTTCAGGATATTTAATATTTTATATAAACGGTATGTTTTTTTCACGAAAAAAAATTAATTTCAAGAAATTTAATATTTCATGTAATCATCAAACCCAATTTTTTTTGACATGATATAAAGATTGTGTTGGCAACATATCATGACCTTATATCTTGAAAGGGTAAAAAGGATGGACTGATCTATAAAGTCCAAATATACATTTCCTTTGCTGCTGGATTGGGCCAAACGCATGAATAGTATAAAAAATAAAAAATAAAAAAAAAAGAAGAGCCAATTAAACAAAAAAAACATGTGTCAAGACATGGTTAACACCATGTCTTCTTAAGTAGAGGGATCATGATTTTCAGTTTCAATGAAATGAGTGTTGACCACTCCACTGGATTGTAGTTTTATTAAAAGTAATAAATTTGTTGAATATTTGATTGCAATTGCATTTATGTTTGAAGATATGTGACAATTAGAATATTAGTGTATGACACAATAAGTGATAGAATCTATTTTATTATGGGACTCTATTAAAAAAACCGTAAATAACATTATAATCAATAATGTAAAAATGTATTGTATTATCGTATGCCTGCTTAGCTGCCAGTAAAGATGATCTGCAGCCTCTTAAAATCTATGAATTTAAGGGGCCCGTGAAATATTAACTCAATAGTATATATATTGCATTTTAGAAAACAAATAAGGTATTGTTCTAATGGTAACAGTCAAGTATAATTTAATAAGCAATCAAGGTTCGATTCTTGCTAGAGGCAAGATCAATATATTTGTTTTGGTTAACCTTTTTTTAGAAGTGCCTAAAATAATATTTTGTTCATTTTTATTTTGTAAATAGAGGATTAATTTGTATCACGGGTTCGGTGTGTAAAGAGCTGTATATATGTATACATTTTTTTTTTTGGGTTCTAAGAGTAAAACTTTTTTTTTTTTTTTTTGATGAAATCTTGTAATATTATTAATAGAAGGATGAATTACAAGGTGTTTTGGGCCCTCCCGGCTTCCCAAAGATATAGATATCCTTAATGCACTTACCTCATCTCCTTAATCAGGGTTCTAATAGTCACCGGATGTTCCATATGAGAGTCTTGCCTTAGAATTTCCCTTGTTAACATTTGCCTTATGAAGCCTTTTTTTTTTTTTTTTTTTTTTTTTTTTTCCTTTGGCTTTTCAATCGGCACTGTTCTGGACCCTTTCTATATTTTATACTAGATTCTATAAAAATAATTCAACTTGTTGTTATAAAAAAAAAAAGTGTTAAAAAACTCTCCAAAAAAGTACGATGCTCATCGAAGAAAAAAAAAAAAAGCACAAGGCTTTACACATCAAATACATCGAAAATAAAGAAAATAAAACTAAAAGGGTCACTTAGTCATCGTGGTTCACTTCATCACCACTCTGTCGCCATGGTTCACTTCATCACCACTCTCTCGGGATAGGGTAGAGGGGTTTTGTGGTCGAAAGATATCGTCTTTTGCAACAACCAAAGAAAAAATCCGGAAGAAAATTTAATCAAACTATTATTGTTGGGACATATTTCCAACACTTGAGGGGGTGTGTGGGGACAGATTACCACACTCTTAAATGATAAGGAAATAAAGTAGCTCATTTACTAACACCAATTGGTTTTAGTAGAATGATAAGCGCTTGATCATTGCCCACACTCTTAAATAATAAGGAAATAAAATATCACATTTACATACACCAAATTGGTTTTAGTAGAATGATAAGCGCTTGATCTTAATATGGTATCAGAGCCAGAGGTCACGACATCAAACCCTGGTTAGAACATTATTTAAAAAAAATATTGTGCAAGTGTCGGGAGAGATTGCCTACCCAAAAAAAATATTGTGCTGCACTTGAGGGGGGTATTGGGATAGACTGCCCACATTCTTAAATGATAAGAAAATAAAGTAGCACGTAAATCGACGATTTCTTTTCGAGCTTGTAAAAAGCGACCGCCGACTGAAATGCTGCTGGCCCTCGATTAACATCTCCACTCATTCTCATGGGCTCGAAATCACAGGTCCTCGATTAACATCTCCACTCATTATGTGGGATCGATTTGAAAGTGGGGCGCGCTGAGTTAGGGTTTAATCTTTTTAAAAAAAAAATTAAATAGCACATTTACCAACATCAATTGGTTTCATTTTGTTATTGCATCATATATTTCCTACATCATGGGAGCTGTATACTCAAGATCAATATCATCTTTCTCTTTTATCAGATTATTACTATTATTGGTTCTGCATCATACTATTTAAAGGAGAAATTTGTTGTTTTAACAGTCACAATTATGTATTTTAGCGTTGAATAATTACCCAATGACGTACCAAAGTATAATTAAGTTAGATGACATTTGACAAGGATGTGAAAAGAACAAAATTCTATTGACAGTATCCTCCTTATCATTGTCCGAATACGATATAAGACAAGATATACTAAAAATGATATGTAATTAACCTTCAGTGTCAATAAACTATTAATTTTTTAATTTTCATTTTAATTTTTAAAATATGTTTCTTCTGTACAATGTCACTAAGGGAATCAAGTGAAAATGAAAAAATACAATTAAGATGAACATAAAACGAAGAAATAATCAAGAACATTGACGGTAACTTCTTCTTGGGGAAGAAGATGAAGATAACCGAAATTCAAATCATAATAAGCGGGAAATCGTAGCTTTGATGTTTTACACAAATTGACAATAGAAAAACGTAATTGGAATTTCTAGCTGTTATTCTGCACATCCAATTGCTATTTATAGAGAAAGGATGAGCTGAATGTACAGCTACAACTTGAACAAACTAACTCTAATTAACTCTATCATAAGTGCTCGATGAAATGCCTCAAGAGCAAAACAACCACTCCATCAGCCTTTAATCTTAACACCCCCCTTAAGCTGATCATGGCATGAATAAGGACATGGACAGCTTGCAAAACAACCACTCCATCATCCTTTAACCTGGTAAAAGTCTTTGAGGGGCAAAGCTTGCAATAGTCTTGTGAATGTTGCCTTGTCCACTGGTTTTATAAGGAGATCAGCTGGCTGTTGTGTGGTGTTGATTGGAAGTGGCTTCAAAGTCTTGTCTAAGTATTTTTCCCTAACAAAATGGCAGTCTATCTCTTTGTGCTTTGTCCTTTCATGAAAAATTGGGTTTTCTACAATGTGTAGAGCGCTATCACTGTCACAATACATTGGAACTGTGTCTTTGTAGCAAATCTGAAAGTCTTGTAGGAGATAGATGAGCCATTGGATCTCACAGGCTGTGATTGCCATGGCCCTCAGCTTCACTGGAGCTTCTAGAGACTGTTGGTTGTTTTTTGGATTTCCAAGAAATGAGAGCATCTCCTAGATAGACCAAATAACCTGTTACAGATCTTATTGTTTTAGTACAGGCAGCCCAATCTGAATAAATAAAAGCTTTAAGTGAAGTTGAGCCTATGCTAGGAAAAAAAAGGCCCTTGCCAGGGGATGATTTTAGAAATCTAAGGAGCCTATGTGATGATGTCATGTGTGCTTCATTAGGTTTGTCCAAGAATTGGATTAATTGCTGTGTGGCAAATGAAATATCAGGCCTAGTGTTGCCTAAATACAATAGCTTGCCAACTAAACTTCTGTATTCAGTGTTTGAATCCAATGATGGTGCTGTGACAGAAGATAGATTTTGAGAGGAATCCATTGGTGTAGAGGATGGTTTGCATTCTGAAAAACCAAACTCTTTTAGTAGGTCCAAACAATACTTCCTTTGGTTGATAACAATTCCAGACTGAGTTCTTGCTACTTCAAAACCAAGAAAATATTTGAGTGTTCCTAGGTCTTTGATACTGAAAGCACTGTGTAGTAATTCTTTAAGTTGCTGGATTTCTGAAAGGTTGAGACCTCCTACCACAATGTCATCAACGCATACTAGCAAGGCAATGAAATTATGTCTTGTGCTTTAGTGAAGAGTCTTGATCATTTTGAGATTGTTTATATCCATGATCTAATAACTTTTGGGTTAACTTTGCATTCCACTGTCTACCTTCTTGTTTCAAACCATATAGGGATCTATTGAGTTTGCACACCATTCCATGACTTTGTAAGCCCTGTGGTGGGCTCATGTACACAACTTCATCTAAGTCTCCATTAAGGAAGGCATTGTTAACATCCATTTGATGTAGATGGCAACCCTTTTGTGCTGTTAATGCCAAAAATAATCCGATGGTAGTCTGTTTAGAAACAGGTGAAAAGGTCTCCAAAAAGTCAATACCTTCTGTTTGTGTATACCCCTTGGCCACTAGTCTTGCTTTATATCTCTCAATGATGCCATCTGACTTTCTTTTGATCCTATATACCCAATTACAACCAATAGGTTTGATTCCTTTTGGTAAAGAGACCAGTGTCCATGTATTAGTCTTATCAAGAGCCTCCAATTCCTTATTCATAGCATCCTACCAATTAGGTCATGTTCAGCCTGTTGATAGTTTGTAGGTTCTGATTCTGAATTGATATTGTTGATGAATCCTTGATAATTAGGAGATATGTGATCATAAGAGATCACATTTTCTAGAGAATGAGGAGATATCCTCTTTGTAGGATTGGTGTAAACATAATCTTGTAGATAACTAGGGACATATCTATTTCTGCTAGACCTTTTTTGATTTTGAACATTGGAAGGTTCTGGAGGAATTGTAGGGTCCGTGGAGACTGGAGGATCACTTTTGTGATGAAGTATCTGGAGTGAGATGATTCTCTGGTGCATCAATTGATGAAATATCAAGTTCTGAATTTGCTAAAGGCAAACACAAAGAATCATCAGAAGGAACATGATTAGAATCAAAAAATGGAAAAGTTTGTTCATGGAATAATACATCTCTTGAAACACATATGGATCTGTTTTGGAGATTTAATACTTGGAAACCTGAGGTTCATATCCTAGGAACACAGAGGGATTGCTCCTAGGATCAAACTTACCCCTACCCTGCACTTGACCGGAAGCAAAAAATAAACAACCAAAGATTTTCAAATTGTCATAAGAAGGAGCTTTATTATATAACAATTGATATGGTGTTTTATTTTCAAGTAAAGGAGAAGGAGTAATATTAATCAGATAAACATCATGTTTCACACAATGCCCCTAAAATCTAATGGTAAATTTGATTGAAATTTTAATGCACAACCAATATTTAGAATATGTTGATGTTTTCTTTCAATCAAACCATTTTTTTGAGGTGTTCTCACACATGCTTTCTGGTGTACTATACCTTTTAGTGTATAAAAGGCTTTCATATTGAATTCATCTCCATGATCTGACCTAATTGTTTTAACACTCTGTCATATTGATTTTGAACAAGCACACATAATTGTTGTAATAAAGAATCAGCTTCTGACTTTGCTTTCATAAGAAACAACCAAGTGAATCTACTAAAATCATCAACAATAGAAAGGAAGTAATATTCACCATTCACAGTAGGTACCCTATTGGGACCCAAAATGTCCACATGAATCAGGTCAAAACATGAAACAGAATTAGAAACACTGATAGGAAACTTAGGTTTCCTTTGTTTAGCTAAAGGACATACAGTACATGAATGTGTAGGATGGGACCCAAAATGTCCACATGAATCAGGTCAAAACATGAAACAGAATTAGAAACACTGATAGGAAACTTAGGTTTCCTTTGTTTAGCTAAAGGACATACAGTACATGAATGTGTAGGAGATGTGATAGCATTGTCTAGATTTTTAAAGGCTTTCATCCTATCTATGGAAGGATGACCTAATCTAGCATGCCACAGAAAGGAATCTGGATTGTTGTAGGACTGACAAACATTATTAGCAGCAGAAGATGAATGTTGTGGATCAGAAGTCAGGATGTAGAGTCCATTTTGCAAATCAGCTATGTGTCGCTTAGAGGCAAAATGCACTAAAAGCGCGGCCCTTAGTGAATAAGTCGCTTCAGACGACAAGGTCGCCGGACCCAAAGACACTTAGGATCGTCCACTTAATAGCGCGATCTTAAACAAATAATGGGAAGACGCCAGCAATCTGCACAATCCGGGCACTCTTTACTCTATGCTTAGCCTCCTCGAAAACGCCCAAGACATAGAGTAGGGGGCCATTGATGTGTCTAAACATGCCGACATCTATGTGTTAACGGAAACTGCCCATCTAGTCACCAGGATAGAGCCGTGCCGCGGCCACAGCGTCGGAAGCAACAATCTGGTTAGGGTCGCGGGATGGAAACCTTATGACGAGCGTGAAAACCTATAAGGTCTTAGTCGCTCAGGGGGCCGCCCAGCATCCTATGTCGGAGATCAACAAGAGATGGCACGAGTCCGGGAAAGGAGCGACCAGGGGGAAGTCGAGATAAAGCAAGGAAGCAAGTACGCAGATCGCGACTCGAGCAACCTCATAACAACGTCGCTTGTTGTATTTCTCGCTTGACATCATTGTATACTGTGTTTATCTGTCCTTACTCCATGCCCCTAGCTCTTGCCCTTGCCTATAAAAGGAAGGCTTGTGATGTGTGATTTTCAATATAATCACTAAATGCTACCGCAAGCGCACGGCTTATCGAGTAGTACTTAGGATGTCGATCCCACAGGGACTTGTAGTCAATCACCAAACAATTCCCGATTTATATTAGCTAGACAAATCAAAATTTTGGAGGTTTTTCTCTAAAAATCCTAAAAATAAAGAAAATAAAGAAAATATAACTACAAGCCAAGAACTTCAAGATTTAGATGAAGATTCAATTTAGAAGCATTTCTAGGATTTCGGAGTCACCACGGAATTACTATATGACTTACCAACAATATTTCCCCCAAGATATGAAATTTACACTTATAAAGGCAATTATGAAATTTTATCACAAAAATATTCTTTCGAATTATTTTCGTGATCGTACCTAAACTCAAAGCACACCCGGTTTCCCACGATAAAGAATGAATTTAGATCCCTTACCAAATTTTCATTCCAATAAAACCCTATATTCAATTCTTGTTTCCTAAAGTATCAATTAAGTAGTACTTTTTCGGTCACTAATTAATCGAATAATTTCTCTACGTAGAATTGTGATTATTCACCCTCTCAGGCTATTAAAATCGACAATCAAACAAGAATAGCACACAAGAATCAATTTATAAGCATCAATTTCATAAAACAAAGGAAATATTGAGTTTTTACATCATATATTCATATCCGGGTTCCTCCTAATCCTAGAAACTGATAACTACTAACGTTCCATATCAATATTCCAAGATTCAATCATAAAATTCATACTTTGATGAGAAAAATAAATAAATAAAAGAAACGAGAAAAGAGAGAGAGAAATAAACCGTCAAAGTATTGCATAAAATAATCAAACCTCGAAAAAGCTTCGTTCTTGAATTCTTAAAACCTAAAAATCCTTGTTCTTGGGGATGGAAGATGATGATAGAAGAAAGGAGGAGCAGAGTCGCCTATCTTGATGTATATTGCGTGTGTGATGATTTTTTTCCAATTTAAGGAAATTATTTTAAGATAAATAGGAATTTTCCTTAATTCAAATTGTGTAATTTATCTCCTAAAATAAAATCCCCTAAAAGAAATAGGACTAATATGGCGTGTAAATCTTCAAATTTGCGCCATCAATCATGGAAATCACGCTGGGAATTATCTCCACCAATCAGAACATTTCGTTCGCCTGTAGAAATTCTGGATAGTTTCCGCATTTTTTCACACCATGTTCCATTCTTTCACACCTGGGTGTGATTCTTCATGCATGGATGATTTTGACTCCTTTTAGCTCGTTTTCATTGCCTTTTGTGCTCGGATTCATCATATCTGCAAAACATCAAAGCCACAGCAGTAATCTAGTCCAAAAAAAAGCAATTTATCATATGAATATCACAAAATATTCATTAAAACAGGCCAAAACGATCTAAGAATAATCACTTATGGCGGACTTATCAAACTCCCCCAAGCTTAAACCTTGCTTGTCCCCAAGCAAGTCAAAATATCAACTCAAGACGAAGTACTTAGAACACACACAGAACAATCTCAAGTAGGATGCAAAGTACACGAGCCTCGATAGATTATACTTCAATAATTCAAAATGCATAATATAAACATGGTCAACCTCTTTCAAAATACCACACTTAAACATGAACAAAGACTTCCATTAAGAATGAGATCAACCAACAAGTAACCCTCACGGGATAAAATCACTCAACACTCATATTTGTGAGGCGGTTAATCTCTCAAACTCATTCCAATGAAATTGCCCTACTATATGCTTGTATATTATCTCATGTCAATTGCCAAAGCAACATGCACCACACAAATCATAAGGACCTAGAAGAAGGTATGGTAAAAGAGAATAGCCCGGAATTGTAAGAAAATGACTGAAACGGTGGTAAAAAGGATTAGTGTAGTATATATATCATGGTGAGGGTGGTTCGAGGCCATTAAAACTTGTGAAACATGTGACTACTAATTCTTCAACTCATGTGATCTCAAGGGGGGCCTGTCCAACAACTACACAAAACTCAAACAACGATCTACTAACATGACTTTATACTTTGGGAGGACATAGGCGTCACTTCCCTTTTTATTACACAACAAAAACTAAAACAACATAGGAGGCTATTTTTGGATTGCACTCCTTGTTGACTTTTTTTTTTTTTTTTTTTTTTTTGAGAGATTTGAAATAATATACAAGACACAAAACGGACTCCCCCAAGCTTAATTTCTTTGCAATCGAGTTTTCAGAATTTAATAGTCACCATCCCAATAATCTTAAGGCCGGGCAAAATAGAGATTTGGGCTATTCAAATTTTTTTTTGGTGGGGTGAGGGCATAATATATGGCTAGTAAGGGTGTTAAGTGTGGGTAAAGGAAGAAACGAGTGCCTTAGTCATTTTAGTGTAGATGCAAGTACCATGGTAATATCAATAAGATGCAACACAAGTTCTAAATGAACAAAACCATGGAAGAGAAAAATAAACGCTAATTTTTGGGTGAGACTGAAGTAGTCAGTCATTATGGCCGAAACATCTCACCGGGACAGTTTGTCTACTCACTTAATCTCAATCATTCTCAACAAAAATCAATGCACATTTACGTGTGGTTTGTCAAGTGGAATCAAACATATTATATCATGCATCTTTCATATCAAAGTAGTCTCTAACAATTTTCATGCATTTCGAATCATACTCGAGATGACTATGTGTAATCTATGCAAGACACGACTCAAAATGACTCGACTCATAAACTCTACCTAAGTGACTTTTATTGACCCTAAGACAAAAGACTCGAATAACAACCAAGGAAACTACACAAGTGACCCGCCCCCACACGTAAATGTTACATTGTCCCCAATGTAAATAAATGAAAAGCAAGTGAGGGTAGGAAAGAAACTCACCGAATCAGGACGCCGGAAGGTCACGCA
Organism: Gentiana macrophylla; assembly: GCA_026214975.1. NCBI lineage: Eukaryota > Viridiplantae > Streptophyta > Magnoliopsida > Gentianales > Gentianaceae > Gentiana > Gentiana macrophylla. The sequence continues at coordinate 1,411,191 of CM047812.1, read as the reverse complement.
GATCGAAGAGGGAGCACGAGCAATTAGGGGGCAAGCACGTCGTTCAGCTCTCGAAGAGTCTGTGTTAATGATGGTCATTCGCCGGACTCCGGCAAGCGGTGGTGGTCGGAAAGGTGGGGTGGTCGGAGTTGTGGGAGGCGGTGGTAGTAGATGGTGGTCCATGGGTATGAAAGTTGTAGTGAAAGGTGAGGAAGAGGGAAAGAACTAAAACAAAAAAAGGCTTTTTTTTTTTTTTTTTTTTTTTTTTGAGATTCACAGGGTGTGATAAAAATCACACCTGGGTGTGAAACACACGTTAAAGGTTTTTTTTTTTTTTTTCGGGGGGACAGGAGAATCACAGGGTGTGAAACAAATCACACCCTGGTGTGATTCCCTCGTTTTTTTTTGTTTTTTTTTTTTTGGACAGCGGGATCACAGGGTGTGAAAAAAAATCACACCCTGGTGTGATTCCATCGTTTTTTTTTTTTTTTTTGTTGCCTCTCCCTTTTCTCTTTAAAAGACCATCTTAAATCCACCACGAAATTGCCTTTCACCTTGATCGTGGCTTTCTTCATATTAAGTATTCCACTCCATGACATCAAAATCTGTATGGTCCACTTGTGCATGGTTACCTAGCTGCAAAACGGACACCAGAAACAAAACAAACCTAGACTAAAGGACCGAGAGGACAACTCTCTTCCTTTATTCATTCATTAAGCAAGAAAGAAAAAATAAAAAAAATAAAAAAAACATTCTGAATTTATAGTCTTCAGTTGGACTATCTTTAAAAATCATTGTCAAGGAGGACTAAACCAAAGAAGGGCATCCCTTTGCATTTTTCTCCACATATCAGGGATATTAACAAGGATTTTCAAATATAGCATTGGGAGCCTATAATCATGTCTTCTTAAAAAGCGATTAATCAATTTAGCTCTAAAATATGAAGTGCCACTTAACAATTTATAAATCTCTTTATCAATGCTCATGACAAATCTAAGAGAATTATGGACTATTAGAGGTGCAACATCTATATACTCCACATGCTCAACATCCATAAATTCAACATCGCTATTCAAGGACGGATAACTAACATTATCAAATGAATTAAAATCAAGAACAATATTGTTACCTCCCTTTTCATCCTTTTCTTGGCTCATCAATGTTGAATCTGGAATTATTGCACCGTTATCTTGTGAAGATGGTTCGAATTTCCATGTGGCTGCACTCTTGTTAATACGAAGGCCCAAACACTCACCAATCTTTGAGAAAGAATCACCGAAAACATTCATATCAAGACATTGTGGGATTTCATAAGGATCATAGTCTATTTCATCCCCACAACTTTCAAGCACGGCGCTTACGATCTTGAATCTCCATCATATGCTTTTCTTTTTCAATCTCTTCATAGAATATGGCGATTCTACATGCAATCAATTCTCCAATTGTTAGCTCTCTCTTATTAGTAGAAGCTATGGGATGTGAATCATTCGATCTATCTTTGAACTGTTCCCATTCTTGAATGTGACTCTCCATTATAACCTCAAGTCTAGACTCAAGTTCTGATTGAGGGAATGATTCTTCTTTCCAATTGCTTTGACCTTGACCCCAAGGAGAATAAGGACAGTTACTCCTCCCATCATTGTCTGTTGGTGCATTGAAGTTGTGGCTATATTGGAATTGATTCTCATAACTCGTACCATAGTTGTCGTAGGTATTCAATTGGTGGGATAAATATCCTGGATTGCACTGAGCCTCACAATGTCTTCCGCCACAATTCGAACATCTCACTTGAATCTGATTAAACGCATATCCATACGTCCTCTCATCGGTCGATGGCGCATAAGCATCAAATCCAGAGAAAAATGAATCCATCAAGCTTGTCACTTCAACTTTCTGCACAAGAAAAAGGAAAAATCAAAAGCAAAAAGGTCTCACCGTAGCAAGGTGCAGCTTTCTATGGTGAGAAAAAAAAAGTCTAGTCTAACAAAATCAAAAACACGTTCGATGTTGACACCGAAGTCCCGGCAACGGCGCCGTAAAAACTTGATGTGTGATTTTCAATATAATCACTAAATGCTACATAGCGCGCACGGCTTATCGAGTAGTACTTAGGATGTCGATCCCACAGGGACTTGTAGTCAATCACCAAACAATTCCCGATTTATATTAGCTAGACAAATCAAAATTTTGGAGGTTTTTCTCTAAAAATCCTAAAAATAAAGAAAATAAAGAAAATATAACTACAAGCCAAGAACTTCAAGATTTAGGTGAAGATTCAATTTAAAAGCATTTCTAGGATTTCGGAGTCACCACGGAATTACTATATGACTTACCAACAATATTTCCCCCAAGATATGAAATTTACACTTATAAAGGCAATTATCAAATTTTATCATAAAAATATTCTTTCGAATTATTTTCGTGATCGTACCTAAACTCAAACCACACCCGGTTTCCCACGATAAAGAATGAATTTAGATCCCTTAAAGAACCATAATTTCATGCCATCTAGGTTTTTACCAAATTTTCATTTCAATAAAACCCTATATTCAATTCTTGTTTCCTAAAGTATCAATTAAGTAGTACTTTTTCGGTTACTAATTGATCGAATAATTTCTCTACGTAGAATTGTGATTATTCACCCTCTCAGGCTATTAAAATCGACAATCAAACAAGAATAGCACACAAGAATCAATTTATAAGCATCAATTTCATAAAACAAGGGAAAGATTGAGTTTTTACATCATATATTCATATCCGGGTTCCTCCTAATCCTCGAAACTGATAACTACTAATGTTCCATATCAATATTCCAAGATTCAATCATAAAATTCATACTTTGATGAGAAAAATAAATAAATAAAAGAAAGGAGAAAAGAGAGAGAAATAAACCGTCAAAGTATTGCATAAAATAATCAAACCTCGAAAAAGCTTCGTTCTTGAATTCTTAAAACCTAAAAATCATTGTTCTTGGGGATGGAAGATGATGATAGAAGAAAGGAGGAGCAGAGTCGCCTATCTTGATGTATATTGCGTGTGTGATGATTTTTTCCAATTTAAGGAAATTATTTTAGGATAAATAGGAATTTTCCTTAATTCAAATTGTGTAATTTATCTCCTAAAAAAATCCCCTAAAAAAAACAGGACTAATATGGCGTGTAAATCTTCAAATTTCGCCATCAATCATGGAAATCACGCTGGGAATTATCTTCACCAATCAGAACATTTCGTTCGCCTGTAGAAATTCTGGATAGTTTCCGCATTTTTTCACACCATGTTCCATTCTTTCACACCTGGGTGTGATTCTTCATGCATGGATGATTTTGACTCCTTTTTAGCTCGTTTTCATTGCCTTTTGTGCTCGGATTCATCATATCTGCAAAATATCAAAGCCGCAGCAGTAATCTAGTCCAAAAAAAAGCAATTTATGATCATATGAATATCAAAAAATAGGCATTAAAACAGGCCAAAACGATCTAAGAATAATCACTTATGGCGGACTTATCAGCTTGTGTAATTTCATAAAGGAGGATGAAAAAAATAGACAGGGGACAAAACTCTTGTCAATTTAATTCTCTCTAGCATTCATTCATTCCACCACATCTCCGCCGTGCCTCACCGGCCACCACCATCACAAATCCATCAAAAACAGCCAGATATCCATCTTCACTACCACCGCTAAGCCACCGTGATAAAATTATGCATTATCACGGACCAATTAAGGAGGGTAGCTTGTATAGATTGTCTACTGCCATTGTCGGAGTAGATAGGGTTAGGAATTGCACCCGCAGCTGATGATAATGATAATTAAAATGAAAGCTCGCGATTAATTTAAGGAAATTATGTGGGGAAGTAAACGTAATGATTAACTAATCCAAGTTAGTAGATCGGTGAGGAGAGGAGAGGAATACCATGTTTGTTTTCTTTTATGTTATTGTTGGTCAATGGCCGCCTCTATGTTGCTTCTTAATTAGGTTAGAGTCGTTTATACTTATAGTTGCATTGTCTCTGTGGGATCGACCTTGACTCGCATTTACTATACTACGATGTACCTGGTATTCTTGCTAGTAATATCGACGTTAGCGACTTACACGTGATCAAATATCGCTTTGTTGCTTCAACTACTGCTAAGTTGTCTTCGATTACCTATCTTCATCATGATCTTGGTTTTGCTTCTGCTGCCACGCCAGCTGTGACAATTTTGGTGCTACTCAGATCTCTGCCAATCATGTGTTTCATTCCCGTATGAAACATGCTTCCATCGACTACCACTTCATCCGAGAGAAAGTTCAACAGGGTGTTGTTCGTGTTTCTCATGTTTCCAGTGCTGATTAGCTTGGTGACGCCTTTACCAAACCCCTTGGCCGCATTCCTTATCAACACTTCAAGTTTAATTTGGGCTTTCTCACTCGCAGTCCCACTTGAGGGGGCGTATTAGGATATTATTGTATTTTATTATTATTATTGCATATGTCTATAACTGTAATTACACAGATAGCTAGAACATCCTTGTAGGAGTATATATACATATGTACAATACAATCAATTCATCAATAAAAAACATTTTCCACCAAATACATGTTAGAGGGGGTGAGACTTTAAAATATAGGTTCCCAAGATTGTTTCAACTAGATATCAAGGAGGAATGCAAAGCTGCAAAGAGCGGGAGATCAAGAAGGGGGGGGTAGGGCGTGGGAGTGGAAGTGAGATTGGAGGATAGAGGTTCGTGGGAGGGAGGTTGGGGAGCATTCTAACTTAGCTTCTCTTCTTTCGAATTTGTCTCCTATTGCAGATGTATATGTGACAAACCATCTTAGATACTTAGCAAATATGGGAAGTTTATCGTTGCTTCTCTAAAACATCTTCTTGTGGACGTGACTTTAATTAATAATGATTCTATATATCAAAGATCAACATTTATCATCTTCTGGAATGCCTTTCTGAACCTAAGTAGAGCAACAACATATAATATGCATCTTTTTTACATGAGATCAGATCTAACCAGAACCTAGCCAGTTAAGCTATGTCTCATCGATAGAAACGAACCATAATTTACACACAAAAGAAAATTGCAATACTTGTTACCTCTGTATCAAGTCCAATTCCCATATACTAAGCTAATTATTAGTATAGGCGATCGTATTCCTTACCAATATTTCTTAACATAATAATACAAATATAAAAATCAAATAAAAAGATGCTGTAAAGAAATGACAAATACCTCTAAAATGAAAATATTGTCATCTAGCAGTGACAAGATGGAGACGTGGCAAAAATCAGAAAACGATCTTTGCCGTCAAAATACAGGTAGGTCACCAATCTGATTTGTCTATAAGTCCACATCCAAGGGTTTCAAACCGTCCAAAATTAAATTAAATATTAAGTCCCAATTATATTAATCAAATATTTATTTATTTATTCCCTGAGTTTTAATTATTCCAAATACATAGTGACAAAGCAAGCTATCAACCACTAGATTAAATATTAACACATTATCTCACTATCACTTATGTGTCCATTTTGAACATATTCGAGATGTGAAAAACAGTATATTTGAAGTTAAAATATCTTTAAATGTGATTTAATATTGGAAATTAAATAATGTCTATTAGACTGTAATATTTTGAATTTCTACGTTAATCATCTAACGCCAATCTAGAGTCATACTGATTAAGGGATAATTGATACAATATTTATTCGTTAATAATTCTTATCACTCGTATACATGTTTACGTGTCAATATAAAAGCTTACTAGTGATAGGGTAAGATAAGAAAATTGAGTAGGTTTTGATCATATATTTCATGTCTCATAGAACTCTTTAAAAGCTCGTAAAATTATAGGGTATGATCATCAACTTGCTCCGTAAAAAAAAGTGTCAAATATAATTTATGCTTCATTCCCGGATTGATTACCCATGAATTCACTGAACATGCATATCCACATAGTATCAAGCAGATAAGCAAAGAGCATAGTTTACAGGCATATTACAAGTTATCATGTAACTTGCGTTCCAAGTTATTTTATTCATTCCACAGAATTCAGGTTCTTTATCGTTTCACGCACACCATACAATTAGCTTGATCGACTTTTGTATGCTTGGTAATCCTGGCAAGAGAAATCTGGAGCTAGCGCATCCATCAAGCTCAACATACATGCACCTAGAAACTTACATATGTTCGGGCTCATATCACCACACATATGATTCCTGCTGGCACAATATATAAGCACACGCACCCAACATCAGTCATACTTTGTCAAGGTACAACCACTGTAGACACGCACACCCGTTCATGCAACCTTGTGTAATTACCATGACATCCTAGTGGTCACAAAAACTCCACAAACATACAATCACTATGCCATCAATGTGGTCATGACAGCTCCATCATGGCATCCCCGTGGCCTTGATAGCACCCATGCACAATCACTATGTCATTCATGTGGCCACACCATGCCATCCATGTGGTCATGGAAACACCTATGCACAATCACTGTGTCATCTATGTGGTCATAACAACCCCACCATGCTATCCAGTGGTCATGACAGTCACCCACACACAATCACTATATCATCGTTTTGGTCATAACAACCCCATTATGCTATCCCAGTGGCCATAGCTGTCGCCCACATTTACAATCAGTATACGATCCATATGGTCATATCAACCCCACCATGCCATCCCAATGATCATGGAAATCACCCGCACACACGCAAGTACTATGTCGTCCGAGTGATCATAGAACCACAGTTACTCTTTACATATTATCCCAATTACTCAATATTTATACAAACTCTTGGTATTAGTCTTAAGATTCAAATTTCTTTATTTCTTCTCCAGAAACACTGACGGTAGAAATTCGTAGAGCAACACCACAATAGCTAGTACACACAGAATCCAGAAATAGCTTCCAACAAGCTCAATCAACCTTATTTCTAACATAGTGTCCACAGATATGGCCACAATTGACGACATGATTTCAGAGAATTATCAGTCAAAGATCTTCATCACAATGTAGGATCAACAACACATAATTTAGGGATTTAGTTTTTAGGCTAATAAAGAATATAAAACCTAATACAATCGACAAAATCTTCCTTATTTGTTAACAACTCTTATTTTTTTTGCGAGAAAGCTTGCTAAACCCCACCGGATTCTAAAAATCTCTAAACGGTCTCTTTTCCGCTGATAACACGCCTAATCATGGAAAACTGCAGCACAACTAAGAACTGCCGATGTGCCGCAGCAAACAAAGCACCAGATGTCAGAATTCCCTGTCGAAACTCGACGTGTTGATTTAAGAATTGACATTTCAAATCCCGATTTGGTGGTGTGTTGTATAAACGGTCTAGCGTATCACTCAAGTGGTGTAAATATACTTCTTTCAAGAATCATATATCTTTATTTTTGAGAATATATCCTTTTTTAAACATATATTTACCTCTTATGAGAGGGTGCTCTAATACACATAAATATGCGTAAAGTTTGATTTATATAAATGCAAAAAACACATAACATTGGCAATGTAAAACGAGAAATGGTAATACACAACATGTTTTTACATCACCAAAAATAGTACTCCCTCAGTTTTTATTTATATGTCGTAGAAAAAAAAATCATTCAGATTAAAAAAATAATTAATATATTTAAAATCTAGTATTGAAAATGTATTTTTTTATTGGAGGTGTAAATACTTTGTTGGTAAATGTGTTTTTAGTATTGGAAATGTATTTTTTTATTGGAGAGGTAAATATTCTATTGCTAAAAAAGGAAAAAAATAATAAATGATACATTGAAAATATAAAATGACAGATACATAAAAAAAAAGGAGAAAAAAAAACCGGACTGGTCTGTCAATTGATCATATACCATAATAAACAACGTAAATACATCTTTTTATTATATCCATTTTATTGTCAAACTATTGCATTACTGTTTACTAGTGTAAAAATACCTCGTGTAAAGCTTGTCACGCTTGGCATGATTTAGGGTCCCCAAAATTCAAATCCCCATACATTAAAATGATTTAACAATTGCACGTGTAGCCTTTATAATGCTTTTGGAAACCATGTAATCACTATTCTAACATTATTATATATTTTCCCCTAAAAAAAGTTATTATAATATTTTCCAAAAAGAAAATAAAAACATTATTATTGTTATGTTATGTATAAATATAGAGGCGTGAACCCAATCAAAATGATTAAGCCTTCAACATCAAACTCCATAAAAATTAAACATTTTTCCCTTTATATATTCCTCCACCTACAAAACACTATCATCACCTTTGTCTCTCCTCGAGCTTTTCAACGTTTTTTAATTTACACTTTAATCCCTCTTTTTCTCTTGCAATATTTGATCATTTTTGTTGAACCCATTTCTTCATAAGTAAGAAATCCAACATCTTTGATATTGTATGGTAAAGTTTTCTTAGGATACTTGTGAATCAAGAAATCAAGAGGGTGTATATATGGACATGGCTTCTTTTCCAAGAAACGTGAGTTATAAAAGCTGCAAGAAGATCCTTCCTTCTAACTATGGAAGGTCGGTGTCGTCCTCGTCCTCCTCGTCGTCGTTTGTACCGGATCCTTCTGAAGAATTTTCGGATAGGTCACTGGTCGTGAAAGGGTCTCCGGTGACCTTCCGGCGAGGGGCGAAGCCGCGGTTGGGAATTTCTTCACTGATTAGATCTATAATCAGTCTCTTCACTTTTCCTAGCATATTCCCAAGTTGCAGGTAATTAAACAAACTCACTACAAATTGTAGAAGTATTACTTCATGATCAATGATACAAAATAGGTCGTAGTAAATTCCTAATTTTAAATTTAAAAATGATGCTAGTTCCACGACTCACGACAAATTAATGATTTAATGATCGTACGTCATATTTACAATATTGATCATTGTGTATGATAAATTGATTGATATGAGTTCTACTATGATTAACAGTGTAATTAAACATGTGTTGTAATCATTTGTCGTTTTCTTTTTGTTGTTGAACTAACATTTTCTAACGATAAAACCAATAGAATAATGCAAGTGGAAACCACACCTCTTATATCATTGATTATGATGGGACATTTATCTATCAGTGCGTCACACGCTATAATTAATTGTGTAAAATATGATACGATGAACATTATTGACTTATTTATCAATATGTCATATACCATAATCAATAATATTAAATGTGTTATGACTATAAAAAAAAAATGTGTTATGATTTTTTTGTTGAGTTAATGGCATTACAAATCAATAAATTAAAAAAATATTGTGTCATTTACTATGTTAAAACGGCTATTGCAGTAGCGTTCTAAATTGAGTAATTCAACCGCCGCAACCACTGCCAGAGCATTATTTTATATAATAAATGATTGTGTCATCCCGATTGTCTCTAAATATTTTGACATAAGCATTGTGTTTTCAGATGGCTGACCATACCGGCGAAGCTATCTATAACGCCATCACTCGGCCGGAAAGTCTCCGGCACGTTATTCGGGTACCGGAGAGGCCATGTAAGCTTTGCTGTGCAAGACGATTCAAAAGCAGAACCAGTTTTATTGCTAGAATTAGCAATGTCAACAGCCAATCTAGTCAAAGAAATGTCTTCCGGCCTAGTCCGAATCGCTCTCGAATGTGAAAAAAGCTCGACCTCCGATGGCCGGCCGACGAGGCTTTTCAGTGAACCGACATGGACTATGTATTGCAACGGTCGAAAATGCGGCCACGCGCTCGCACGCGCCTGCAATGGATCTGATTGGCACGTGTTGAGCACCATCCAGACGGTGTCGGTCGGCGCCGGAGTGATTCCGGTGGTGGAGGACGGCGGCAAAAGCAGTGGTTCTGAAGGGGAGTTATTGTATATGAGGGCTAAATTTGAACGAGTTGTGGGTGGCCGTGACTCGGAGGCATTTTATATGATGAACCCGGACGGCACCGGTGGGCCGGAGTTGAGTTTATTTTTACTTAGAATATGATCCCCATTGAAAAATAATGTTGTTCAAGGTTCTAAAGTAAAGTATATCTATAACATCTTCTTACATTACACTATTTGATGATAGTTTGTAACCGGTCATCTTTGTAGATAATGCATAACCAATAAGAGTTATATTCATGTCATTACGATTAATGCTACAATAACATGAGACATGGTCTATCATAATATCGCAGACGAGTCGCAGAGAATAACGAGAATAGGAAAAGGTTGTGAAGTAACACTTTTAATCTAAAATGAGAAAAAATGACAAGAAAAAAAGATTGTGGTTGACGAAAGAAACGCGCGTTGTTATTACATGTGTTACTACATGTGGTTGTAGAATACGTAATGAACATACGCGTTTTATCATTTTCAACCACTATCTTTTTTTCATATTTTTTCTCATTTTATCTTATTTTGTCTTCTACAGCGCGACTTTCAACGAAGAAGCACAAATTTTAGAATTATACGTACTTATATTAATTAAAGGTTTATCAAACACGCGCTAGTTATCTGAGAGAGGGTGAGGAGGTACCTCATTCCTGGGTGAGGAGGTACCTCATTCCTCAAACACAGCACCACAAAATCCAGTATATGACGTAGAAGATCTAGGATAACCGAATAAAATACGAGTTAATCCAACCTTATAGAAAATATCATTCTCAAAGAGAATAAGATTCAATATTCAAGATTACATCCTCCTAACATTAGAGAGACTTAAACTATTTATAGAGCCTAAAAGCCCATTAAGATAAAATCTACCTTTCAAAACCCACATAACTAACCTTATAAAGCATAAATAAAAGACTATTAATTAATTGGATGTGCTACATCATCTCCATCCTCCTACTAATAGAGCTCGTCCACGAGCGAACTCGGAACGATCCACACAAGCACCATCAAGATCCATCGGCGGGTCAAGCTCATTCACCATCACATTGTGAAACAATTTTAAAGACTCTCTCAATTGTCCATTCACACACCAAATGCTCAAACATGAAGAGATTGTAACAACATTTGGCTTAATCAATGGAAAAATCTAACATATTGTGATGAATATCCAAGCAATCTCTATGATTATTCAACTGGAAAAAGATCCACGGAATGGTCTAAAAGACATTGATAAATGTCTAAGCAATCTCCCTCAAAGACTGCATTAATATAGCCCTAGGTACGGGCATAGACTAATGCATGATAAATGGAAAATGTTTCTCCCTCAAGCACATCCAATCCTTCTTCGAGCATTATAGATGTGTTGCGAATAACCTTTCTTTGATTGTTTTGTAATAGAGTAGTGATAATGCCACAACAAAATGCATAACATACTTTTGGACCATTGATTATGATGTGAGATCTATTGATTCAAATGGGTCTTAAAAAGAAATTTGTTGTGCACATTTTGTTATGGTATAAACATTTCTCTTCGTAATATACCTCCAAAAACAGCAGATTCATAGCCAAAAGCATCATCGATATTGAATTTAAGGACCTCAACTCGAGCCTCCCGTTTTAGAGTATCAAGGTACTCATCCGCTTCAACAATGGACTGTACACAAACATTTCATGTTTTCCATTACACTCCGAGAACAAGTATGATTTGGTACACCATGACTATAATAATCTAAGATTAAAGAAAGAACCCCTTGTTTGTAAAAAGAACTTCTCATATTTTTAATTTTATCACCGTCTAAACTGATTGATCGGTGGAAGAATTAAGAAAAACAAATCATAACAAACATCACGGGCTATAACCAAACCTAGAAAAGCACCGTTGTTTTTTTATTGAAGTGAATAAAAATAATGTACATACAATGGATCTTTTATATAGTAGAGAAATAAATAAATATAAACCTAAAAACTTATCCTAATATAATAAATATAAATCTTTTATTCAAAATATAAATTTATGTGGATTTATCAATATAACATCTATATCTTTTTAACAATCATCATCTTTATCTCTTTTTAGATCTTTACTGGCATCTTTATCTCTTCAGACTTTTTCTTCTATCAGGTCGTTCTACACTCCGCGATGTTTTGAGATTATTTACTATTATGTCATTTCGTTCATATTTATTATACATATGATGTTGTATTATAAATATTGCATTAATTTATCAAAAAATTTATATAATATGACACAATTGACATGTATTACTTTAGTTAGAACAACCCCATCAAGAAAAGTTCAATGACGTGACGTGTGTTTTGAAATTGCGGAATATCTTTGAAAAATGCAAAGGCATATTTTCTTCTCCAAGAGAACGATTCTTTGATGACTATGTTTTTGTTTGTTTTTTATCATGAGACAAATTTCATTCATTGTAGAATCCTTTAATAGAAAATTAGTACTATATATAACGGAAAATAAGATGTGCAATACACATATTGTATACACTATCACCGCATCCTCAATGATTAAAGTGTACTCATTAAAGTGAATGGTCAAGATTGTGTAGTGATACATCCACTACACACTATGTGTAGTGGATGTATCACCATTCATATACATCCGTTGACCTTAATAATCATTGATCTACGTATGATCCGAGTTTATACACATGAGACTTATCAGGTTTATTAGGCTCTTTCCTTTAAATGGGCCGTTAGGGACTCGGTCCTATAATGGGCTTCATATATTACTTCAACAAAAATTTGTTTTACGGCGCATGGCGTCCTTGTTATCGTTACATCAACATAACACAGGTCGTCCTTTGTTGACATAGGGCGGGTCGTCATTGGTCTTCTATAATCAGTCTGGCGTATGATATTTACGGTCTCACACTGCCAACATGGTGCAGGTTCACATCGGCCTCTTACACTAATTAAGCTCAGGACAAGCCAAACTTGTCTTCAAATGACAGTTACACTCCATCAAGGGATCATTAACTCATGATCTTTGACTTTTTCGTAATTCTAGCATTAAGAGCTATGATTGCACCACGAAGGCCTTTTAACGGATCAATGTCATTAACCACGATTTGAATGGCATTATAATTGTCTCCCCCACGTGGATAACTAATAAAAGACCATAACTTCATTTTTATAACTATATTTCTGGCTTGATTCTATCATTTTGGGTATGTATCATGCAGCTTTATTAACACAACCATTAAACATCAACAAAACCATCAAATTGCCAATTGGATTATCCTCTCAGATCCAATTACCTGTTCTTTAACCTGATTTGTTTGGCGACGGTATTTGGTATCGTCAATCACTCAAATAGATTAGTGAAATCATTAATAAATAAATAAAACGATTTTTTTAATTAAGCTATATATATATTTTTTGGCGTAAAGTTCTCAGATCCTGAACCCACCTCATTAATCAACTAATCCGAGTCATACACGCACGCCCGTCAGAAACCTGACTTTACTCGCGATAAGGCACTCAAGAGCCTCTTCAAAATGACGCCTCAAAGAAAAATCGAACCAATGACCTCCCGAGACATTTTCAACTCACTTACCGCTCGAGCCAAGTTACTTGGTTAAGCCATATATATTTAGATCCAATTGATAATAGGAAATTAGGAAAAGAATGTCCTTTAATAATGTTTTTTTTTTTTTTTTTGAAAAGTAGCATCTCTCGATACTATACAAGTTAATTTACTTTGTTACACATTTTCTTTTACAAAATAAATAAAACAACCTTTTCATTTAATTAAAACACACAAACCAATTGCATTGACTCTTTAGCCAAACGAAGTCGTCGGAGACAAATGAGCAACAGTTCGCTGTCGTCATCGCCGGCGAGGTCGTCTGTATCGACCACGGCTTTGGTTGCAGGGACTGCAGCTGCAGCTATTTCGTCTTCTTCGCCCCTTTCCGCCGATGACTATCACTTCCCTACCGATCTCATCTCCATGCAGGACCGGAAAGAGGAGGTTTGTAAAGGTTAGTTTCGCCTTCACCACTCCTGCTTGTTACAGAAAATTTATGCTGTGAAATTAAACGAATTTTAGCTCGATTTTGTTGTATTTTGTAGAAATATGCTTTTTTTATGGCTTTTTATCGTTTATGTTCTGGCTATCATCTTCATATTAGGGATGAAATTTAGCTGATTTTGTGATACTTAGGATTCTTTTTCTTTGAAAAAGCTTATATCAGAAGTTTTCATAGCTTAAAGGCATGAAAACACAGAGGATTTAGGGGATTATTATGTATGCACCACACTCAATTCACTTGACTTTTGTAAAGTCGATTATACGTTCTAAAATCGACTTTTGGAAAGTCAATTGTATAATCTATAATCGAATTTTAAGAGGTAGATTGTGTGTGATGTGTAGGTATTGTGGTGCCAATGTAATATTAGGTGGTAGTGCGAAAAAAGGGTAGCAAGAATTATCATCAGCACGTCTAGTATTATCCGCACCAGAGTCGATTTTTCGTGGTGGAACCACACACAATCGAAAGTCTTATATGGTCTAGCAGCGACTTTTAAAAGGTGTATTCTCACAAATTGACATTGGAAAGTTGATTATATAGTCTATAATCGACTTTTAAGAGGTCGATCGTGTGTAATGTGTAGGTAGTGTGTTGCCACTGTAAGTTTGTCGGTGGTGCGAATAATGGATTACAAGATTTATCATCAGCACATCTATCTTGCTTTAGTTGCTCTTTGATAAGATTGTACACTTGATTCCGGGTATGGCAGTCGAGGAATATTTAGAGGGTTGATAAATAAAGCTGTCAATAACATAAAAGTAGTTATGAGCCTAAGCCTATACAGAATTGATACATATACAATAACAAGTAGCATATAAATGACTGGGATTCAGTTGAAAAAAGAAAACGAAATATCTCGAAAATGCTTAGGCCATGTTACTGTGACAGTGAGCCTTCATAGAAGGGTTGTGATCAGAGTAAAGCCACCATAAAGCCACCAAAAGTAGTACAAAGCGAATAACGGGTAGAAAAGTGCTGTACCTATCATTGTCTATTTGCTGGAAATTCTTAGTTTACTTGGTTTTTTCATTAGGCTACATTAGACTACTACCTTTATCGACATGATATAGTAACTAATAAAGGTATTGGTTTACTTCAAGTTTTGTAGTACCGCCATCATTAGGGCTTCGAAGTTTTAAAAATGTGATCCAACAACATGTCTTTCACTCCGCATTCAAAGGAGTAGTACTATTTTTTAATGTTTCGGGTGTGTATACTTACGCTGCTACTTTTAGATTGTTATTACTAGGTTTGGAGAAATTTTCTAGGAGGTAAATATGGCTATATCTTTACTTAGAAACCTCGCTTTACGACACCTTGCTATTCTTGACCCGTATTCTTACTAACTAATGATTTTCCTACCCTTCAGAATAGGAACATATCAAAATTTCTGGCATGTAAGAGAGGAGGATTAATATGGCTAACAGGTTTCTATTTTTCAATAGTTGTTACTTGTGGTTTTTTCGTTTCTCTTTTTTGACATATCTGTTTTTTGTTATACTTTTTTCGGGGTAGTGAGAAATTATTTTATAACCGAAAGTAGCCAGAAGATTTTGGAAGTGCAAGTATCGAATCACTGATGTATATATATAGCTCAGGGATATATAAATGTGGATAGTGTTCAAAGTGGACATTTGGAGACTAATGTGCCATAAGGCTTAAGAAATGGCACAAAACTTTTCTTGTGGTAATATTTCTGATTGAACGTGTAACGACATGGAGTCTTAGCACCGAACCCTTAGATGTATGACATGTGTACGAAAAACTAACGGCTCAGTGCATAGCATCAATGGTCTTGGAAACCTTTGATGGTGTGATTGCACGTCTTATGAATATTCGTCTTAGAAAATCTAACGGGTATCAGCTCATCTGTGCAGTTCTGAAAACTGATGTGATGGTAGCTTTAAACAAAGCGGTTAAATCCCTTGATGAGGATAGCTGGATGTTCGAGGGACCTCGATCTCGTATACATCTTATTTCAAAACCGGGTATGCTTTTTTAGAATCTGAATTTTTATTTAGAGAGGACAAGCATCATTTCCTTCGGTAATGATACATACTCTACATGTAATTACGTGATGATAATGAGACCCATTGATCGATAACAAACGTATGCAAAAGGTAATGTCACTACATACAATGTATGTAATAATGCGGCTTGTAGAAGTGTTCCTCTTACATTATTATTAATCATAATGACATATTAAGAAGTTTTGCAGCATTTTAAATAGTAGAACACTATCCACCAATATTGAATTGGGAAATTGGGAGTAATTTTTTTGCGTTTCTATACCCCCAATGTTTCATCTTGACACTTTTACTCCTTGTCTTGTATTCTTCTACATTTCAGTCCATCTTTGCCACGAACAAGTTTTTATTTGCCGAAGTATGGCACACCTTCTATTTTAGATTTTAGAGACTTGACATTTTGGACTAAAAGAAAGAAAAAGAAGTGAGGTGATAAAATGCCAAGACGAAACATTGAGGATAAAATTCAAAATCATAAAACAAAAGGGACCGAAAGTATATTTATCTTCTTTTTTTTTATAGTAGCATGCCATTTATTACAGGACATTAGATAAGTTAAAGTATTGTTGTATTAATACAGGAGGTCTGCAAAATCAACACCTGGAGATTCCCAAATCCCATAATATTGCTGCCCACAAATAGGATATAATATAGTATAAATGGTAATTTTGTATGATGGTATTTGTAGAAATATCACATATTTATTGTTTTGTCACTGCGGTTTATCAAATTTCTTCCTGTGTTAGTATTGTTCTTTTAATACGTTTCATAAAACTATTAAAAGGTTTTTTATAAGAAACATAATAGACATATCACTTCGGCCTAAGAGTTATATCTCTTCGGCTTTTGCAGAGGTACATCCATTCAGGTGGTGGCGTTTATATCAGTAGATAGAAGACTAAACATGACCATGTCCCTAGGTATCTTCCCCTTAAGAAGCCAATACTTTCTGAGGACGCCTTCTTTAGTGAACCTTCTGAGACCCCAAATTCTCAACATCCACCAAAGCTTCAAGCCTTTCAACATGTTCCCACTCGTTAAAAACCTCTTCCGCCACCATCTTCACGGCTTTTGTTGTAATCCCTTTTCCCCAGTACTTGTAAGCAAGCATAAACCCGATTTCTGCTCTGCATCTATCATTCCCTTTATTCGGTGTCACGAGAACTAAACCGACCGCTTTATCATCTTTCAGACAAATAGCTCTAGTCCACGGATGAGGAATAACTGCTTCGATGTATTTTGTCACCTCTTGTTTGGATTTGAAGGCATCCCATGTGCAGAATTTGCTCACTTTGTCATCTGTATACCATTCCATGTAATCATCAACATTTGACAGACTTAGCGGCCGCAATCTAATGTCTGAATAGTAATCGTCTTCTGTTGATGGTTCGTTGTCTGATTTCGTATGCTGTGCCTTAACCATCTCTTGTCCTTGGCATTCCATTAGTTGATAGCCTCCACTGTGTATAAGAGCAGGGGTGTTGTAGGGGCAGTTTTGTCTTTGAGTTGAGAGGTTGGATTTCGATACCTCGTATCGACTTCTTGAATTTAAGAAACTGCATGTACTGACAGTACTATAAATGAATGAGTGTATAACTTATGGTTGCTATGAGTTATTTATACTAGCAGAGAGGTACGTATTACGAAGTTGCTTGGAATTTGTACTAATAAAGCATATCTAAAACGAAATTTCGTCTACACAATCTTTGACCAAATAATAAAAGGTGAGGAGTCCACTCAAAAAAAAAATAAGTGAGGAGACAAAAGTGGCCTGCCGAAACATCATTTATATAGAATATTATAGAATATTTATATTAAGTTTTTCTACTGATTGTGGTAGTATGATGATTGTGTTAGGAAATTAACTCTAAACGTAGTGAAATTAAAAATTTTGATCTTCTTTTACCAGGATCGCATTCGCTTAAAACAATATACAAATAAGATGTAGACAAAATTCATACCAGATTGATCTTTGGAAAATCGTTGCTTTGTCTCACGATCAGAAGCTATGAGATGAAGTCGCTTCGTTGTTTCTGGCTTCTACCGTTGATCCTCACGAACAACTGGTGGAATCCTCTCATTGGATTGCTACCGGACAAAGTCGGCTGCTAGGCGGCTCTTTTCTCTCCTTCCAAAACTCTCTTTCAAAAACTCTCTTTTATCCCACTAAAATATTGCAAGAATATTATCAAACAAAAGAGCTTGACAACTCTTCTCTTATATAGAGATATGTGGCGCCAATCTTGATTCCCAATTGGTTTGGGATTAGCTTCTGGACTTGGAATTGTAAATAAGAAAACCGATTTTCAATAAAATAAGGAATAAGGAAATAAATAATTTTAATTGATTTATCTATTAATATTTAATATCTTATATTAAAAAAAAGTATTTTTAAAAACTATATTAAATATTTTCAAGATATATATCGTTCATATCCAATATTAAATATATTTTTATTATATTACTAAATAACCTTTGTTGCCTCGATTTCAAGCTCTCATTCTTGCAATTGAAATAGGTTTCCCTAAGTCCCACGCACTGGGAAGAAATAACAGGACTTTTCTCCTTTGCGCGTTCTCTATAGTCCCCTTTTCTCAACCTTAATACAATCAGATTCACTATAAGGCACCTGACCAACTCCTCTGCAAGGCCTTTACAAGACTTTGGACATCTTTTTCCTCCTTTACCTGCGCAGCATATATATATATATATATATATATATATATATATATATATATATATATATATACTAGTGGCCGTGCCCTGTTTTAGTAGTTGAATTTAGGTTTTGCTGAATTACTTGGTATCAAAAGTACCTTGGTCGATAAGGAAACCTATGGTACTATTGTGTTCAACAGTAAGCAAGGTATAAGGTTGACAGTGTGTGTATTAACATAATTTACGATATATTTAGTTTACGTATAACAACATGTTCTTACCCTTTTTTCTGCATATCATAATGTCATGCAACATTCAGAGTGTATGTACCAAACAAAATGATCACTCTATGCAGAGAAAAGTGCACCGTTATTTTACATAACCAAAATACACACCATCATCGTACTTTACATGCCAAAAATAGAGTTTGATTTCTTAAGTTCAGGGGTCGTAGTTATAGAGCAAAAGACACACATCGCCACTATGCATTGAAGGGCAAAGCATTCCAACTAAAAATGTATACTACGCATCGAAAACTGTTGCATAACATTTCCGGTGTGTACCTAAAGCCGCTAAAGCTTGAACCTCCATCAAAGCCTTTCTGCGTCATTACGTAGTCGATTAGTGATCTGCTTAACAGCGTACAAGCAGCCGTCGATTCTTTTCAGGACATTGAAGACACGACTGAAGTTCCCCTTAGATTTTG
The DNA here is from genome assembly GCA_026214975.1 of Gentiana macrophylla. Taxonomy (NCBI): domain Eukaryota; kingdom Viridiplantae; phylum Streptophyta; class Magnoliopsida; order Gentianales; family Gentianaceae; genus Gentiana; species Gentiana macrophylla. Next base: position 1,391,897 of record CM047812.1, on the reverse strand, counting down.
TTGCACCGAAGACAACAGTCCATGTAGTCAGATTTGTCCAGCCTGAAAATCAATGGGTTTTTTTTTCAGTCAGTGTCTGATATTCATATGCTAAAATAGGAATATGGGACATGAAATATGAAAATTCAATTTCTTGAACAGACTCTTTTATGTCAAAAAAAAAGGGGCATAATGTACGGAAATGAATCAACATCCTTGACAAACATGATTTATCACATGAAAAAAATAAAGAAAGTATGCACACGCAGCAAAAATCTACCTTGGCGAGACTTATAGTCTGCTGCTTCATAGCCTCATGGTTGATCTGTCATGTCCTCTCATGTTGTCAAGGCATTAATAATTCTCTTAGTATTCGTGTTGTGCAGGCAAATGCATCACACCTGTCACATTTTCTTTGCTTCTGAATCAATCTGGACTATGAAAATCCATCATATGGAATGCTTTCTGAGAAGAAGCCATGCAATGAGGTTTCTTCCTTTAAGTTCTGAATAATTTCATCAGCTGACTTTTGCCAAAAAAATATGCAATTTTCTAGGAAAAGCATCAAATGTAGGTCGGGGATGGAGCAAATATGACCTAAAAATTGATCTAAACAGTGATGCAACATGTTTTGGGATTTAAGGTTTTTTTTTATATATTCAGTTAAAGATGTGTCTTCCTACCCAAAAAAAAACATAAACGCAGATCTGCACTAAATGAAGGATCGAAGGTAATGCAGAAAACATGCCAATCAAACACAGCTCACTATGAATTGGCTATTACTAACATGTTCTTTATAAATTTCAGCAATACATAGGTTAAAAATAAGAATAAGTGCATTCAATATGTGTAACATATGAAAGCCAACCACATTACCGAATCGAGAATGACATGCTCATGAATTCATTCATTTGAAATTTGTATCCACAAAATGTCAAAAATAGGTCCAGACCCTTTTCCACGGCAACACATTACACATGCAAAAAGAAATCAACCAAAAAAACAACCACATACATAAAAATCGGCCAAATCAAAATAGAAAGACAGAGGAAGAAGAGAAGGAGGAGAAGAAGAGGACAGGAGGAAATACCTGACGGAAAATCAATAGGTTGCAACCAAACCGCAACCCTTGGATACAGATACCGGAAAACACCAAGAACGTAAAGCCAGAAAGAGAAATGAACCGGATGGAACCCAACCCAATCTTCTTTAACGCAGACGAACTCCTTTCAGTGAATCAGTGGAGGAGAAGTGCATTCAGAGGACAAAGACGACGGTGGTGGAAAGTGGATCGCGAGACGGTGATTGGAAATATCCCACTCAAGTCCTGAAAAGCATAAGTGGATCAGTAGTAAGGGGCAGAAGCTCAAACCGCTAGCTTCTCTTGAAAAATGTAAAACTTATGGAAGGATCTTTGTTACCAATGTACACTTCCACGGCTTCAGTAGAAAAGATACACAATCAATAATAGGCTGATCATACTTGAGGGAAGTTGTATAAAAGCTTGACGCTTCAAGATTTATTCAACTACCTTTTCATATGCATGTGGAGAAGCAAAAATAAGGAACACTTACATGCCTGCTTACGCAAAAGTAGTTGAACGTAAGACATCTAGTCTTCACCTCATTGTAGAGCGAACATCCTTATTGCTTTTCTATGCCAAAAATAATATCAGGGCTAGATTGGAAAAGGCAAATGAAAATGGATCAGCTGAGCAGAACACATTGTTCAACTTACTACAAACTAATATGATTAACTCAACTATGTTAAACTTCATCTTTTAGGATGCCCAGTTAGGAACTGGAAATTAGTTACTTAGTGTGTTGCTGTAGATTTTTTCCCAAACTAATTCTTTGGCTCATGGCATATATAAACAAACATATATTTGGAGCAATGTATATCACAATGTATTTGTTTTGTTTCCCACTACCAATAGCTCTTTTTGCCGGCGTGGTGAATGATATGGAAGTCCACAATAACCACCTTAAAACGTGAATTATTGTTCAGTTAAACCTCTGATTCCTAAATGTTCCTATTTTTGTAAGGCATAGGTCCGTTACTTTCTTTAATATCGTTATCATTATCATAAGCATATTGTCCGATCACATAGTCGGCTTCAATCATGAATAACATCATGAGCCCCTGCTAAAAAATGAAATAAATAAAAGAAACGTAAGCAGCCTGGATAGATATAACCATTTTCAATGTCACAGATGATCTAATCTGTAAGCATATAAAGCAAATAGAAAACAACTTTCCACAAACTAATGCAACATGAGAACCACAATAGATTAAGCTCAGGCACATCAATGAAGCATTTTTCATTTGTAGCTGAGTAAAAAGTACAGGTTTTACATACCCACTTTGAATGACAAGGATTTAAAACCCGAAACTAATAACCATCAATTTCTAAATCCACCTTTCCTATACATCTTAGGAATTAATTCAAGCTTCTGAAATATAAACGTCACAGAAAGCCCAAACCGAAGGGAAGCAGCTGAAGGAATCCAAAAATAAAATAAAAGAAACAATCACCAAGCACAAAAGAAGAGGGAAATATGCTAATTACCCGACCCATGCCTGGTTGAATGCCCCAAAAGAAGCCCACGTTCCTCTTAATTCCATGTGAGTATACCAGATCGATAGGCCATCATAAGGCCAATCTATAATAATAATGGGAGTTGCAGCACCGCCGGCACAGTTTGAGAACAAACGGAGAAGATCAATATATGCCATCGGGAATCAAGAAGAAAACCGCCGGAACCAAGCAACATCTGATGACTTCGCAGATGAAGATTGAAGAAAAGGAGGACTTTTGATACATAATGAGATTTTTTTATGTCGATGCAGCTTACGTAATTTCCCAGATTGGCTGATTTGGGCGGTTGTTTGACAGGTGTACGATTAACAAACATGCAGTAAGCCACGCGTCGTCTGATACTATCATCGAATATAGTTGTGACTACCACGTCGCATTTCTTTACAAAATAAATACGATACGACGTCGTTTTCTATTTTCAACAGAAAAAAAAATTAAACTAACTGCAAAACGACAAAATTGTCGTCCATTGGATGCGGATTTAATTTGTACTCCTATTTATGATATATATATATATATATATATATATATATATATATATATATATATACACATAATTAATATAAATATATTGGCACCACATAATTAATATATTGTACTATATTTATTCAAATAAATAAATACCACAATATTAATTTATCACTATAACACTTTTAGTCGGGATAAATAATTTCTTATTTCATTATCACTATAACCACAATTTATTTCCGGTTCGTTGTCCATGTGTGTGTGACCTGATATGCTTTTGAATATGTTGGCCGTAAGCATAAAGTACATTTACCAAAATGACCTTCATACCTAATGATCAGGATCAACGTCTAGCAACACGTCATGACTCATAATCATCGGAAGAATCAAGTGCATTGACTACTATCTTTCATGTAAAACGGTTACCGTATAAATAGAATCATATCACTGTTATAATATCTATACAATTGTATTTTTAGTGTCAAAACATTGAAGACCGTATATTATATTATAATCAGGATATCCTATACTTTCGAAGTAACACATTACTTCCGCTTTGCAAAAACTTTCGAGAATAAGACATTCTTTATAAGAAGACTCATTCAGATATTTACTCTTATCATTAGGATACGCGAATTTTGAACGAATAACATATACTATGCATTCTTCAATATCATACACAATCACTTCCGCATGATCGCCCCGTGATTAGGGGAAACCTCAATAGTGTCTGACAATCCACACCGTGATGTTATGAAGACTCCGGTCTAAGGATAATTACACTACCGCCACATAGTGCGACACTTAATAAAATAAGTTGGTCAGTCTAACGTACGCAATTGCTAATACACATCCACGTACAGTCCAAGTGTCCCTACATTTCGATAGATTTAGATCTATCCCTATCTTCATAAGATAGAAAACATCTATAATATGTGCTAGTCTAACCGTACTATTAATGTCTCATTTAATAGCACATACGGCTAGAGACATTTAAGTATAAAACCATTTAACGTGAATCGAGATCTCATCAACCATAATCACTATTATGATTCATCTATCACAGTTTGACACTATGGACGTTATTATATATGCAATATCATAATTGGTTTTTTTTTTCCCGAAAAGAATTGAATTGTAGTTAATTAGAAAACCAACATAATAATAGGCATATCATTTCGGCCTAAGAGTTATATCTCTTCGACTTTTGCAAGGGTACAACCATTCAACTGGTGTCGTTTAGATCAGTAGATAGAAGACTAAACATGACCTCAATAGTGTCTGACAATCCACACTGTGATGTTATGAAGACTCCGGTCTAAGGATAATTACACTACCGCCACATAGTGCGACACTTAATAAAATAAGTTGGTCAGTCTAACGTACGCAATTGCTAATACACATCCACGTACAGTCCAAGTGTCCCTACATTTCGATAGACGAGATCTATCCCTATCTTCATAAGATAGAAAACATCTATAATATGTGCTAGTCTAACCGTACTATTAATGTCTCATTTAATAGCACATACGGCTAGAGACATTTAAGTATAAAACCATTTAACGTGAATCGAGATCTCATCAACCATAATCACTATTATGATTCATCTATCACAGTTTGACACTATGGACGTTATTATATATGCAATATCATAATTGGTTTTTTTTTTTCCCGAAAAGAATTGAATTGTAGTTAATTAGAAAACCAACATAATAATAGGCATATCATTTCGGCCTAAGAGTTATATCTCTTCGACTTTTGCAAGGGTACAACCATTCAACCAAATGTCGTTTAGATCGAGAGATAGAAGACTAAACATGACCATGTCCCTAGGTATCTTCCCCTTAAGAAGCCAATACTTTCTCAGGACACATTCTTTAGTGAAACCAACTTTTTCCAACACCTTCTGAGACCCCAAATTCTCAACATCCACGAAAGCTTCAAGCCTTTCAAGATGTTCCCACTCGTGAAAAAACGCTTCCGCCACCATCTTCACAACTTTCGTAATAATCCCTTTTCCCCAGTACTTATAAGCAAGCATATATCCGATTTCCGCTCTGCATCTATCATTCCCTTTATTCGGTGTCACAAAGACTAAACCGACCGGTTTATCATCTTTCAGACAAATAGCTCTAGTCCACGGATGAGGAATAACTCGCTTTTTGATGTATTTTGTCACCTCTTGTTTGGATTTGAAGGCATCCCATGTGCGTAATTTGCTCACTTTGTCATCTCAGATACCATTCCATGTAATCTTCAACATTTGACAGACTTAGCGGCTGCAATCTAATGTCTGAATAGTAGTCGTCTTCTTTTGATGGTTCGTTGTCTGATTTCGTATGCTGCGCCTTAACCATCTCTTGTCCTTGGCATTCCATTAGTTGATAGCCTCCACTGTGTAAAAGAGCAATGGTGTTGTAGGGGCAGCTACGTCTTTGAGTTGAGATATGGGAGTTTGATACCTCGTATCGACTTCTCGAATTTAAGAAACTGCATGTAGTGACAGTACTTGTAAATGAATGAGTTGATAACTTATGGTTGCTATGAATTATTTATACTAGCAGAGAGGTACGTATTACGAAGTTGCTTGGAAATTTGTACTAGTACTACTATTATGCAGCATATTTAAAACGAAATTTTGTAGTACACAATCTTTGACCAAATAATAAAAGGTGAGGAGTCCACTCAAAAAAAAAAAAAAAAAAAATGATAAGTCATATATTCATCTAATAGTTAATCTAGAGTAATGTTATAAAATATTTATTAAGTGTATCTAATGATTTTGATAGTATGATGATTGTGTTAGGAAATCAATGTGAGAACGTAGTGAAATTTAATATTTTGATTTCTTTTTTACTAGAATCGCATTCATTTAAACAATATACAAATAAACTGCAGACAAAATTCATACCAGATTGATCTTTGGAACATCGTCGCTTTGTCTACGGTTGTCGTTTGTGCACGAAGTCGCCTAAGTGTTCGGTTTCTACCGTTGATCCACACGAACTGGTGGAATCCTCTCATATGATTGCTACCGGACTAATCGGCTGCTAGGCAGCCCTTTTCTTTTCTCCCAAAACTCTCTTTCAAAAAGCTCTCTTCCAAAAAACAAAAAACAAAAAAAAAAAAAGCTCTCTTCCCACTAAAATATTGCAAGAATATTGTCAAACAAAAGAGATTGACAACCCTTCTCTTATATAGAGATATGTGGCGCCCATCTTTATTCCCAATTGGTTTGGGATTAGCTTCTTAACTTGGAATAGGAAATAAGAAAATCAATTTCCAATAAAATAAGGGATAAGGAAATAAATTAGTTTAATCGATTTATCCATTAATATCTAATATCTTATATTAAATATTTCAAGATATATATCGTTATATCCAATATTAAATATATATTTATTATATTACTAAATAACCTTTGTTGCCTCGAATTCGAGCTCTCATATCGACCCTCTCTTGCAATTGAAATAGGTTTCCTTAAGCCCCCACGCACTCGGAAGAAATGACAGGACTTTTCTCCTTTGCGCATTCTCTATAGGGCGTGTTTGGTATAGGGAAAAGCTGAGAAAAGAAAAGTGTTGAGAAAAGACCTGAGAAAAGAAAAGTTGAGAATAGAAAAGAATAGATTCTCACCATTTGTTTGGGTATGCAGAGAAAAAATGTTGAGAATAGAATTAATTTTCAAGTATTCCGTTTGGCAGAGAGAAATGAACAAAAGAAAAGAAAAGAATTACCAATCTATTCTCACATGTCTGTTTGGTTGTCATGGAGAAGAATGTAATTGAATTTATGAGTAAGATTTTTTTTATTATATATTAAAGTTGTAATTTTAATGAGGATTTTTTTAGTATGTTAAATGAAACAAACAATACAAAAATAAAACAAGTAAACTTGCGGGAAAAAAGTGGAAGGTGGGTGAGAAAAAGGTGGAGGAAAAAAAGGAGACTTTTCTATTCTCTATCTACTTTTCTTCAGGAGTAGCTGAGAATTAAAAGTTGAGAAAAGAATGACATTTTGAGAAAAGACAGTAAGTTGAGAAAAGATTTTTTTTCTTTTCTTCGGCAACCAAACGTATCTAAATTGAGAAGAGAAAAGTTCATCTCTTTTCTCCCTACCAAACACACCCATAGTCCCTTTTCTCAGCCTTAATACAATCAGATTCACTATAGGTGTGATCTGATAGTCTTCTGGCTATGTTAGCCGTAAACATAAAGTATATTTACCAAAATGCCCTTCATACCTAATGATCATGATAAACGTCTAGCAACACGTCATTACTCATAATCATCGGAAGAGTCAAGTGCATTGACTACTACCTTTCAGGTTAAACGGTTACGGTGTAAATAGAATAATATCGTTGTTATAATATCCATACATTCGTATTTTTAGTGTCAAAACATTGAAGTCCGTATCTTATAATCTGAATATCTTATACTCTCGAAGCAACACATTACTTCCGCTTTGCAAAGACTTTCGAGATTAAGACATTCATTATAAGAAGGCCCATTCGGATATTTACTCCTACCATTATGATACGCGATTTCTGGATGAATAACATATACTACGCATGCTTCAATATCATACACAATCACTATTGCATATAGTGTCTGACAATCCACACCGTGATGTTATGAAGACTCCGGTCTAAGGATAATTACACAACCGTCACATAGTGCGACACTTAATAAAGTAAGTTGGTCAGTCTAACGTACGCATTTGCTAATACACGTCCACGTACAGTTTAAGTGTCTCTGCACTTTGATAGACGAGATTTATCCCTATCTTCATAAGATAGTAAACATCTTGTTAGGTGTAGTGCCCGAAAGACAATTATATAATTGTTTTAGGACAGAATTAATAATTCATCTTATTATATGCATGTATGCTTATAATTGGGACACTACTGAAAACCCTAAGTACCTCGTTTATGTAATCACATAACTCAGTGTATGGCTATACACAAGAGGATTGAGTTAGTGAGATGTACTTAAAATTAACTTAGTCCATAGCGCTTATTAATCTGAATACGGGTCTCAAGATTAATTTGCTAATAATGCGCCTGAACACTTTAGGTGTGATGATCTTTATCCTCGATCATCGGTAATAGTGGTACCTAGTGGGCATTTATATACGATGATAATCATATAGAAATTTGGACCGATTTGATTTGAGTTCTCGATATAATTCCGTGATCGAGAAGTCTTATCGAATCACAAGATCATCATATATGGATTAATCTCAATCTCGAGGTGATCACAGATAACTGCTTAGACTAGGGTAGAGTTTGATATGTTAGTAAGGATCACTTCGCAGTATGTGGTCCAACACTTCTCGTTGGCTCTATTCTGGGTTGAGTGAGTAGTATGTGCTATCACAGATATGGAATCCATTCATTCCCTCGGGAAGTAGACAGACAGTTCCCTTATTTGTTAATCCTAGAAACCGATCGATGGCGCCAGCTCATATTATATTAGTTATGAACTAATTGATCACTGCAGGGTTAATGGTAAATAATGATAAGATGTTTGAGAAGGGTCTACGGAGATATCCCGAATCGAAGTGAATAATCATGGAGGATTTATCCGTATGTAATGATTATATCGGTGGACGCTTTATCAACTCATAGTTGAGTGTAAATTATCTATATTCGCGTAATTTGAGTTTATGGTAGTGTAATCCCGGAATTAATAGATTGAATATTATTGTTCGGTCTAACGGATGATATTATTTAATTTATTGTAGCTACTGAATATGGGTCCATGGTCACCGGGCGTGGCTCTAACATAGCATATACGTTTTCTTGTCGCTTGGCTCAATTATAATTAAATAGTTGGATTGGACTATTTAATTGATATGTGAATTAATTGTTTAGTTGGACTAGATGATTAAATAAATGGAAAAGAAATTTTTAGTGACTTACTAATATGTGTAAAATGCGCATGGCTCTATTTATCTGTGGTTTGGGGCGCATTTTGTGACTATTAAGTAATTAGAAAGAAATTGGTTTTCTTGGATAATTATTTGATATATGATTTAATTATTTATTTGTTAAATGATAAATCATGGAATATTGATAATATATTTATTTATCCTAATTTGTTTGGGATATATGTTATATTTATCTTTTATTTAAATTAAGGATTAATTTAATAATTATCTCTTAATTATTAAATACTTGGAGGACAATGATTACTTCTCCTATATAAGAGAGTTCTCCTGCCTTTTTGACAACACAATTTTCGACCTATTGAGAAGTATTAGGCTTAGAATTTTCGGCCTAAGTACTTGGGTTTGAGTTTTAGGAAAACTTCGGGTTTTTCTAAGGTAGCATATCGAGGAGGTCCGGCGGCTTGAAACACCATCCACCTGGTGATGCTTGGAGACACACGTTGGAAGACTGTGGCTTCTCATCTAGCTTGGATCTTGGATTGAAGATTGTTCGTGGAGTTTATTCACCATAAATTGGTAATCAATCTAACCCCCTCGTAGGTTTAGATCTATTGTATTTATGTATTTTGGTTGACTAGATCTAGATCTTGTACTTTCCGCTGCGTAATCGAGTCAATCTATGATTGATCCGGTGATATTACATCCTACAAGTGGTAGCAGAGCCTTTGATCTATCAATCAAAGTATGTAAATTTTAGATCTAGGAGTGGAAAAAAGCATATTTAGATTATTTTTTGTTTTTCGTTTGCTTTTCTATATGCATCGAAATTTATTCATGTATGTTGCCTTGTGATTGTCGTGGTTGAAGAGGTGGATTGGGGTTGGTATTGTTTACTCGTTAGATCTATTGTAAACTCATATAAATTCGTTTATATGAGTATAGGGAATTTTGTAATTTTAGTTTCCTAGAAATAGATCTGTTTTGTTTCTGTTCGTTTTTTTATTTATTCCCGGAGATTGAGCCGTTGAAACGACAATCCCTCCGGTCAGAATGAAGACTAAAAGTTGAAGAACAGACCCTCAAAATTTTCGTGACGATCGGAGTCCATTTCGATGTCCAATCGTTACAATAAAGTTGCTGATGTGTCGTAAAAACACTGCAGCCCCAGCGCGATTAAATCGAATTTATGGAAGAGATTGGACCGTTGAAACGAAGATCCAACCGTTCAGATTGAAGTAGGAGGAGTGAAGAATAGGTCCATAAAGTTTCGTGACGATCAAAGTTCGTTTGGATGTCCGGTTGTCGATAAAACGCGCAACAAAGCAGATTAGAAAATAGTAAACCCTAGTTGGGTTTGTGTTTTTTTAATAGGTTAGATACGGGGTACCAACGATCCATCTCGGTGTTTATTTTTTCCGTTATTATTTCGTGTATGATCGAAATTATGTGATAGGAACCGGAAAATTGCCACATGCATCATATCATGATTCCACTTCAATGCATACATGTAGCTAGTTTATTTGGAATAAATTAGGCATGTATAACTCGTATAATTAATTAAAAGTTTTTTTAATTAATATGTGGTAGTTAATTAATTAAGTAACTAATTATTAAAACCGAGGAACCGGGTTTTGTCAATCGTTACGATTTTAGTGATAGATTCTCGGTGAAAATCCCACTTAGATAAATCGTTGAGTTTTCGGTGGTGGTTTCTCGGTGAACCTACCTTAAACAGAAACGAGATTACGCTTTGGTTGACAACATAGAAATCGGAAAATCTTAGTACATGGGTTCGGAAATGGTCTAACCATGGTCGGGCGAGTTCAACTGAGCTACGGCTCGATTGACTCCCCTACACGTGTGACGTTTGCACGGGGGTTCGACAAGACTTAGCATATCCGATAAGCCTTCGGGCTAAACGGGGCTTCTCTTGCCGGATCCGACCGACAGTTACATATGTTCCAACGAATAAGACGGCGTAGGCTTGCCTGCTTAACCGACCCTGTTCGGAGTACTTTGATTTATTGTTTCTTATTGTCAAGACCGAAACCGTAATTAGTAAACCCACCTCTTTTTTCAAATTATTGAGTGGGAGCGGGGAAGGCGACAGCCGACCCCACGGCCTCTACTATAGGTACAAGCACGTGAGAGAAGGGTGACGCCTCAAGCCGCTTTGATTTCGGCCCCCTACGGATGGTGTTCACCCCTATCAAAATTCAAGGCTTGGTCTCCGAAAGGATAGGATTTTGGGTACTCGTTGAGTAACTGACCGACCTTACGCGCATACTCGGGCGTGCTTTGAGATCCGATATAGTAGGTCACACTCTTTATGGATATTTTCAAATATCTAGGCTAGAAAAAGGAAGGTAATCAATGATTAAGGTCCGGGATGTCTGATTCCTGTGAGATGTTCGATTCTCGAAGCTTAATCATTGAGAGAGATTGTCTCAGTTTAACCGTCACCTCTTTGACCTACCCTACGGAGGCACTGAGGTGCGAGGTTAAATCCTTGGAATGGTAGGATAGACTTTTAATTCCTAAAATAAAAATCTAGTAGTGAAATTTTAATTTTGAATTTAACTTTCTGTCAGGTTTATTTACAACTTTAATCTCTAGGCTACTAAACTGTTAGTAATAGGACTTCATTAAAAATGTGGAAAGTAACAAGTACGTTGTAATTATCAATAAATGCAGTTAATTTTCGGAAAATATTTTCTCTTGAACCTTTAAAAACTTAATGACATAGTATAGGTATGTCACGGATGTCGCTCGTGTAAAACGAGAAACGACCGTACTTAGTTTACAAAAGATGATTTAGGACTATATATAAAATTCATTTAGTGAATTTTAAGTGTAATTACACATCAAATTTCTAGTTGAAAAATCGTAAAATCATACATAAGGCGTTGCTAGTTAGACGTTATTTGGAACCGATAAACTAGTGGGAGCATTAGTCTTATGATTTGTTGTTTTTCTCAATCATTAGAAATGTGTAATAGATCGCATATGAGTTTCTCTTTTCATTGAAAAACAAGAATAAAGCGTTGCTAGTTAGACAAAAGATTTGGAACCGATAAACTAGTGAGAGCTTAGCTCGAGTTTTTCCAATCTTTTGAAACATCATGAACAAAGCATTGCTAGTTAGGCGATTTGGAATCGATAAACTAGTGGGAGCTTAGTTCTGGGGGATTTTCTAATCTTTGAAAAATCATAAATACAAAGTGTTGCTAGTTAGACGGTATTTGAAACCGATAAACTAGTGAGAGCTTTGGTCTTATGATTTGACGATTAGAAAAATCGATAGTCCAAGCAAGTAACACTGAACATCCCACAGTTCAAGAGTAGTATCTACTCAAAACGAACTGCTAGTTCAAGACTGTTTCCATCTAAGGAAAGTCGAGAATTGGAAAGAATGTTTATACGTGTTAGTCATCTAAACTAAGTAGTTTTAAGGCTAAACCGAAAATTAATAAATTGGAAATTAGAGGATAAGGAAAGTGATTTCGGATCACTGACCAATGCATCCTTAGCAATTTTCTCGAAAGCTAAAGTTCTTTGGAAGAACTAGGTAGCTTTGCATTAAACGATAAATAAAATAGACAACGGACAGTTATTTCAGATAGACTAGTGGGAGTGATATAAGGAATGAATCTCGGATTCAATTTTTGAGTATCACAGAAAATTCATTTTCTGTTTTCGGATTCGTTGGAACGAACGTATTCATTTTCAATAGGATAATTTGTTTGTCTTATTGACGATGAATATAACATTCGTAGCACGAATCCAAGACTCGGACTTTTGTTTGATAAAGTCAGAACCACTAAGCATTGCTGAAAAAGTATTAGTAACACATCTTAAAATATATAAACACAAATGGTTTCCATATTTCGATAAACGCTTCTTTCTATTCTATTAATTAGTGCATATTCCCTAAAGACAAGATCTGAATACTGGCCTAGGGTGATTCCTATCTCCCAGTCAAAGGAACACTGTCTCAAAGGAACAATGACTAAGTTTCCTTTCAATCAGGAAAGGGTAATAGATTTAAAGAAGTAATATAACTTGTTCATAACAACCTTCGGGGTCATATGAAAAGTACAAGCTAGTGGGAGCTTTTGAAGTAGTGACATCTTGTCTGACAACTATTCGAGACTCCGGTAAGTTTATCCAAAATATTTGGAGGAAATCTCTCGATTTCACTGTAGAGATAAGTATTCCATACTCGTAAATAGGTTATTGCGTTGTCTTCGGACTGATGCTCGCCTACCTCCCAAAGTGAAATGTTTTCACTAAGGGATACACCATAAATTTGCCTTATATAGTTATTGATGTGCTACGATACGCCAATTTGAACTCATTTAAGATATTGGTTGCAAAATAACGGTTTACGTTGTAATGAAAAACCGAGAAGTCTACCTAAAAGATGCCTACGCATTTGTGGATAAGGAGTGAATTCGGTTCACCCCACTTCCGTAAATATAGACATTTAGCATTTAGTGCTTGAAGGTAGGACTGGAAATTTTGCGTACACGTTCAGGTCGTGAAATATCTCAATACATTGAGTAAAGGTTGATTATAAAACTCATAAAATCAGAGAATGACGGTTATACTGTCAAACTCGGTCTGATAGAGTCTATAAATCACAGCTTTGGATCTTGAAGTATTTGTACTCAAGATGTTACTAACTGATTTGTTCAGTCCACATCCAACACCGGAAGTTGGTGATAACACTAATAAAAACTACTAAACTAGATCAAGATATCAATCCACCCCGAACGCAGCTGGAGGTATGGTTTGTCCATTACCCATTGCAGGACCTTACGGTCTATAGGGTAGATTGATGACCTATAGTCCTTCGTGGGCTGTATAGGATCCTGATCATAGAGGTTGGTGTTCTCGGTGAATTTTATGATTTATATTGCAATATTTCATAACAATAATCCCCGTGTTTTAGTAATTTTTATAGAAAATTACGTATTAAGTGAATAAATTGAAGAAATGGTTTTAAAGTTATAAAAAGTGTAAAACGTGCCAATTACGTGCTTAAAATGATGATTTTATGTTGGTTTGAGTTGTGTTACACTTTGGTATGCTTTCAATGACTTGCAGTGTTAAATGCGATCGGAAAAGATGATTTGAAGTGTTTAATCGTGCTTTGAAGAGTGGGAGTCAAGAATAAAGAGATAAAGAGGAAGAAATCAATTAAATCAATCCCGTGAGCTCGGACGGACGCTTGCAATGTTGGACGGCGCTTGTTGCCCATGCAAGTCGGATTTAACGTTTGAATCACTAGATCGGCGCGCCCAGGAGGTGCAATCGATTCGAGTTTGATGATTTTTAGTGAACGAGCGCCTGATTTTGTATAGACGCGCGCCCAACCACTGCCCGACTCAAATATGTTTTGCACTGACGGGCGTCCGAGTCATCAAACGGGCGCCCACCACCGATTTTAAGCACACCGCCTCGAGTTCTATAAATCAGCGCTTATTTCAACCCTAATACACACATGAGCGACCGCATATTCCACCCAAAAGCACCCGCATCAAAACCCTAAAAATTATGAGTTTCTTTCCTTCAACCGTGTCTTGGATCATCACAAGGATGCAAGGCTAAGCGTATAATGGTAGAATAACCTGAGGATATCACGTCAACGCTACCACAACCACGAATTGTTAGGTTATCTTTATTTATGAATTCGAATATTGTATTTTATTTATCGATTGGTATTTGGATTGATTGTTAAGTGTTTTGTTAGATAGGAATGTCAATGAAACCACATGTTGATTTGAATTTGTATGGAAATATAATTCAACATGATAGAACCTTTTCGATCGATACAATTAATAATATCTTGAGGAATCATTTGTTGTTAATTGGGTTATGTAATTTGGGAACAAATTGATGATCTTGTGATGTATGTTAAATTGTTTTGCTTGGAAAAGAAAACAAAATCCTAGAAATTGAGTTAAAGGAATTTAATCGATTTTGAGATTGATCATACCAATAAAATCGTATTCTGATCATAAAATGGTTGTGTGATTGTTGTGTGGTTGATTCTCGCCGTTTCTAATGTTTTTTAATTATTTGATACAATCTTAATCTCCAGTTTTTTATATTAAAATTAATTTCAACAATAGTTTAATTTAAATTTTCGTGACATTATTTATAACGACTATACTGTAATCCGATAATTATACGATTCCCTTAGGACGACTCGGTAACACCTTATACTACGACCCTTATACTTGGGGTGTTCCGATAAAATAAATTTAAAACTAGTTTTATCGAACAGTTGGTTTAAAAGCCATAACCCTGTGAATGGAGTTTGATACTCTAGTTCTGTTGAAACTCTTATAGAACCACCTGAGTATCTCAGGCCCAGTGGGAGTAATTGGAACTACACGGAGAAGAGTCGAATGAATAGGAAAGTTTAACTTTCAACGCAAAGCTGAGTAATTTAGGGGTGATTCCCTAAAAGGTAGAGAGTTAACCAGACCGTGATCTCTCTTACCACTCGCCTTATGATTTCGCTCGGCGCGGGAAATAGGGGTGATTCCCAAGACTTCCTTGCCGAACAACGGAATCTCAACTCATTCGTAATGTAAGGTTTTAGCTAAGAACAAATGATGATTCGTTACAAAGCGTAAAATAGGGGTGATTCCCTAAGACCGCTTTTTGAGAGACTAACGGTATCTTAATTTATTCAGAAAGAACCTTTGGCAGGATGTCTGCCATAGCTTATATCCTTTGGGGATTAAAGTAAACCTCTAGGTCATTTCAAAGTCATACATTTTAATATGTGTACTTGACCAGAATGTTGATAAGTCTTTCGTAGACTGGGCATCGATATTAGTAAATTAGTACGTATAATAGTGTCTGTGAATGGTAACACTGAAACAGTTGGAAACAACATGGGTGTGTTATCTGAAGTCAGAGTCTGGCATGCCATCGGGATTCATTCTAAAGGATTTGATTCGCTCGAATTCTCGAGAATCGATCATTGGCAATCCCATCCATACACCTGGTTAAGATATTCTTGCATTTGTGCAACATTCAACGATGTAGTCTACCCTACCTCTCAGGAATGATTATCTAAACCTGTGGATGAATACTAAATGGGATGTTTAGTGAATCCTCAAGTCTCTTCGGGAGAATGAGGAATTATATGCTAGTATATTCAGGTGCAAACTAGAATATAAGTGATAACACTGATTCTGGCTTTAGGTCAGATTGAGGATGATCGTTAAATCGATCTTGGTCTCAGTGTTTACTCATGTGATGAAGTATTATCCAGTAAGCCGATACCACTTCATTGTGAAAACATTGGAGAGGTAGCTTATAAGGATTTTGCAATAACTAAAGGTCATAAGCATATTGATATCGTACCACGGGATTAGATGGAAGGGCGACGTTTCGATCCCAAAGATTGACTCAAGCCGCAAACCAACCTGATCAGTGTACCAAGTCACATGGTATTCAGATTCTAAGTACTCGCCGGGTCACTGACCTACCCTGCGGCGGCACACTCCGGTCGTGCTTGGAATGATGAATTACTAAGCTGCTCTTGGAAGGTATGAATCTTGGGAATATGTCTCACTTGTTTTGAGCAAGTGGGAGAATGTTGTAGATATAGATATAGAGGGTGTGCTCTAAAACAATTAATCTACTTGCCTTTCGTGCAAGTGGGAGATTGTTAGGTGTAGTGCCCGAAAGACAATTATATAATTGTTTTAGTGACGTAATTAATAATTCATCTTATTATATGCATGTATGCTTATAATTAGGACACTACTGAAAACCCTAAGTACCTCGTTTATGTAATCACATAACTCAGTGTATGGCTATACACAAGAGGATTGAGTTAGTGAGATGTACTTAAAATTAACTTAGTCCATAGCGTTTATTAATATGAGTACGGGTCTCAAGATTAATTTGCTAATAATGCGTCCAGAACACTTTAGGTATGACAGTCTTATCCGGACTGTCGGTAATAGGGTACATAGTGCGCATTTATATATGATGATAATCATATAGGGCTGGACCGATTTGATTTGAGTTCTCGATATAATTCCGTGATCGAGAAGTCTTATCGAATCACAAGATGATCATATATGGATTAATCTCAATCATGAGGTGATCACAGACAACTGCTTAGATTATGGTAGAGTTTGATGTGTTAGTAAGGATCACTTCGCAGTATGTGGTCCAACACTTCTCGTTGGCTCTATTCTCGGGATGAGTGAGTAGTATGTGCTATCACGAGATATAGAATCCATTCCTTCCTCGGGAAGTAGCGCATACGCTTCCTTATTTGTTAATCCTAAAAGCGATCGATGGCGCCAGCTTCATATTATATTAGTTATGAACTAATTGATCACTAGGGGGTTAATGGTAAATAAGGATAAGATGTTTCGAGAAGGGTCTACGGAGATATCCCAAATCGAAGTGAACAGTCTATGGAGGATTTATCCGTATGTAATGATTATATCAAGTGGGCGCTTATCAACTCATAGTTGAGTATAAGTTATCTATATTCGCAATCCGATTTGGTTTATGGTAGTGTAATCCCGAAATTAATAGATTGAATATTATTGTTCGGTCCGACGGATGATATTATTTAATTTATTGTAAATTCACCGAATATGGGTCCATGGTCCTCGTGCGCTCTCTAACATAGCATATACGTTTTCTCGTCGCTTCACCTCAATTATAATTAAATAGTTGGATTGAACTATTTAATTGATATGTGGATTAATTGTTTAGTTGGACTAGATGATTAAATACATGGAAAAGAAATTTTTCGTGGACTTGGCCCAATATGTGTAAAATGCGTGTGGCCCTATTTATCTAGGGTTTGGGGCGCATTTATTAAGTAATTAGAAAGAAATTAGTTTTCTTGGATAATTATTTGATATATGATTTAATTATTTATTTGTTAAATGATAAATCATGGAATATTGGACAATATATTTATTTATCCTAATTTGTTTGGGATATATATTATATTTATCTTTTATTTAAATTAAGGATTAATTTAATAATTATCTCTTAATTATTAAATACTTGGAGGACAAGGATTACTTCTCCTATATAAAGAGAGCTTCTCCTGCCTTTTGACAACACAATTTTCGACATATTGAGAAGTATTAGGCTTAGAATTTTCGGCCTAAGTACTTGGGTTTGAGTTTTAGGAAAACTTCGGGTTTTTCTAAGGTAGCATATCGAGGAGGTCCCAGCATTTGAAACACCATCCACCCCAAGTGGTGCTTGGAGACACACGCTGGAAGACGTGGCTTCTCATCTAGCTTGGATCTTGGATTGAAGATTGTTCTAGGAGTTTATTCACCATAAACTAGTAAGCAATATAACCCCCTCGTAGGTTTAGATCTATTGTATTTATGTATTTTGGTTGACTAGATCTAGATCTTGTACTTTCCGCTGCGTAATCGGGTCAATCTATGATTGATCCGGCGATATTACATCCTACACATCTAATATGTGCTAGTCTAACCGTACTATTCATGTCTCATTTAATAGTACATACGACTAGAGACGTTAAAGTATCAAACCATTTAACGTGAATCGAGATCTCATCAACCATAATCACTATGATGATTCATCTATCATAGTTTGACACTATGGACGTTATTATATATGCAATATCATAATTGATTTTTTTTTTTCCAAAAAGAAATGAATTGTATTTAGAAAACCAACATAATAATAGACATATCATTTCGGCCTAAGAGTTATATCTCTTCGGCTTTTGTTAGGTACAACCCATTCAACTCAAACGCGCTTTAGATCAATGAGATAGAAGACTAAACATGACCATGTCCCTAGGCATCTTCCCTTTAAGCCAATACTTTCTCGAGGACACCTTCTTTAGTAAAACCAACTTTCTCCAGAACCTTCTGAGACCCCAAATTCTCAACATCCACCAAAGCTTCAAGCCTTTCAACGTGTTCCCACTCGTTAAAAACCTCTTCCGCCACCATCTTCACAACTTTTCGTAATAATCCCTTTCCCAAGATTTTGTAAGCAAGTATAAACCCGATTTCCGCTCTGCATCTATCGCTCCCTTTATTCGGTGTCACGAGAACTAAACCGACCGCTTTATCATCTTTAAGACAAATAGCTCTAATCCATGGATGAGGAATAGCTACTTCTTCGACGTATTTCAACACCTCTTGTCTGGATTTGAAGGCGTCCCATGAGCAGAATTTGCTCACTTTATCATCTGTATACCATTCCATGTAATCATCAACGTTTGACAGACTTAGCGGCTGCAATCTAATGTCTGAATAATAGTCGTCGTTGTCTGATTTCGTGTGGGCGCCCTTAACCATCTCTTGTCCTTGGCATTCCATGATTTGATAGCCTTCACGGGGCATATATAGTTCAGAAGTAAAAGAACAAGGGTGTTGTTGTAGCAGTTTTGCCTTTGACTGAGATCCGAGAGTTCGATACCTAGTATCGATTTCTTGAAATTTGAGAAACTACTATAAATGGATGAGTTGATAACTCAAGGCTGCTATGAGCTATTTATATTAGCAGAAGTACATATTATGAAGTTGCCTGGAAATTTGTACCGATAATATGTAGCATATGTAAAACGAAATTTCGTAGTACACAATATTTGACCAAATAATAAAAGGTGAGGAGACTAAAGTGGCCTACTGAAACATCATTTGTATATTTTAAAAATCAAAAGAAAAGAAATTAAAAAAATATATATATATATATATATATATATATATATATATATATATATATATATATATAGAGAGAGAGAGAGAGAGATCCTCGACTTGAGAGTTTTGACCAAGCCGGGCTGCATTCACGGCCATTTAGCACTTTTAATTTGTCATAGAGTTGTTAATCGAACAGTAGCTGTTCAATGTGCCTCGTTCGACTTTAGTGTTGTCATGATCGTTTGCTTATTTAGCTTAACGAAACAATGTTGAACAAGATTATAAGCTCGTTTCCTAAACGAACAAACACAAGCATACTTGGGAACGTTCGATTATATTTGCAAACATATTTATTTAGATAAACGAGTGTACAACATAATCCTAAGACATATGATAATCATATATTCATCTAATAGAAACTTCAGAGTAATTTCATATAATATTTATAAAGTTGTTTTAATACATTTGGTACTTTGGTGCTTGGATATTGCTTTGTATTTTGTAATTTGTTATTTATGCATTTGGACTTGATTACTTTTTATACTTTGACGAGCCAAACTCGAACCGAGCTCGAGTTGGAAGGCAAAAATACTTTTAGCGATCCAAACTTAACACGAGCTCGAACAATTTTTCTTTATAAATGTGTCAAGCTTGAACATAATTATTTTGTTGGTCTATTAAACAAACGATCGCAAACAAATGAGTCAAGCTTGAATATATTTTTTTTGTTCATTTATTGAACGAATGATCACGAATAAATTTGTCCTTAACGAACACAAGTTTAAACAACAAATCTGTGGGCTCAAAGCTTTAACATATTTTTTTGTTCCTTTATTAAACAAACGATTGTAACTAGACTCGTGACCTAAACGAACCAAACTTAAACATATTTTTTTTGTTCGTTTATTAAACGAATGATCGTTTAATAAAGTTCGTCACCTAAACGAAAACAAGTTTAATCAACAAATACTTGGTTCGGCTTAGCTCGTTAATGGCTCTACTTGCCGCTGCTCCGACTTCTTGAACAACTTGTAAGATATAAGGATAACATTTGAAGCGGTTTTTCATTACTCCTGCAAGATTACACGAAACGTGTCTTGACCAAGACAATTTTCTAGCTTAAGACTTGCTTGAGGTCACGAACAAAGGGCCAAGGCAATTATTTATGATTGCGCCGAGTTTGGGAGCTTGAACATTGGTCTCGCGCGGGAGATATCTTGAAGTGATCATCAAACGCTTGCTATCTCGAATCTGTTCATGGCCTTAGATGGCTGATCCATCGCATCAATTGTATAGTGACTTGAGGGTGAATGGAGACGTCATTTAAAGAGTTTTAAGAAGTCATTTTTCCACGGTAAAACTCAGATTTTGCACTCATCATCGTCGAGCAGAGGCGCCCCTAGGGGTGGCTAACGGGTCCACGGCCCACGGTCCCATAAAATCGATGAATTAAGGGCCCGTCAATTTTTTTACCTAATAGCATATATATATTTTGCATTTTACATCAAGCTTTAATAATTTAATAAATAACAAAGGTATTATCCTAGTGGTGAAAGAATGAAGATATAATCAAATTAAGTGAAAAGTGTTTGAATATTATAAATTGCAAATTTTTTTTTTTTTTTTTTTTTTTTTTTTTTTTTTAAGAAGAGCCTAATATTTTTGGTACAGCCTAAAATTTGATGTAGAGACGCACTGCCGTCGAGTTGAACACCAAATCAAATCCAATGCATCAACTTCATAGCAAAGTCCATGCAAGTCAACACATCAATTAAGAATCCATAGTGCAATGAATCAAAAGCATTCATAATATATCGGCTTTCTCAACACATCTAAGTGAATTTTCATGTATACTACTTATTCATTAAGAAACACGTTTTCTTGTATCAATCTTCCAGGGAAAAAATTGCAACCGGAGACATTTAATGTTACAACGATTGTATGAAAGTTGTTTTAATCTCTTAACATAATACATTTTAATTGTGCTTGATTAATGGTGGTATTTTAATTTTAATTCCTATTTTAGGAAAGGCCTATTACTTTTGTGGTGGGAAAATTATGCTGTCACGCGGCATAATAATGCCATATTAACAGATAGATTCATGAATGAATTCAATGGTTTGCTGCCAGATTTCTAGCATTTGGGCCTTGCCTCATTAATTTTTACCAACAATATTTTCCAGTACACAATTATTATTTATTTATGTATTTTTATTTTTGTACAATGACAATTATAATAATAGCACCACATAATTAGGCCTTTATAAAAGGAAGGAATTAAGAATTAAGCTTCTCATAGATGATCAAAATTGTTTCACAGTATTGGATGATCGAGATTTGTCAAACTCACCCTTACACAACGCTATTAGGTGATCAAACGTAAAGCTTAACCATCTATTTGGTATCACCCACTAATATCAAATGTTATCGAACTTTACCTGGAGTAATATCATCAGTAGTAAAACAATACTTGTATTGTAGTTACAGTCTTATCTTTGAGCTGCAGTATGAAGGATCGATTTCGTAAATTGTCGACATCTCTCCAAAACAAGGGATGCACATACAACCTTGTAAACTAACCATCGAGACATAACTCTGAATTTACATTATCCATGAAACTATAAGAACGAAACATTGATAGTCACTTGGTTGGGGATCAACTTTTTCTTTTAGAATATATAGATCATAAAATTTTGGGAACATGGCTAGGTGTACTTCTAGTACTTCTAGTACTAGTATACAGTCTGATGCAATATGTGAAAAAGATTTTAAAACTAGTACAAACACATAGGCACACACACATACACGTATACAAGCGTGTCTATATGTATATGTATATAAATAAATAAAAGAGTAATGAAATCAGAATTGGTTTGTGGAGAGAAAAAGATAGATTGATATGAGAATGGAATTCAATTCTCTCCTCAAGCCAAGAACAACAACCACACCATAACTCCATATAGCATCAAAATCCACAAACATACAACAAAGCTAATAGCTTAATGGGCTTCCTCTTAGTTTTCTTCCCAGAAGAAAAAATCAAGCTATCATCATCATCATCATCATCATCTCCATTATCATCATTCATCAAATCTTCAAGAAATCCATCTCACTTACTCTCAAAAGCACAATCCATTATCTCCATTTGTGCACTTCTTGTTTTCATTACTCTCCTTCTCTTTACTCTCTCCACTTTTGAACCTTCAACTTCCTCTAATTCTTCATCACTTTCATCAAGAAGACACCTTTCTGAAATCCCATCAAATTCCCACAAAAATGGTGGTTTTGATTTTCCAAGATTTTCAGTTTTTAAGCCATATGCATTGCAAAAGATGGGTACTTTATACAGAAGAGGCAGAAATGCAATGAACAACCTTATTGTTGCTCATATTGTTGAATCCCTCACTTTGAATGATCTTAAATTGTTTCTAAGAGTTTTGCATAAATCTAGTCTCATTTCTAGATCAGATTTATTGTTCATTTTCCCATCAAAATCTATTCTTTCTACTTTACATTCCACCATTCTTGATGAACACAACTCATTCTTGAAACTCATTCAACATTATGAATCAAATTCTACAGTGAAATCCGACCTGACCCGGATTTTAAAATGGAGTAAAGTAGAGAAAGGAAGTGCAGAACCTATCTGGGGAAGAAGAATTCGAAGCAATTCAAGTGAACAGGGAATAACAATAATAGTACTACTGAGTTGACTCGGTTGAGTTACGGGTCGATAGTTGATTCGATGTTGATGAACTCGACCCGGAAAACTCATTGTCCGGGTTCATGGATCATGTTCCTATGAGTTTAAGAAGATGGGCTTGTTATCCTATGTTACTTGGTCGAGTTAAAAGAAATTTCAAGCACATAATGCTAGTGGATATAAAAGAAATATTGCTTATAAACGATCCATCACACCGAGTCAAGAATCCAAGTCCTGACTCGGTACACTTATTCTCTGCTTTAGCTCAGTCAGCTTTTACTAAACGAGCCAAAAAGAACTCGGATAAAACTCGGTCGAAATCGGTAAGTCCAGCGATTGTATACGGTGGAGAAAAAGGTGTTCGGAGATTATCAAGTGCAATGCTAACTGAAATTGTTCGGAAATCGGTACAAAACAAGAAGAAGAACTCGGTGACTGAGTTTGGAGTGTTTAATCAACTCGTTAGCAATGAGTTCTTATTGACAAATGTAAAGCTGGTTATGCAGAGTGAATCGATTCCCGAGTTGAGTTCACTCAGTGATTCGAGTTTGAAACAAGGTTCTTCATCATCAGAGTTTGCTGTGATTAGAAAGGGTGACAGTAATTCCAATGGTAGTTTTACTATGGTGAAAAATCTACTCTGTTCTTCTATGTTGGATTCTTTGTTTTACAGTGATTGTTAATTTAGCAGTAGTAAGTATAGTTAAAAGGGTAAAAAAAAAAAAGAGAGGGTATTTTAGGAATACAAAAGAATTACAGTATGAACAATTTATGATGTATGTTGGTATATTGATGTGATTAAATAAAGGGATTCTTTTACTCAAATCTTTTATATAGTATAATAATAATTGTATGGTATATGTTGTTTATGATGGTTACATATTTTCTTAATTGTTCACTGGATTTAGAAAGTGTTATATGTCATACTTGCACGTGTGTGAAGATATATTCACGTATTGTTTCAACTTTAACGGATGTTTTCATGTTACAAACACATATCCGTTTCGGTCACCGTTGAAACATCAAATATCGAGCGATGTCAATATGAGCTATTCAAAATCAAGTCGGTGGAGGGCTGAGTAATCGGTGGTTGGGCATAGGGTCTTCGTGTTAGGGTGCTAGTTTGGCGAGAGTGGAAGAGAAGAAACAAGGTTTATGAGCTTAAAGTGGTAGTGGATATGATGGAAGATATGAGGTCTGTCCGTATAGGAATTTCTTATGTGGTCACCTTATAAATGTGGCGTGACTACACCCTACATTTGTGGGGTGACTACACAAAACGCACATGTCAACAAAGGAACAGAAAAGAAGAACCAGAGAACACAGTGTCAATACTGAAATGGTGTGGTGAGGCAAGATCCTCTGTTGTGCCTCTGACCACAGCATGTGTTGTGACTGTTGAGGGAGGGTAAAATGGGAATTTCTAGAGTAATATGTATGTGTGCCCCCTTCCACACCATGTGTGATCCTCTCTCTCATTTTTAATTGTACTACAAAGTAAAATAGAGAATGCATCGAAAGATCACCGGTTTGATCCTTCTTTGTAGTGTTGTGTTAAAACTATTTGGCCGACCTTACCAATCGCCAAGAAGAAATGATCAGAACACGATCCAGGGACGAAATCCTGATTACCAAATTTAATGGAGTCCTGGATATCGGATGCTTTAAGCAAAATATGTATTACAATATGATTAAAACACATAAAAGTACCCTTTTTTTTTTGTGGAACATAATAATTCCTTAATAAAGAGTATGCATGTACAATGAATTTCTTGTCATACAATAATAAAAATAATGTACTAGCAACTGGCAATCATAATCCACGGAGTGAATGTGGCATGTATTTATATTAATTAATTAATTAATCTCCTTTGCTGTAAAGTTCTAGTTGTATTATTTGAGTCGAAGGTTGTGATGACCAATTAATGCACGATTAATTGTTAAAGATAATAATAATTCTAATTAAATTAAATGGGTTTGAACAATAATGTAACAAACTTAACTTTGACACGTACTACGGTTGTGTGGAGTTATATTGTTTAATTTAATTTATTAATCGCATACTCGACACGACTTGTCTTTGACGTTTTTGTAACAAATTGAACTCAGATGTAATGACATTTCCTAGAATACAATGAATCAAATAATTAATTATTTAGACTAATCGTTTTGTTTGACTTAAAAGGGTCGATGCTTGTTATAAAATCAATTATTTCTGATCTTATATATTGATAATCATTCCTGATTTTTATTAATATTTGGATATACAATTGTAATAATATAAATTAGCACTTCTACTATGAAAAGAGGAACTACTTTTTTGCATTAAATATAATCAAATGAGGTCCGTGTTATGTAGGTGGGATATGGTTCTTCTTTTTTATACCTATAAAGTATAAACAATAATAATATAAATAAACATACAAGATAATCATGAATATCTCATTAAAAAAATATGTAAAGCAGACCATATCGTCACAAGTTTCGTTATCTTTATAAAAATGTATCCACGTCTTGGCATAAATCATAAAAAGAAATTCTAGTGACGTAATTAAATATAATTAAATACCACAACGAGTATAGTAAATCATTTCAAATTATCGTTTTTCGGGTCTCAGTGCAGACATCGATCTGAATGTATCACATTATAATTAACAATGTAAAAGTATATTGTATCATTTGTCATAATATATATAGCCATTGTGGTTGTATACGTCACCTTTAATTAATATAAGTTTCATCATAATCAACAGTACGTAAGTATTGTATGTCACTTGTTATTACATGATTAGAGCATAGAATTGCTAGTAAATATTCATGTGCCAACTGTGACCTCTATCTCTAATTTAATGCATTCATAATTAATGTCATTATCTGCCTTCATCTGGCTCTCTCAGCTATATTTCTAGAAAATGTAATTCATGACTTTTTAATATATATATATATATATATATATATATTATCATATCATATAGGTATACAAATACAAATACAAAGGAGTCCACTTTGATTTAATAGCAAAAATCAAAGACAAAAAATCTTAAGGTGGGGTTGCGTTTAGTTTCGTATATCTAACTACTACAATTATTATGACAAGTGTAGCAATTTATAACACTGTTATGTCGGTAACGTTTTCTTAGCTATACTTATACTTATATGTACTAGTATTTTATTTTATTATATTTTTTTATACAAATAATTGATGGTAATAGTATTAGTGTTGGCACCACCCATTACCATATGAAAAGTCTTTATTTCAAAGTCACATGTTTTGTTAACAATTTTCAAGTTTTTTTTTTCCTTAAAAGGAAATTCATTTTCTTAAGAAGAAAAAAATGTTATAAGTATACATGGGAGGGATGCAAGAATTTTAGGATGAAATGAATGTCGGAAATTGTTGACATTATTCCTTTTAAATTTGGATATATATATATATATATATATATATATATATATATATAATGTATTCAAAAAGTACTGAGATATTCAGTTTTGAATGACTTGTTATGTGTCAATACATTAAAATATTGAGTCAATACATTAAAACAATAGATGAACACATAAAAATTAACAGGTCAATTTTACATAAGCGTATGTGTATATATGACTTTTTATTACTAATACTAATTATAATTCTCTTGTTATGTGGGGCACTAAAGTGAATTCGAAACCACCAGGGATGTTTATGGTGTTTTACTTTTTTAACAATGAAACTGTATCATATTAATGTGATTTTTTTTTCATCACAGTAAAGACATTTACCCATGCTTTATGTAGATTTGCCTCTGTCGTTGGGATAATACAACGAGATTCGACCTCTGAAAGTTGAATATTGAATTTAGATTCGGTTTTCATGGGATCAAACGTGCAAGTTCGACTTACGGAATCCAGGCGGCCTACCGCTTTTATCGCTTTAGCACTGCTCCCGACCGCTTTTAGTTGAAATTGTTTTTTTTTTTAAAAATACTTATTATTCGATATTTTTCATAAATAAATATTTTGGTTATCGTTTGATCACGAAATATTATACGAATTAATGTTATCGCAACGAAAACGGGTTCAAATCGATATGCCCTCAAACCTAAACCAATGCATCGATCAGCTTCACGGATTTGCATTTTCGTGATACATGCATTTTCAAATCGATATGTACTTACCTTTTTCGTAAAGGTTGCAGACGCTTTCATCCGCGAATATTCTATAACCCTACTGCTTATGCAGAGAGTATTCCATTCGTTTATGGATTTGCAACCTATAAAAGACATAAGTATGCAGACGAAAATTCATAAGTTTGACAACATTATCAGAAAAACTTTGAATGTCCTCGGGTTTGATTCAAACAAGTCACTGTAGATATATATAATAGGTTTGTTTTATTTATTTTGTGTGTGTTTTTTTATATATAATATAGATATATATAATAAATTAATAATATAGATAAAACAAAAAAAAAATTGTTTGTATATCTATTTTTTTGGGTCAAGTAATTTTTTTTATCGGGATCTTTATCAATTGGAGTAAAAAAAAATTAGGCATTTATAAAATAAATAAAAAATTAACATATTATATTAGGTTGGATCGAATTGAATCTATACAAAAAAAAAAATCTTTTAGCGAAACATGTTCTGTTGGGACTCCCGGCATCGTTGGGCTTAAGACCCGGGTCTCACAGGCCACACTGATGGGCCGGCCCTGACTGAATCTAAGGTCCGTGTATGATGTTACGGTAAATCGACCGTGGAGTTTTTAACTATGTAAAAAAAAAAAATACTACTATGTTAAGGAAAATGTTGTCCCAAGGCAGGACTGCTTTAATCATAAGAGCAAATTGGACATTGACAATTGAATTGTGGAGTTTGAACCCGTAGTTTCAAAAAAAAAAAAAAAACTCATAACTCAGAGGAATTATGTTACCTGATTAATATCTTTATTAATTTTGGAGGACAAGGAGATTGGAAACCGTCGTGACTTGGCTTTAACCAATACTAAGGTAAGGGCAAAATGTAGAATTTGGTCGGGAGGAGAAGTATGATTTTTCTGCCTTCATCCATGTTCTCTCCAACTGTGTGTCAGAATTACATGTTTTCACCATTTTATATTTGACGATGCTGGATTTTGTCATGTATAATTTGAGGCTAATTTAATCTAGGGATGATAGAATCAAGGATGGTTTTGGGGTGATTTTAGGTTTTATGGTCGAGTCCAAGAATGTATCTTGGATTGCCTACGATCTCAGGTATTGTCCAGAATCAAGCCTTACGTAGTTCCCGGAATGATGTATTTATAGGCACATGCCTTCTTCCGCCTCTAATCCTGGGGCGGTTTGGTCTATTGACATAATTGCCCTTTAATGGGCCTTGCTCCTGCCCAAGCAACCCTCTAGATTATTGGGCCT
Organism: Gentiana macrophylla; assembly: GCA_026214975.1. NCBI lineage: Eukaryota > Viridiplantae > Streptophyta > Magnoliopsida > Gentianales > Gentianaceae > Gentiana > Gentiana macrophylla. The sequence continues at coordinate 1,363,167 of CM047812.1, read as the reverse complement.
GGGAACCTGGGTCGAGCTCGATATCGACTCGTATGACACCGACATGGGTGCTCGAGTTGACACACTTGCAAGATCTGCCGGCGGCGGTGGTGATCACCGATTCGCCTCAGATTCGACCCGATGTGGGTAATATACTTGACTTTTCCACATGCCACCGGACCAATTAGATAATTCCACGTGGAGGGGTGAAATCCGTGATCGTCCATAAGCCCCCAGATCCGCTCCTGAGCTCTTGAGGTCGTCCGATCCACAAAAAATGTATCTCGCCATCGCTATCCAATGCTCAATTTAAATCGCCTGCAGACTTACTTCTCCCGTGAGTCCGACATACGGCCTTTCCATGTATCGCTTTGGTAAACTTTTTTATCTTAGCATTATCTCGTCCTGGACTTATAACGTGTGGCTAAGTTGACATCGACTTCGATGCCGCAAATGTCGAAGGAATGATGAGATGTCCAACTTGGGACTGCCTCGGTCGAGGTCGACTTCTCTCAAGAATCTGATTTGCCTGGATTTTGGAGTACGGCATGCGGATCTGGAATGTTAGTCTAACAGCCTTGAGACTTTGCCTTAACGCCAAAAAAGATGCTTCTTCTTAGGCTTTGCCTTTTTTTAACCATCGTTGTCATTGGCTTCCATCTCAGTATAAACAATTAGCCGGTCATTTGACTTGGCTTATTCTTTCCTTGAAAAATTGTTACATTTTTCCTTCTTTTCTTTGGTCTTTGAAGTAGACCATCTTGCTTTATTGCGCCTTTGGCCTTATTTGCACATCGGCCTCTCTCATGTCGATGCATATATGTCGATATCCGCCTCCAAGTATCATGAGAACCTTAGGTTTGGATCATATTTGGCCGCCTCTTTGTGACTAGGCTTTTTTGTTATAAATGCTGAAATTTTTACAAGTATTTGGTGTCAAACACTTTTGTTGCATGTCGATTCCCATTCCTTTGCTCGCTTTTCTCGAGTATTCAATGTCGACTGTTGTTGCCTCCAAAGTATAATGCAGATTCATCATCTTCGTTATACTTTCGTGAGTTCCATTTGTCGAACATATGTAACTTGTCTTCCATGCTTTAGCATTTTTGGACTTTTCTTTGTTGTTGCGTGGTAGAAGAGATGCCCTCGGTTGTCTCATTTCGCTTGTCGGAATCGATGCTCTTCTGCTTGTCGATAGATATTTCCGCCACGATGTCCTAGTACTTACCGCCTAATAAGACTGTAATACGTAAATGTCGCTCTGATCTCGGTGTCGTGGTGTTTCTTTGTCGCTCATGACTCATGACACATGATCGCCGAGAGTTTTGACTTGGTCCAACTCGATGCCTTAGCCTTTTGGTTCCATGGAACTTTTAGATTCAATGGTCGCCGATCGGCGATCATGTTGCCCGGCCTCGATGCCCTAGTAAATTCTCTTTTGGGAGTCGATCACGCCATTTACGACTCGGATTTCGATGCCATTGTGTTTTCGCCCTATTAGGACTTGTAAACGCTGATCGCCGACACTGAAGGCATCCGACTTGCGATCCTCGTGAGACCGCTGAGTAGATCCTTGCGGAGTGGATCCTCGAGGCACGCCAGGCACTAGTCAAAATGTCGCAATAACCATGGGGATAGTTCCCGAAATAAGAAGGCTCGTCCCGCCATGCTCGGCTAGGAGAGTTCCAAAACAAGATAGCTCGACCCGCCGCCTCGGTAGGGTGAGTTCCAAAATAAGATAGCTCGACCCGCCAATTCGGTAGGGTGAGTTCCAAAATAAGATAACTCGACCCGCCGATTCGGTAGGTGAGTTCCAAAATAATATAGCTCGAGGTAAGATGCCTAGTCGATCTCGGACTTATTACATATTCACTCATCGGTGAGCTCCAAATATGACGCCTAGTTTTATTTTGCTTCAATTTTTGCAAAGATGTTGCTTGTCGCTTTTTGTTGTCTGTCTTTCACAATTCGATCCACAGGACTTTTGAATTTTGAATTTTGAATTCTCGACCTTTCCTTTGAATGTTGTTTGTGTTGTTGAATATTTGCCTAGGGTGTAGTCCTTGGACTTAATTCCCTTGCAAAAGCTGCCTTGGGGTGTAGTCCTTGACTTAATTCCCTGTGGCTCCTCGAAGTGTAGTATGAGTACATGACTCATGGTACACTTGGATATGAGTCGACCTAGCACTCGCATCGCCTTATCGGCTTGACTTGGCTATTTGGTCGGAGCTCGAGTCGATCGTGCCTTGCCTCGCCGGCTTCGACATGGTCGAATTGAAAAATCCTACTCGACCGCCGCACTTCGTGGTGCTTCGAACCGGGTCGAATAGGGTATCCATCGTGGGATCTTCCAACCGCTTAGCATCGTGGCTTCTTCGGTGGTCGGGAGTGATATAAGCTCTGTCGCTGACTTGGCTTTTTCAACTGCTTTATTTCTATCAATCGTCGTCGAGGTGATATAAGCACTCGCCGCTGACTTGGCTTTATTCACCATATTATTCCGACTTCGTCGTGTCGAGGATTTGTAGTTGTGGTTGACTTTTGCCTCTTTTATCTTTTAATCACATGGACTTCTCTTGCTTTAAGGCTGGTCAAATTTTTTGCCTTTGCCATTTCGTATGTGAAGGTCAGAAATCATAACAAACACAAAAGCGTCTCGAGGAAAGACATGCTTATTAGAATATTTATGAAATTGTCACATGGACTTATTACAAGGCATAAAAAGGTAAAAACAGAAGTTAATCGAGACGAGGCTTAGCTTATTTGGCGTAGTCTGTTGGTACCATGCTTAGATGGCAGGCGGACTTACGTAAGATCGCCTTCGAGCTCCGAATGTTATGCCGAGGCAAAACTCGGTCTTATTAAAGATGACGCCGAGAGAGCTCCAACTATGATGCCGAGGCCGAGCTCGGTCTTATAAAAGATAACGCCGAGCCGAGCTCCAAATACGATGCCGAGGCGAAGCTCGGTCTTATAAAAGATACGCTCGAGAGAGCTCCAAATATGATGCCGAGGCGAGCTCGGTCTTATAAAAGATACCGCCGAGCCGAGCTCGGTCTTATAAAAGATACCGCCGAGCCGAGCTCCAAATATGATGCCGAGGCCGATCTCGGTCTTATAAAAGATACGCTCGAGAGAGCTCCAAATATGATGCCGAGGCCGAGCTCGGTCTTACAAAAGATGACGCCGAGCCGGGCTCGGTCTTATAAAAGATAACGCCGAGCCGAGCTCCAAATATGATGCCGAGTCGAGCTCGGACTTATAAAAGATATGCTCGAGAGAGCTCCAAATATAGTGCGAGGTCGAGCTCGGACTTATAAATGATATGCTCGAGAGAGCTCCAAATATGGTGCCGAGGCCGAGCCCGGTCTTATAAAAGATGCGCTCGAGAGAGCTCCAATATGACGCCGAGAGTCGAGCTCGGACTTATAAAAGATACGCCGAGAGAGCTCCAAATATGATGCCGAGTCGAGCTCGGACTTATAAAAGATATGCTCGAGAGAGCTCCAAATATGGTGCCGAGTCGAGCTCGGACTTATAAATGATATGCTCGAGAGAGCTCCAAATATGGTGCCGAGGCCGAGCCCGGTCTTATAAAAGATGCGCTCGAGAGAGCTCCAAATATGACGCCGAGTCGAGCTCGGACTTATAAAAGATACGCTCGAGAGAGCTCCAAATATGATGCCGAGTCGAGCTCGGACTTATAAAAGATATGCTCGAGAGAGCTCCAAATATGATGCCGAGGCCGAGCTCGGTCTTATAAAAGATAACGCCGAGCCGGGCTCGGTCTTATAAAAGATAACGCCGAGCCGAGCTCCAAATATGATGCCGAGTCGAGCTCGGACTTATAAAAGATACGCTCGAGAGAGCTCCAAATATGATGCCGAGTCGAGCTCGGACTTATAAAAGATATGCTCGAGAGAGCTCCAAATATGGTGCCGAGGCCGAGCCCGGTCTTATAAAAGATGCGCTCGAGAGAGCTCCAAATATGACGCCGAGTCGAGCTCGGACTTATAAAAGATACGCTCGAGAGAGCTCCAAATATGATGCCGAGTCGAGCTCGGACTTATAAAAGATATGCTCGAGAGAGCTCCAAATATGATGCCGAGGCCGAGCTCGGTCTTACAAAAGATGACGCCGAGCCGGGCTCGGTCTTATAAAAGATAACGCCGAGCCGAGCTCCAAATATGATGCCGAGTCGAGCTCGGACTTATAAAAGATATGCTCGAGAGAGCTCCAAATATGGTGCCGAGTCGAGCTCGGACTTATAAATGATATGCTCGAGAGAGCTCCAAATATGGTGCCGAGGCCGAGCCCGGTCTTATAAAAGATGCGCTCGAGAGAGCTCCAAATATGACGCCGAGTCGAGCTCGGACTTATAAAAGATACGCTCGAGAGAGCTCCAAATATGATGCCGAGCAGAGCTCGGTCTTATAAAAGATACGCTCGAGAGAGCTCCAAATATGATACCGAGTCGAGCTCGGACTTATAAAAGATATGCTCGAGAGAGCTCCAAATATGATGCCGAGCAGAGCTCGGTCTTATAAAAGATACGCTCGAGAGAGCTCCAAATATGATGCCGAGTCGAGCTCGGACTTATAAAAGATATGCTCGAGAGAGCTCCAAATATGGTGCCGAGTCGAGCTCGGACTTATAAATGATATGCTCGAGAGAGCTCCAAATATGGTGCCGAGTCGAGCTCGGACTTATAAATGATATGCTCGAGAGAGCTCCAAATATGGTGCCGAGGCCGAGCCCGGTCTTATAAAAGATGCGCTCGAGAGAGCTCCAAATATGACGCCGAGTCGAGCTCGGACTTATAAAAGATACGCTCGAGAGAGCTCCAAATATGATGCCGAGTCGAGCTCGGACTTATAAAAGATATGCTCGAGAGAGCTCCAAATATGGTGCCGAGTCGAGCTCGGACTTATAAATGATGCGCTCGAGAGAGCTCCAAATATGACGCCGAGTCGAGCTCGGACTTATAAAAGATACGCTCGAGAGAGCTCCAAATATGATGCCGAGCAGAGCTCGGTCTTATGGGCAAGACGAGTCCGTAGAGCTCGAATGCCGGAGCTCGATATCTCGAGTCTTTATGGTGCAATGTGATTGTGATAAAAAACATTACACATATAATAAAGACTTACAAAGTATATAAGAATTTAAAATAACATTTGTAAGAACTGGAGAGCTAAAGAGCTCGGCTCGCTCCTTGGAGCTCGAGACTCGCGCCGTGGATAGCTAGATACGGTAAGTAACTCGCAGCTTTCTGGGCGCCATAGCAGTGTCTTTCCGGTGGCAATCAGACCTCAAACGGATTCCGATCGGCACAAAATTTGGAGGATCGTTCTTCCTCACTTTCCTTCGATGTGACCGTGGAATTGTTCTTTCGATGGCTCAATCTCCGGGAATAAGCCGCCGATCTGGCAGCTGCTGTCCAGAATCCTCGCTGCATTTTTGGTACTGCAGAAATTCTTTGCCACGATCGAGGGTTCAAACGAACTCCGATCAGCCTAAAATTTGGAGGGCTTGTTCGTACTCCTAATCCTTGGATCTGAACGGTGGAAATATAGTTCCAACGGTTGAAACTCCGGCAATAATCCATCGATCCGACCGCTTTTGCAGGTCAGCGCATTTTTTATCACGAACCACCACTCCTTGATCTATCACCGATAGAAGACCCTCCTTCTAGCGCCAAATGACGATCTTTGGATTTTGTCATGTATAATTTGAGGCTAATTTAATCTAGGGATGATAGAATCAAGGATGGTTTTGGGGTGATTTTAGGTTTTATGGTGAGTCCAAGAATGTATCTTGGATTGCCTACGTATCTCAGTGTATTGTCCAGAATCAAGCCTCACGTAGTTCCTGAATGATGTATTTATAGGCACATGCCTTCTTCTTCCGCCTCTAATCCTAGGGCGGTTTGGTCTATTGACATAATTGCCTTTAATGGGCCTTTCTCTTCCTGCCAAGCAACCTCTAGATTATTGGGCCCGGAACCTGGCCGGAGCTCGATATCGACTCGTATGACACCGACATGGGTGCTCGAGTTGACACACTTGCAAGATCTCGGCTTGGCGGTGGTGATCACCGATTCGCCTCGTATTCGACCCGACGTGGGTAATATACTTGGACTTTTCCCACACGCCAAATTTGACCAATTAGATAATTCCACGTGGAGGGGTGAAATCCCGTATCGTCAATATTGATTAAAATAAGTTGAGAAAATCTTCAATCGATTATATCAACGTATTTTATAAATATCTGAACAATAAATTTCATATCTTTCTTTTTTTTGAAGAAATTTTCATATCTTTCAAAAAAAAAAAAAAAAAAGAAGAAGATATATTTCATGAAAAAATTATTATGATATAGCACCATGAGAAACGAGGAAAATTGTAGTTTTGCACCTTTTGTTAACAAGAGATTTATACCATTTAGATTGTATTATAATCTTTTTGTATATCAAATATTGTAAACGTATCATTTTCCTGAAAAAATGATGATAATATAAGGCTTTAAAAAACAGGTTAAGTTGAGTCCTTAGGACCTCGAGACCCACTGGATGCCGTGTGGATTATATATGTCCCGGTAATTAATTTCGTATTACTGATATTGTACAATAAGTTCAAACTTAATCACCACGTCAACGGGGTACGTAGTTGACTTCACCATTACTCATCCAAGATCCATGCCTTTGGCCTTCGAAAACTCCACAATTTTTTTGAAGTGATAAATTAAGAACATAATTCACTACTTTTTTTTGTTGAATTCTAGACACGTTCGAAGTATAATAGTCATAATATTTATAGAAAGAATAACCAAGCTCTAGATTATTTAAAGAGAATGATATTTTGAAGTGGTAAATTAATAACATAAATCACTACTTTTTTGTTGAATTCTAGATACATTCGAATATAATACTACACTATAATAGTCATAATATTTATAGAAAGAATAACCAAGCTCTAGGTTATTTGATGGAATTCATGATTCTAGAAGAAGAAGAAGAACATAATTTGAATATTACAAAAGCGGGAATACAAATTGAATGCGGAAACTTCTATTGCTTTCATTAAACTTCAATTGACTTGGCAGGTTACAATTCACAGTTTAAGGACAGAATTACAACTGCTAATTGAAGTAGGAAACGGTTATAACTAACTTAATTTACATAATTACTCCTAACTAACTTCTGGTGCAAGTGCTCGACGTATTGCTTCAATGAACTCTTGATTGGCTTCTTCATTGTGAGTTCAGGTTGCTGTTGTTGTTTTATACTTCAATACCCCCTCTCAAACTGAACTCTAGCTAGGGTTGGTAGATATTGATTAGGGAATAGGAATCAAATAATGATTGAAGTATGGTTTTGTCCAACGCTTTAGTGAACAAGTCTACAACTTGTAAATTTGTAGAAATGGGTAGAGGTTTTAGAAGGTCTTGTTGGTATCTATCTCTGATCACATGGCGGTCTATTTCAATGTGTTTAGTTCTTTAATGAAATACTAGATTCTCTACTATATATAGTGCACTTTTGATGTCACAAAATAGAGGGATGTGCCTATTTTGGTTGATATTGAATTCTGACAGCAGGTATGTGAGCCATTGTAGTTCACAAGATGCCATAGCCATTGCCCTATATTCTGCCTCTGATGAGCTTCTAGATGCAGTTGTTTGTTTCTTTGATCTCCAACTTATAAGTGAGTACCTTTGAATACAGAGAATCATGTGATAGACCTTCTTGTATCATTGCATCCACCACAATCTGAGTCAACATAGGACTTCAATTCTAGGTTGCTATCTGATGAGAAGAATATGCCTTGACCATGAGATTTCTTTAAGTATTTGAAAAGTTTGTGTGCTTCTTGAAGCTGCAATTCTATGGGTTTATCAAGGAATCGACTAAGTGGTTGTGTAGCATAAGTAATATCTGGTCTTGTCAAACTTAAGTATAGAAGCTTCCCAACCAAACTTCTGTAGTAACTATTGGATTCTAGTGGTGGTGAATTTTTTCTATGTAACTTAATAAAAGTATCAATGGGATTTTGGCTAGGTTTGCATTATGAGTAAACATACTCTTCTAACAATTCCAGACAATACCTTTTTTTGTGATAACACAATGCCTTCCTTTGATCTAGCAACTTCAAGTCCCAAGAAATATTTGAGTTCCCTAAGATCTTTTATACCAAATTTATCATTCAGGAAGTTCTTCAAAGCTTTATTTCTTCCATATCAGGGCTTGTAACAAGTACATCATCAACATATACTAAAAATGCCACAAAAGAATCATTTGTCCCTTTTACAAACAGACTTTAATCTTGTTTGGACTGTCTAAACCCCCTCTCAAGCACAGCTTGGGTTAACTTGAAGTTCCATTGTCTACTAGCATGTTTAAGGCCATATAAAGACTTTATAAGTTTACAAACCATGCCTGGTTCTGACTGAAAACCTTGTGGTACTTGCATATAAACTTCTTCTGTCAGATCTCCATGTAAAAATGCATTGTTCACATCCAATTGGTGCATGTTCCATCCTTTTGCAGCTGTAATTGCAGGCATAGTTCTGACAGTTGTAAGTTTTGTCACTGGTGAAATGGTGTCCAAGTTGTCTAATCCCAATTGTTGTGTGTAGTCCTTATCACAAGTCTTGCTTTGTATCTCTCTATTGATCCATCTAATTTTCTTTTTATCATGTATACCCGCTGGCAACCTATTGGTTGTTTACCCTTGGGCAAAAGTCCCAGGTTTTTGTTTTTTGAAGTGCCTTTATTTCATTGGTCATAGCCTCTCTCCATTCTGGATGCTTTACTGCTTCATTTTAAGATTTAGGTTCTGTTAGAATCTGAATGCTAAATCCATAGGTTTTATGAGCAACAGATAAATGATCTAATTAATTTGTCTACCTTTGACAAGAAGTGTGGAGAGGTCTTAGTAGTAAGATTATTGCATACATAGTCTTTAAGATATGAGGGTTGCCCTCAATTTCTAGATGATTTACTAGCGTTTAAATCCTCATTATGTGGTAGTTCTGCCACATAATCAATGAATTGAACATCATCAATAGGTAGTTGTTCAACTATATTATAAATAGGCTCTAGATGCTCTACTACTTCAGGAACATGTTCTTGTTGTTGTACAACATTAAGAACATGTTCTGGTGAATGGTCATGTGAAACAGATCCTTGTGCAGGCAAAGACAAAACAGAATTTGGAGTAGTAAATATATCTTGATCAAATGGAATAGGTAAAGACAAGTCTTTAATATTACCTGAGGTTGTAACATCATTGTAAGAAAAAGAAAATTCATGAAATACAACATCCCTAGCAACAAAAATATGTCTGCTTTGAAGATTTAAAAGATATGGTGGTGGAGACACAGATAGGTTATCAGACTTGATGGATGAAATCCAAAACTTTGTCTTTCAGTTTCTGAGTATTTTGCCAAGCTCAAGATCTTGTGGGATCAGTTGTTAACCTTGACACCTCCCCCCACCTGCAATTCGGGCCAAAAATGGTATCAGGAACACAATGAAAGGAATCATGTGATTCGATTTCTTAAAGGCCTCAATGAGAGTTTTTCCACTATGAAACCCAGGTTTTAATGATTTCTCATTTTCCTACGGTTAAGAATGTTTTAATAATGGAATTGAAGCAAGATAGGCAGCAACATTATGGAACTACTAAAAATTATTTGAGTTCAGTTCTTGGGAGCGGTAGTGTTGGCATTCTTGATAAGAATACTGACGATGACTGATAATGTCACCTTAATAATCCGGGTCCTAATTGAATCTAGTGATGAACACACACAAAAACCCTAACGCCTAAAGAATGAGGTGGTGTCGTTTTGACGTTTGCGGCTGAGTCTAAGAATGTATCTTAGATTGCCTACGTATCCTGTTAGGTTCCAGGAATCAAGCCTTACGTAGTTCCTGGATTGTGGTATTTATAATGACAACACATGCCCTAACCCTAATATTAAGTCGGCTCGAGTTATTGTCATATTTACCCTTAATGGGCCTTAACCCTTGCCCAAGTTACCACTATTAATGGGCCTGGACAGCTGGGGCGGACTATGTCCTCCATGTCGATATTGCCGACCTGCGGTACTCGACTCTAGGACTCCTTGTCCTACACTGCCTGATTGTTGCTCGTCGTAGCCTCGAGTCTGGGCATCGACATGAATACCTTGGCGTTAATCCAAAATGTGATGACCAACAGATGAACGACACGTGGAGGGGTGAAACCTTGTATCGTCAAATGCTTTAATGGCCCCGAACTAGAATCAGAATGTTAATTCTAACTTCAAGAAGAACTATAACAATGGTAACAAAAAACCTCAATGCACTCACTGTGGGATGACTGGAGATATAGTGGACAAATGTTATAAAAAGAATGGATACCCTGCTAACTTTAGAGGTAGAGGCATATCTGTTTCCGCAAATAATGTTTATTCTGAAGGGATTGTGGGCCAAGTTTCTCAGGATTCAATGGTAGATCCTAAAGCTCCTGTCACACAAGAGCAATATCAGCAGATCTTGAATATTTTGAGGGCAGGATCTTTGTCTCAATCCATGTCTCAAGATATTAGTGATGATGGTTTCAATTCTGTTAACTTAGCAATTCTTTCTACTAATTTTGGCACCATGGATTCAAGGTTGTCTAAATCTTTTAATTGTTTTGAGTGCTAGATTCTGGAGCTACATGCCATATAATATTTTTTAAGGCTTTTTATTTTGTTCTTGGAAACCTGTTGAAAATATGTCTGTGAGTTTGTCAAATGGTGAAGATATTAGAATCACTCATATTGGACAAATGAAGGTTAATCATGATTTAGTTTTAGATAATGTGTGTTGTGTGTCCCTGATTTTCACTTTAATCTTATGACTATCAGTAAATTAGTCAGATCTAGAGCCTATAATGTCAAGTTTTTTTATGGATTCCTGTGTGATACAAGATATAATCAATCTCAAGAGGATTGGTTCAGATGATCTAATTAGAGGATTATACATTTTCAAGGCATGTTAAGGGCTAAATTATAGTATTTATACATATATTCTATATATCAATTTTCTCCCATATATGTATGATTTTCATAGAAATCGAGCTTATAATTGATTAATTGAGTAAATGGTGTTTTTAATAGTTAAATATGAAAACGTATCGATTTATATGCTTATTTGGTGATTTTATGTTGTTTTGGAATCGTGTTACGTTTTGGTATGTTTTTCGATGTGTGTAGATACATATCTTTGATTTGGAAGAGGCTAAAGTCGAATTTGAAGTGTTGATGAAGAGATAGAGATGATACAAGATGGATAAAGATGGAAGAATCAAGATAATTATCAAGGAATCGAAGTCCAGCAAAGCTGGACGAGCGTTCATCTGAGGCCGACGAGCGTCCGAGAAGCGTTTATATCGAACGGGCGTCTGATAAAGCGAACGTGCGTCCAGGGAGCTAATTCACATACAGAGAGCTCAGACGTTGGATGAACTGGCGTCCAGTCTCCGTCCAAGCATTCTGGACGGGCGTCCGGTTATTTAAACGAGCGTCCACCGCGCGTTCAATGAGAGAATCGACTTAGGTTATTGTAGCGACCGACTTAGTTTTATTATAAAAGCACAGCAATTTCAAACCCTAAATTCATTCGTAAATTTCTTCACATCAAAAGAGAGGCCATGAGTCGCATCTTGAGAGTTTGAAGGCCGGTAACCCGAGCCTTGTGCTCGGGTGAACCGAGGTTAGATTAGGAGTAGTTTAGATGCTTTTCGTTTTCGTTCTTGGATCAATTCATGTATGAGACTATGTGAGTTCTTCTTGATTTATTCAATTCAGTTTTTCTTCATGATTGTTGATTTATTTTGTATCTTTTCTATGTGTTTATGATGCCATGAGAATAGATTGAAAGATTTGTTTTCTATTGATGTTTATAATACGGAAGTTGCATAAACCTTAGATCATCATAGAAAGATAGGGTTTTTAGCCGTTGATTATGTGACAAATTAATTGGTTAGATTCCTAGGTTGTTAGATTCGATTATACGAGAGTAACTTGAATCTACACCCGTCGTTTTGTTTGGTAAATCAGTCTCAACACTCGAAAGATGAGAGATAGATAATTGAATTCGCTACGAAAGTAGGAGTTCATAGCTTGAGAGATAAGTTCACTAAGAGATTGGGGATTTGTGTCTCGTGAAAGGGTGAAACCACAAACTGAATTAAAATCATGAGATGAACTAGGATTGAGATCACTTGGTTTGTACATTGTTTGAGCCCATGTATCGTTAGTTTAGTTTAGTTTTATTTCGTTTTAGCTTAGATTTAGTTTACTTGTTCTATGTGTTATTTGTTCGTTCTTTCGTTTATTTGTTTTCTTGAGTAACAATTGAGAGGATTAATAAAATTAGATTCAACATCCCAATTCCCTGAGGATCGATACCCGTACTTATCCAACTTTACTAGCAACTGCCCGGTATTCGGCCGGTTAGGAGGTAGTTTTGCATGGTAGTATAAGTTTTATAAATTTTCTTTTGTTTTAATGATGCAAAATCCTCCCAACAAAAGTGGCGCCGTTGCCGGGGAATCGGTGTTTTGTTGAATCTAATTGAATTAATTTTTCGATTTTGTTACGATTTATTTTTGTATTCTTTCAATAAAAGTAGCGTCGAATAGATTGAGAGTTTTTATTTTTCCGTGTTTCGATGACCGTAGGGTTAAGAATGTGCAAAAGTTTTTACTCAATCTGCTTTACGTGAAGTTTGTGTTTAGTTGTTACCTAGTCTAACCCTGTGCTAGAATTTTAGGTGGCTGCCTGCGTTTTTGATGTATGATGATCTTCTAAGTTAATTAGGGTTTATAGTTAGGGTTTTATGTTATTTTCCTTCTGTTCTATGCATATTCGTTGTATGGACGAGCGTCTGGTTTATTGGACGCCTGATGTATTATTTTTATATGATTGAATTTACGTGATTTTATTATGTTTTGTTGACAAATTCTATGTAAAATATCTAAAATTATGATATAATTAGTATAAAATATTAATCTTTGTAGTTTAGTATAGTTAGTAGTAAAAGTTAGTATTTATAATAAAAGTTGTAGTTTTTGTACCGGTTTTAGTAACCGAATATTGTGTCTATTTTACACGGTATTTTGTGTTTATTTCATTGCGTAAATCCTAAGATGAATCAAATCCTTAGTATCGACACTTTTTGAAGTCAATACAAGTCAGTGAAAGGAAGTTATAAAGCGTCACTGATATACATGATCAAGGGAATAATTGTTTCTAAATCTCGAAAAAGGACGTATAATACAAATGGCTCATCGAGAATACGTTTTCTGAAGAAGTGGTCTTGATGAAAGTTGTAGAGAATTCAACGAGCTTTTCAACGGAAGTTCGATTATGTCATTCTGATATCAAGAATTCAAGTTACGATTTTTAGAAGATTAACTGTGTAATTATATATAATTATATATATAATTACACAAAGACAAGTAATGATTATGAGTAACATGGGGGGAACATGCTGATGACAAGCTGGTAATGATTATCTCATTACACCGGACCGATCCGGGCAAATTTTCAAGGACCGGTCCGGGGAAGGGAAATTCTATAAAAGGGGAGCATCAGAGAGAGTTCATTTGGGAGTGTACCAATATATATATACAATATTCTATATATATTCTCTCCTCTTCTTTCTCTTTTCTTCTCCTTTCTTAGTTTGTAAATAGGCTTTATGCCAAAATAAATTAGTAGTAGTATCGTAGTAATACTCGGAAATTCTCGAAGGTTCGGTGTTCTTTGAAATCGTTGTAATACCTGGGAAAAGACGATTTCTGAATCAACAGTTGTAATCGGGTAATTTCTATAATAATTATGTTTATGTTTGTTATTTTCTTCTTTTTAGTTTTTATAATGTTATTAGGCTAGATCTAATAACTAGCCAAAGTTATGTAATCGTATTATTTCGATCTTTTCGTTAAAAGAATGATGTTAAAATAAAATTGACTAAAATTGAGTAAAATGAATCTTTTTCTATTTCGCTACGTAATGATAACATATTCGGAAGAAGTAATCAATCATGATGAATACCACATATAACTGGCGATGAACTCACCAGAGAAGTCGATATGAGTAAAAATAGAAAACCGGAGGGTAAAATGGCCGTCTGATTAACGGAATCCTATTTCCTACCCGAGGCGATTTGTCCTAGTAAAACAAATCTTATTAAAATTTGTATTCGAGATCTTAATAATGTTAAAATCACGAGTTTAATTGAAGCTACACCGCTTGTATTAAATCGATCCGCTTGACAACCGGAGCCTCTTGAATAACATCGCCATCCGACAAATGGAATCACCTCTTTTATCCGGGGTAGATTTGTACTGCACTGCTTTGACTAACTAAGTTTAGCATGGGGCGATTGTGGACCTTGGGTGATGATTTTTGACATATGACAATTTCATACGCTCGTGTGAGGAGGAATTGTTGACATTAGAGTACACCGTTTCATTCACTCAATTGGACCTAAAAAAGGAAGATCGAACACATTCTATTAATTGAAAAGATCGAATAACTTAATTACATATACTTTGGCTAGTCTAGTCTATAAATTATATATTGGTATCTATATATTTATATATCTATATATATTATATTAACTTTTAAATTACGCATTTATTTTATGTTAGTTAGAGTAGTAGTAATATGTGTTATAAAATTGCGGTTTAGATCGAGTTAATAGCAGCTCTTTGGTGTTTAACCACACTTAAAAGAATTACCACTTTTTCCCCTCGAGGATTCGACACCTGACTCACCACTTTATCACTACAATTTGACCCGGTACACTGCCGGTTAGGATCCGTCTAACCTAGAAAAGGTCTGTCCCTTTCTTGACGCCGTTTCTAAGGTCTGGTTTGGTGACGTCAGCTTTCTGGCGCCGTTGCCGGGGAGACAAAGTCGCTATTTTTTTTTGTGTCTATGGTTACTACTTGTATTAGCTTAAAATTCTCGAGGATAAACCAACACTCTTCTTATCACATTTCTTTTTTTTATTTTTCGTTGGTATCTACTTTCTTTTAGTACCAATTTTCTTCTTCTTTAAAACTCGAGCATTTTTCTATTTTAATTAGTTGATGACCAGAAGCGGTAAAGCCTCACTTACTCCTTATAAGCCTGATATAAACGCTTACGAAAGGCAGCTGCGGATAGAGAGTAAACGTGGTCAAACCAGCTTAGGACTCCTTGGAAAATCTCCAACGGAATCATCTTCTAATAAAAATAAAGAAATGGCTGAAGGTAGTGATGAAACAAACGAACAGAGGCTAGATCATGCTTTAGGGCATGGACAAAACCCCTGTTAATATTAATAATAATCGAATAATAATAATAGGAACAATCAAGATCGGAACCGTAATAATCGTAACAATCCGCCAAACCCGAGACCTATCTCGTGATCAAACCGTAGGAGAAACCGGACTAATAATCCCATACTTTTACCGAATGAAGGAGCGAATAATTTCAAATTAAGTCTCATCTTTTGGTTTAATTGACGCAAGAGCCCAATTTCTAGGAGAAGATGATGAAGATCCACATCATCATCTCTATCTGCTTGAAGAATCGTGCAATATGTACCAAAAGTCAAGGTGCTCATAAGAATTAACGAGGATGACTATGTTTCCTTTTTTTTAAAAAAGGAAGAGCCCGAGATTGGTTTATGTCTCTTCCACACCACTCGTTAACTAGTTGGGAGGATATTCAAACTGAATTTCTGAAACAATATTTCACTCCAGGACGGAATTTGGAATTAAAAGTCGAGGTTGCTAATTTTAGACAAGGATCTGAAGAAACACTTGGGAATGCATGGGAAAGGTTTAAAAAATTGTTAAGAGCTTGTCCCGATCATGGTTATTCCTTGGATATGCAAATCCAACTTTTCTGTCGTAAACTAAGAAAAGATTCACGTGCAGATGTAGATCATGCATGTGGTGGTTCGTTAATGATGAGTGAAGCTCAAACAGTTTACGATGCTATAGAAAAGATTTCCAAAAACAATAGAATGTGGGAAACCGGCTCTAGCACTAGAAAAGTAGCTTTTGCTGCAAAGGATGTACTTCAAATACGGAAGTTCTAGCACATTTGGAGAATTTAAGTAGAAAGTTTGATGGATTACAACAAGGTAAGAATCAAAATTCGAAAATAGTACTCCAACCGAATACTCAAATTATGATAATGTGTCATTAGGAAAGAAGAACCAACAGGATATTCAAAAGAGGAAGTGAGTTTTCTTCAAGAAAGATAGGAATTTGAATAATGCATATTCAAACTCATTTAATGCTATTAGAAGAGACCACCCAACTTTTAGATGGTCTCAAAACCCTAGTAAGCCAGGACAACCGCCGTATTCGATTCGAAGATAAGAATATGAATAATAATCAAGTTTATCAAGGAAATATATCTAATCGAATTTACAATCATTACCAAGATCCTATCCTCAACATACCACTCAAAGTATACCAAGAACTCAAAGTTCAACTCAACTGCAGTAAGGGGTTGAAAAATGGGAAAACTCGATGGAAAATATGATGGGTGTAGTATCTACTCAAGCTAAGAATATGGAAACAATGATGACTTCTATAGTTCAATCAAGAAGGACATGAGTACAATGAAAACATCTATGAGTGGACATGATACCGAATGAGAACGATAGAAGCTTCATTAAGGAATATGGAAGATCATTTGAGTAGGGAAGGTGAACGTAACAACAAAGAGACCTCCCGGAGGATTACCAAGTAATACCTGAGAAAGAAACCCAAGAGAGGTAAATGTTGTGAGTTACGAGAAGTAGGAAACTCTATGGTAGTAATGGAGTAGAAAACTTCGGGAATAATGAAGTAGAAAATGATTTAGATAAAAATGAAGAGACTAGAGATAAACTTGAATTTCTTCATGAGGAAGAAGAAATCATAGAGAAATTCTTGAAAAGGAATAGAAGTTTGGAACCCGAGAAGGAAGGTGAAAAATGGGTAAAAATCCTAGAATTTTGAAAGACCCCATGGATAAAGATTTGAGGAATCTATTTAAGGAACATGTTAGAGTAGAAGATAAAGAAAACAAGGATGAGAAACAGGAAGAAGCGAAGGAATATGAAGTAGAGATTGATTCAGGGAACAAATTAAAAGAAAAAGTCAAGAACTCAAACATGGCGATCAAGTAATACTCCAAAGGATAAAGGAAAAGAGAGAATGACTTCAAACCAAAGGTTATAGATTTAGAGTCTTTACCTTTTCCACCTAAAGATCAAATTAAAAGATTAAGACCGATCGTAAGTATGCTCGTTTCCTTGATACTTTTCGTCATATTAATGTTAATATCCTCATTATCGAAGCTCGATAAATATGCCTACCTATGGAAAGTTTTTGAAGGATATACTTGTCAAATAAGAAAAAATTAGAGGAATATGAGAATATATGCCTAAATGAAGAATGTTCTGCAATTCAAAAGATAAGTTACCACCTAAACTAAAAGATCCTGGAAGTTTTACGATTCCGTGTGAAATTGGAGGATTTTTGTTTAAGAAGGTCTTATGTGATCTCTGAGCTAGTATAAATCTCATGTCTTATGAGGATTATAGAAAGCTAGGCATAGAAAGCTTACTAAGATCGAAATGACTCTGCAAATGGCGGATAGATCGATTAAGTACCCTAGAGGAATTATTGAGGACGTATTGGTTAAAGTAGACAAGTTCTATTTTCCAAAGAGACTTTGTAGTTATGGAAATGGAAGAAGGATTTTCAAGCGCCGCTTATCTTAGGGCGCCCATTTCTAGCTACAGGAGAGAACTTTAATCGATGTTCGTAAAGGAGAATTAATTTTGAGAGTCAATGAAGATGAAGTTGCTTTCAATATTTTCAAAGCTATAAACCATCAATACACATCACCGAATCATGTTCTTTTATGTAAGATATTCATTCTGCCTATGATAATCGATTACCAACTTTTGAAGATAGATTAGAAGAATGTTTAACTTTATCTATCTATAAAGAAGATGAGGAAGACATTGAAATGAAAGAGATAATCCTTTCTCTAGATAAAGGAAGTTTTACTTTTAAACCACCATGGCATAAGTATTTAGAATTAGAACTAGAAGGACCAGCCTTAAATCATCAATAAAGATCCGCCTAAGAATCTGGAATTGAAACCGTTACCTTTAAATCAAATATGCTTTTCTTGAAAATGATAACCTTTTACCGCTTATTATTTCACAACTTTAACGGAGCAACAAGAAGATCAATTACTAGAATGTTGAAAAAGCATAAGAAAGCTTTTGGATGGACAATTCTTTGATATTCGAGGTATTAGTCCTGAGATATGTGTTCATAAGATAATTCTCGAAAGAAAATGCTAAACCTTGTATTCAACCGCAACGCCGCCAACCCGAATTTACAGCTTAATCGTTAAGAAAGAGGTTATTAAGCTATTAGAAATGGGAATAATTTTTCCTATATCGGATAGTGAATGGGTAAGTCCAACTCAAGTTGTACCAAAGAAAGGAGGTTTCACAAAGAAAGAGAATGATAAGAATGAATGGATTCCAACAAGGGAAATTACAGGATATCGAATGTGCATTGATTTTAGAAAACTAAATGATCATACTAAGAAAGATCATCATCCACTTCCATTCATAGTACAAATGTTGGAGCGCTTAAGTGGTCATAAGTATTCTGCTTTCTTAGATGGTTATTCAGATATTTACTGATTTTCATTGCAAAGCAGGAGATAGGAAAAGACTACTTTCACTTGTCCTTATGGAACTTTATGCGTATAAAAGAATGCCGCTTGGTTTATGTAATGCTCCAAACTCGTTTCAAAGATGTATGATGTCTATATTTTCTCGATATGGTTGAGAAATTCTTAGAAATTTTTATGGACGACTTTAGTGTTTACGGAGACTCTTTTAATGGTCGTTTGTTACACTTAGAACGAGTGTTACAACGCCGTGAGGATACCAATTTAGTGCTTAACCGGGAAAAATGTCATTTAATGGTATCGTAAGGAATTGTACTAGGACATAGAATCTCTCAAGTAGGAATTGAAGTTGATAAAGCTAAAGTCGAGGTAATCGAAAAATTGCCTCCACCAGCTAATCTAAGAACGTTAAGAGGATTTCTTGGACATGCAGGATTTTATAGGAGATTTATTGCAGATTTTTCAAAAATAGCAAAGCCTCTAAGTCATTTGCTTGAAAAAGAAGTATCTTTTAATTTTGATAATAAATGTATGGAAGCATTTAAGACCACAAAGCGAAGTTGATTATCGCACAGATTGGTGGCACCAGATCGATTTACCTTTTGAGATTATGTGTGATGCAAGCGATTTAGTTGTAGTAGAGCTGTTTTAGGTCAAAGGTATAATAGAATTCTCAAAGCTATTTACTATGCATCTCATACGTTAAATGCAAACTCAACTAAACTATGCAACTACTGAGAAAAGAACTGCTATTGTAATTTTTGCCTTAGATAAGTTTAGATCGTATATTGTTGGCTCTAAGGTAATAGTTTATACTGCACCATTCAAAGATTGAAATATTTAATGAGTAAGAAAGATGCGAAACCACGCCTTCTTAGATGGATTCTTCTACTTCAAGAATTTGATATTGAGATTAAAGATAAAAAAGGAAGTGAGAATGTAGTGAGCGCATCATCTAAGTAGAATGGAAACCGAGGAAGAAATAGGAAATGAAATTAAGGATTCGTTTCTGATGAACAACTGCTTAGAATCGATATGCCTTCAACCATGCAAATTATTAAAGAAAAGAATTCCTTCTAAGGAAAATTCACCTTGGTTTGGAGATATCATTAACTACTTAACTCTGTGATTACATTCCGTCTCATTGGACTTGGCAAATGTTAGAAAGTCTTTTATGACTTAAAATTTTATTACCGGGAGGAACCGGATCTTTTCCGTAAATGTTCGGATGGAATAATCGAAAAATGTGTGCCTGATAATGAAATCTTAAGTGTTTTATCGCTTTGTCATGATCGTGAGGCGAGGTCATCATGGAGGTTGGAAAACCGCTTTTAAAGTTTTGCAATGTGGTTTTATTGGCCTACACTTTATAAAGATAC
This sequence comes from Gentiana macrophylla, assembly GCA_026214975.1. Lineage (NCBI taxonomy): Eukaryota > Viridiplantae > Streptophyta > Magnoliopsida > Gentianales > Gentianaceae > Gentiana > Gentiana macrophylla. The sequence continues at coordinate 1,343,065 of CM047812.1, read as the reverse complement.
GTATACATATGTTAAATCTTGTGAGTCTTGTCAAAAATGGGAAATGTATCTAAAAACATGAAATGCCTATGCAACCTATTTTAGAATGTGAGTTATTTGATGTTTGGGGTATAGATTTCATGGGACCTTTCCTATATCTTTTGGAAAAGATTTATTCTTGTAATGGTAGATTATGTTTGAAAATGGGTGAAAGCTGAAGCTCTTCCCACTAATGATACTAAGGTTGTCATACGATTCCTTAAAAGAACATATTCACAAGATATGGCATTCCAAGGCGATAATTAGTGATAGAGGTTCGCACTTTTGCAATCGACCATTTACTAAGTTAATGGAAAAGTATGGTGTAACGCATAAGTTAGGAACGCCTTATCATCCGCAAAACCAAAGGGTCGCAGAGGTGTCAAATAGAGATTAAAAGAATCATAGAAAAACAAGTGGATTCAAACCGTAAAAATCAAGCTTAGACTAGATGATGCGTTATGGGGGCATACGAGCGACTTTTAAAACTCCAATTGGTCGTTTCTCCTACAAATTAGTCTTTGGTAAATCTTGTCATCTCCCAAAGAGTTAGAACACCGAGCATTCGGGCTATTAGATTTTTAAATTTCGATCCTAAGGTCAAGCCGGTGATCATAGATTACTTGATTAATGTAATTAGAAGAATTTCGCCTTGATTCATATGAAAATGCTCGAATCTACAAGAACGCATTTAAATCGTTCCATGATAAGAGAATATATAGTCGTGAGTTCCATGTAGGTGATCGAGTGTTATTGTACAATTCACGCTTAAAGTTGTTTCCAGAAAGCTTAAATCAAGATGGACAGTCCATTTAAAGTAACACGAGTTTATAAATCTGAGTCGTTGAACTAATCATGGGAATACAACTTTTATAGCCAATGGTCACAGAGGTGAAGCTATTTCTCGGAAGGTGAAGAAATCTCTCCGATAAATGAAGTAATGTTGCTTGATCGACCTCCGAAAGACTAAAAAGCGAGACTTTAAAAGTCAAAAGATCAAATTACCAGGTTTTATCTTTACTTTTTATGTCTAAACTAGTTTCGCTTTTTTACCGGATGACGTAAAAGAACCTGGATGTCTTTTTTAGATAGATTAGAGTTTTTGTTTTGCTTTTAAAGTTTGGTTTTAATGTAGATATCGCTTTACTATAGAAGCCTTAGTTTTTGAACAGAACAAGCAATTGTTGAGAGAGAAAAAAATTGAAAGAAGTTTGTAATGGTACGCCAAGAAGCTCGATAAAGAGAAGGGCTAAGTTTTTAAGGAAGTGCGTAATCTGTGGAAAAATTGAACACAATGGGGCGATGTGGGAAAAATATAACTCAATCTCGTGAGTGAGTGTTTGAATATAATTAAGAAGGAACGATTAGGTGGTTAACCTAAAATCCCGATGGACTTCAAGACTTAATTCAAACGCTACATTTCTAGGATATAGTTTGCTTGAAAGGTATGTTAGAAATCTGAGTTTGTAGAAATTGAAGAATTAAAACCCCGTAGGTTCAAGTATTTTATTGTTTTTAGTTTTATAAAATTTTTGCATAACTTTGAAAATCTTATAAAATTGGATCTTTATAAAATTAAGGAGTTTTATAAAAGTTTTATAAAAAGTTTTTTAAGTTTTTAGATATTTTATAAGAATTAATATAAATTTATTGAATTTTTATAAACTTTTAAATAAGTTTTATAAAGATTTTATAAATTTTAAGAAATTGTTATAAAATTTATAAATTTTATTTTCTATTTTTATTAAGTTTTTATTGAGTTTTATAGGTTTTATATCAAAAATCCAAAAAAAAAAAAAAAAAAAAAAAAAATTTGCACATGGACCGATCCGGCCATTAATCCGGACCGGTCCGGGACAAGGTTGACCTAAAACCGGGGAAACCCTTCTTCTTCATTTCTCCTATTTTTTTCTTTAAAACAGGCCGCCCCACCCCCCAAACCCCACCAAATCAAATTTTTTCAAACTTTACCACAAATTCACCCCACACTACACTACCACTCAATTTCTTTCTATTTTTATCTCCTCTCTTCAACACAAGTGAAGAATTTGAAAAAGATCGAACACAAGCTCCATTTCATCCCGGAGGCTTATACGACTTTTCCGGCCACTTTTCACGGTTTTTGTTCATTATAAGGTATAATTTGTTTACTCTAGTTATCAATTTCATAATTTTTATAAATTTTAGATTTATTTTCAACTGTTTTGAATTTTTCGTGAAGTGAGTTTTCTTCAGCAGCATAGGAATTTGAATAATGCATATTCAAACTCATTTAATGCTATTAGAAGAGATCACCCTACTTTTCATTGGTCTGAAACCCCTAGTAAGCAAGGACAACCGTTGTATCCAGTTCAATATAAGAATCCATATCAAGTTTATCAAGAAGATACCTCGAATCGGAATCTACAATCATTACCTAGATCGATTCACAATATACCACTCAAAGCATACCAAGAACTCGTAGTTCAACTCAACCTAACCTTGAAATAAATTTAAAATCGACGGACATTACCTAGGCTATATTGAGATCCTAACCGGCAGCAGTACCGGTCAAATTGTAGTGCTAGTCCATGAGTCGTCGTATTCTCGTGGAAAACATGGTAATTCTTTTAAGTGGGTTAAACACCAAGAAGCTTATTATTAACTCGATCTAAGTCGCAGTTTATCATTTTCCTCGGGTTAGATTATGTTAGATCGATTAGATTAGTTAGTAATGTTAGAGTTAGATGTTAGTAGTGCATAAAGTAAAACAAGTAAATAAATACTAATATAATATATATATTTTTGGAATCTAGCCAAGAATACTTTATCAATCAATATCTTTTAGTAGAAATAAATGAGATGCATCTTCCTTTATTCAAGGTGTAAATTATATATGAATCGGTGTACTCTAAAAGCTAGACAACTCCTCCTCACACGAAGCGTATGAAATTGTCATATGTCTCATCAATCATCCCAATGTCATCCAAAGCATAGGTCACTCCCGCTTTGTCATACGAGCAATGTTTCGGATATTGATTAAAACAGATAAATTAACGTAATACGATCTTGAGCACAATTTTAATAAGATTTGTTTTTCTAGGACAAATCGCTTGGGTAGAAATAGGATTCCGTTGTCACGCTTTCACTCGCCAATTTTACCCTCCGGTCTTTCAATTTTAACGTTTCATTAAGCGCGAGAAAGAAAGAGATTCATCATAATTGATTTTAATCATTATTACCAGAGTCGATCATTCATTTTACCAAAAGATTAATTAATTCGATTCATATCTTGGCTAGATATATTTTTAGCTTAACATAGTTATAATAAACATCATAATATTAGAATAAATTACCGATTACAACTCGTTGAATCGGGTCAATTCCGCCAGATCTACAATCTTCGATAATTATTCTACCATTATAACGATACTATAACTACTTTATTTATATATATATATAGAAACAACAAACATAATACTTTAGAAAAATACCCGATTACAAATTGTTGATTCGATGAGGTTGTACTCTTCCGGACATTACAACGACTTCAAAGAATACCGAACTTCCGAGATTTTCCCGAGCATTACAACGGTACTAATTTATTTATATATATAAAAATATATATACATACATACTTGGACATATGTATATATACTGGTACTCAAAATAAAATAAAAAGACAAAAGAGATATAGATCTATATATATATCGATATATGTATATATGATCTACAACAAAAAAATAAAATAAAAAGAACAGAGACGGAGAAAGAACAGAGATGGAAGAAAAGGGGAAGAAAAGGGGCAATTGATCCATTCCATTTGCTTCTGTATATATAGACATATGGGGAGGCCGGACCGGTCCTGAAATGGAGCGGACATTACAACGACTTCAAAGAATACCGAACTTCCGAGATTTTCCCAAAGATTACAACTGGTATTAATTTATTTATATATATAAAAACATATATATACATACACTGGACATATGTATATATACTAGTAAAATAAAATAAAAAGACAAAAGAGATATAGATCTATATATATATCAGATATATGTATATATGATCTACAACAAAAAATAAAATAAAAAGAACAGAGACGGAGAAAGAACAGAGATGGAAGAAAAGGGGAAAGAAAAGGGGCAATTGATCCATTCCATTTGCTTCTGTATATATAGACATATGGGGAGGCCGGACCGGTCCTGAAATGGAGCCGGATCGGTCCGGAATCATCATTACCAGATGACTCACTGGTTCTGGATCCTTCCGAATATATTTTATTGTAATAAAACTTCTAAAATCCATATCTTTAGTTGTAGACCTCCAAAAATCATGATCCAGACGTCATAATTAAGCTCTCGGAAAATTCTTCAACTTTCATCAAGGACTCTTCTTCAAAACGCCTTTTTGATAAGCAAATTCATACTCCTCGACGCTTTGCGGGATTTTTACGAAATTGAATCAATTAGCCACTTGACCACCATTTGAGTTGTAGAAGTCCGATTGACTTGATTCAAAATCCATTGGAAAGCTTTCTTGAAGATATACAACTTTTATTAAGGAAAATTCTTCAGAAAATGTCGCTTTGATGAGCCATCCGTATGTCGTGTCGCTTTGGGATTTCCGCTAATACGAATCGGTTAGTCACTTGACCATAACTTGAGTTGTAGAACTCCAAACGACATGATTTCAGCGGCATTGGAAAGCTCGTTGAATAATCTACCACTTCCATGAAGAAGTCATCCCCTGAAAATGCCTCTAAGCTGGGTCAAATCTCCATCGAAAATAAATTACTGTTTAAGTACTTAGGAAAATTTGCTCCGTTGAACTTGTAAACTTGTGGCATCTTCTTCTAACCTCAAAAGATATGTTTTTAGACCAAAACATGTCGTTACGTGGAATCTTGGTCAATATATAATCCCGCAATGAACCACCAAAACACCAAACGTAACTCCGACATTTACACTCCGGTTACTAAACCGTACAAAAACTAATAAAAACTTATAAAAATACGATAATTTATATAATAACCACTACTTATACATTTGAATAAAACTTAGTAATTTTGACTTGATTTGATACAATAATGCTCAAAATGGTATCAATATTGGGTAAAATGTCGTAATAATGATCATAAATTTATCTCTCATCACAACCCCTACTTAGCTTTTGGTCGTCCTCGATCAAAACAAGCGATAAAACAAAATGAATAAGAGATAAATTCATGAAGATAGAAGATATAAGAGACAACCGAGATGTTGCAACCGATAGAATTACAACCAAAGCGTTAACCTCAATATAAATGTATAACAGAGTGTGTGTGACAAGCCTTTTCAATTTCCACTATCCTCTCTTGAATAAATCAAGCAAACGCACAAATATCCATTCAGATAAATCCTAATGACTTTCCTAGGTATAGCAAGAATATTTCCACACAAAGTTCTTCCGAGTACTTATTAGGATAATCCCTAAAGCATATCATTCATTTATATCGGGGATAGTCGGAAGATAGCTAAGTTTTCAACCACGCTTAATTTTTTATTTTTATTTTTTATTTTTTCTTTTGATGAACTTAATTTCACATGTGTAGCATATGCCCTCATTCCCAAAGAATAGGACATTTCGTGATAACCCCCTAGCCGGACTACTATCATCAGCGATGGGGAGCTTTTAAACCTCATAGTGATATAGGACGTTTCGTGATAACGCCCTACTGCACTCAAATCATTGGTAGCTACAACCAACATATATATAATTCATCTTTATTTTTGGTATTTTTCTTTTTATTCCACTTAACTTATATCCTTTCTATCACATTCAAACCTTCGATATTCACAATTACACGCTCAAAAGTTAGTACTAAGTTACTGCAATTATCTATAGAATAACCACTAGGATACTGAATGGATACAGTTTAAAATTTTCGCTTCAATATCAAAGGCTTACGTGAACAAGAAATTCATGTTACACAAATATATTTGGAATTACAATGCACTTACGGTTCACGTTGGTTATACACATCCAAATTGATCATTACATCTTCAAATCCATGAAATATATACCTTATACGCTTTTATTTTAATCAACTAAATAATGCTCAAAAAAGATCGAAAACTAAAGGATTTATTGATACAAAATAAGCATTAATTCCATTGCTAGACCAACGACTCCACTCCCACTTACGAACTTACATTGTCCCCAATGTAAAGTGAGTGTAAATAAGTTGTTGGGAAAGCAATGGTGCACTAAAACAAGTCAAAACAAATACTCGGATGATAAAAAGGGGTGGGTGGGTGGGTTAAAGTTATGACCGTTGTGTGTGCAAATAAAATAAAAGTATGTGAGTGTGACAATTGTAATGCAAAAGGGTAGATAAACACACCACATAAACTTTTATTGATTTAAAACACACAATATTCCACAAGAGTTGAACTAATATCCGCACACACGTTATTTGAAATTCAAAACAGACTAGATCATGAAATGTAACGATGGCAAAGTATTAACTCGAGTCTTTTATACCCGGATCCTCAAGGGTTATTTCAAATCGTTCTAACAACTTAAGTCCAAGAAATGACGATTTGAATTTTATCTTTTTCCATCGAGATTTTCGGATAACCACCTAATCGCTCCCGTTATAATGACATTCAAACATTCATCCTAAGACTTGGTGAAACAAAATGAAAATCAATCCAAGTATTAGCAAAGTATCATCCAAAGTATGAGTAATTATTATATTTAACATTTTTACGGGCTGCCTCCCGGTAGCGCTTTTGGTTAACGTCGTTTGCTCGACCAAAATGATAATGATTAACTAATATAATATACTAAACAAAACGGGATACTTCTAACAATTACTCACAAAAGCACGTAACAATTAAGCACATAATCCACTAAAAATAAATGCTTAAGGAGTAAAAGGAAGGATAGTACCCGTCATTGACTACATTTATAGTCTATAGCCAGACTTTACCGTGCTTCAGTTTTTAAGGCACTGGTGGTGGGTCATCCTCACGCACCGCATCCTTCTTCAATACCGGTTTCCAACAGAGGTTAGACAATTCCCACCAATCCAAATGATTCTTGACCTTTTCCTTTGATTTTCGAGCTTTAGGTTTGCGAGCTTTCACATTATTGCTGAAGTCATCTTCTTCAATTACCTGCGTGTTAGTACAATCCACAACAAGGGGACACAAAGTGTCTACACAAGAACTAGATTCTAGTGTAATGCATGGATATTTCAATGAATTGTAAATGTTGAAGATAACGCTCTCATGATTAACTCCCAAACTAAACTCTCCCTTACAAACATCGATGAAAGGGATATTAATATTTAAGTGCCGAAAAGTGTCGAGAAAACATGCATACTTCTCATCGTTAAACGAAGATGGTAAAGCTTCCTTGAATGACTGTGCCTTTTGAAGACATAGTGTGTCATCATTCAGTACCTTTTTCTTCAAAATATGCAGTGGATGTGGTGATGCCCTTCCAGGTTGAACCGATGTGAATTTATGTTGAGCCGGATAAGGTTCGGTTTGAAATGGCCATTTAGATTCCATATTCTTCTTATATTTACCATCTAAATCATCATCTACTTCATTATTCCCGAATTTTTCTAATCCATTACTTCCACGATCCTTCCACTTCAGTAATAACAAAGATTTACCCCACTCGCATTTCTTTCGATATTACTTGGCAATCCTTCCGAGGGTTTCTTGCTTTTACGCTTCTACTTCTCTACTCAAGTGATATTCCGATTCCTCAATGAAGCTTCTATAATTCTTATTCTCGTATCATGTCCACTCATAGATGTTTTCAACGTGCTCATATCCTTAGTAGTGACTGCACTTCATGTAAGTCATCATGGTTTCCATATTTTTAGCTTGAGTAGATATCATACCTATCGATTTTTCCATTAATTTCTCCCATTTGTTAACTCCTTCGAGTTGAGTTGAACTCGAAAGTTCTTGGTATGCTTTGAGTGGTATATTGTGGATACGATCTAGGTAATGATTGTAGATTCCGATTCGAGGTATCTTCTTGATAAACTTGATATGGATTCTTATATTGAACTGATATCTGACGGTTGTCCTTGCTTACTGTGGGGTTTCGGACCAATGAAAAGTAGGGTGATCTCTTCTAATAGCATTAAATGAGTTTGAATATGCATTATTCAAATTCTATCTTCTTGAAGAAAACTCACTTCCTCTTTTGAATATCCCGTTGGTTCTTCTTTCCTAATGACACATTATCATAATTTGAGTATTCATTGAGTACTATTTTCTCGAATTTTGATTCTTACCTTGTTGTAATCCATCAAACTTTCTACTTAAATTCTCCAAATGTGCTAGAACTTCCGTATTTGAAGTACATCCTTCTGCAAAAGCTACTTTTCTAGTGCTAGAGCCGGTTTCCCACATTCTATTGTTTTTGGAAATCTTTTCTATAGCATCGTAAACTGTTTGAGCTTCACTCATCATTAACGAACCACCACATGCATGATCTACATCTGCACGTGAATCTTTTCTTAGTTTACGACAGAAAAGTTGGATTTGCATATCCAAGGAATAACCATGATCGGGACAAGCTCTTAACAATTTTTTAAACCTTTCCCATGCATTCCCAAGTGTTTCTTCAGATCCTTGTCTAAAATTAGCAACCTCGACTTTTAATTCCAAATTCCGTCCCCGAGTGAAATATTGTTTCGAAATTCAGCTTTGAATATCCTCCCAACTAGTTAACGAGTGGTGTGGAAGAGACATAAACCAATCTCGGCTCTTCCTTTTAAAGAAAAAGGAAACATAGTCATCCTCGTTAATTCCTTATGAGCACCTTGACTTTTGGTCAGATTGCACAGTTCTTCAAGCAATGAGATAGAGATGATGATGTGGATCTTCATCATCTTCTCCTAGAAATTGGGCTCTTGCGTCAATTAAACCAAAAGATGAGACTTAATTTCAAATTATTCGCTCCTTCATTCGGTAAAAGTATGGGATTATTAGTCCGGTTTCTCCTTACGCTTTGATCACGAGATAGGTCTCGGGTTTGGCGGATTGTTACGATTATTCTCGTTCCGATCTTGATTGTTCCTATTATTATTATTCGATTATTATTAATATTAACGAGGTTTTGTCCATGCCCTAAAGCATGATCTAGCCTCTGTTCGTTTGTTTCATCACTACCTTCACCATTTCTTTATTTTTATTAGAAGATGATTCCGTTGGAGATTTTCCAAGGAGTCCTAAGTCGGGTTTGACCACGCTTACTCTCTATCCGCAATCGCTTTCGTAGCGTTTATATCAGGCTTATAAGGAGTAAGTGAGGCTTTACCGCTTACGGTCATCAACTAATTAAAATAGAAAAATGCTCGAGTTTTAAAGAAGAAGAAAATTGGTACTAAAAGAAAGTAGATACCAACGAAAAATAAAAAAGAAATGTGATAAGAAGAGTGTTGGTTTATCCTCGAAATTTTAAGCTAATACAAGTAGTAACCATAGACACAAAAAAATAGCGACTTTGTCTCCCGGCAACGGCGCCGAAAAGTCGACGTCACCAAACTGCACCTTAAAACGGCGTCAAGAAAGGGACGGACCTTTTCTAGGTTAGACGGATCCTAACCGGCGCAAAGTGCCGGGTCAAATTTGTAGTGATAAAGTGGTGAGTCAGTGTGTCGAATCCTCGTGGAAAAAGTGGTAATTCTTTTAAGTGTGGTTAAACACCAAAGAGCCGCTATTAACTCGATCTAAACCGCAATTTTATAACACATATTACTACTACTCTAACTAACATAAAATAAATGCGTAATTTAAAAGTTAATATAATATATATAGATATATAAATATATAGATACCAATATATAATTTATAGACTAGACTAGCCAAAGTATATGTAGGTGAGTTATTCTGTCTTTTCAATTAAGAGACTGTGTTCGATCTTCCTTTTTTTAGGTCCAATTGAGGGAATGAAACGGTGTACTCCTAATGTCAACAATTCCTCCTCACACGAAGCGTATGAAATTGTCATATGTCAAAAATCATCAGTCCAGGTCCACAAACGCCCCATGCTAAACTTAGTTAGTCAAAACAGGTACCGAGTACAAATCTACCCCGGATAAAAGAGGTGATTCCATTTGTCAGATGGCCGATGTTATTCAAGAGGCTCCGGTTGTCAAGCGGATCGATTTAATACAAACGGTGTAGTTTCAATTAAACTGTGATTTTAACATTATTAAGATCTCGAATACAAATTTTAATAAGATTTGTTTTACTAGGACAAATCGCTTCCGGTAGGAAATAGGATTCCGTTAATCGACGGCCATTTTTACCTCCGTTTTTTCTATTTTTACTCATATCCTCGACTTCTCCGGTCGCTTCATCGCCAGAGTTATATGTGGTATTCATCATGATTGATTACTTCTTTCCGAATATGTTATCATTACGACATTTTACCCCAATATTGATACCATTTTGAGCATTATTGTATCAAATCAAGTCAAAATTACTAAGTTTTATTCAAATGTATAAGTAGTGGTTATTATATAAATTATCGTATTTTTATAAGTTTTTATTAGTTTTTGTACCGGTTTAGTAACCGGAGTGTCGTGTCGGATTTACGTTTGGTGTTTTGGTGGTTCATTGCAGGATTATATATTGACCAAGATTCCACGTAACGACATGTTTTGGTCCTAAAAACATATCTTTTGAGGTTAGAAGAAGATGCCACAAGTTTACAAGTTCAACGGAGCAAATTTTCCTAAGTACTTAAACAGTAATTTATTTTCGATGGAGATTTGACCCAGCTTAGAGGCATTTTCAGGGGATGACTTCTTCATGGAAGTGGTAGATTATTCAACGAGCTTTCCAATGCCGCTGAAATCATGTCGTTTGGAGTTCTACAACTCAAGTTATGGTCAAGTGACTAACCGATTCAGTATTAGCGGAAATCCCAAAACGACACTCGACATACGGATGGCTCATCAAAACGACATTTTCTGAAGAATTTTCCTTAATAAAAGTTGTATATCTTCAAGAAAGCTTTCCAATGGATTTTGAATCAAGTCAATCGGACTTCTACAACTCAAATGGTGGTCAAGTGGCTAATTGATTCAATTTCGTAAAAATCCCGCAAAACGTTCGGAGTATGAATTTGCTTATCAAAAAGGCGTTTTCTGAAGAAGAGTCCTTGATGAAAGTTGAAGAATTTTCCGAGAGCTTAATTATGACGTCTGGATCATGATTTTTGGAGGTCTACAACTAAAGATATGGATTTTAGAAGTTTTATTACAATAAAATATATTCGGAAGGATCCAGAACCAGTGAGTCATCTGGTAATGATGATTCCGGACCGATCCGGCTCCATTTCAGGACCGGTCCGGCCTCCCCATATGTCTATATATACAGAAGCAAATGGAATGGATCAATTGCCCCTTTTCTTTCCCCTTTCTTCCATCTCTGTTCTTTCTCCGTCTCTGTTCTTTTTATTTTATTTTTTTGTTGTAGATCATATATACATATATCTCGATATATATATAGATCTATATCTCTTTTTGTCTTTTTATTTTATTTTCGGGCTGTATATATATACATATGTCCATGTATGTATATATATGTTTTTATATATATAAATAAATTAGTACCGTTGTAATGCTCGGGAAAATCTCGGAAGTTCGGTATTCTTTGAAGTCGTTGTAATGTCCGGAAGAGTACAACCTCTCGAATCAACAAATTGTAATCGGGTATTTTTCTAAAGTATTATGTTTGTTGTTTCTATATATATATATAAATAAAGTAGTTATAGTATCGTTATAATGGTAGAATAATTATCGAAGATTGTAGATCTGGCGGAATTGACCCGATTCAACAGATTGTAATCGGTAATTTATTCTAATATTATGATGTTTATTATAACTATGTTAAGCTAAAAATATATCTAGCCAAGATATGAATCAATTAGTTAATCTTTTGGTAAAATGAATGATCGACTCTGGTAATAATGATTAAAATCAATTATGATGAATCTCTTTCTTTCTGCGCTTAATGAAACGTTAAAATTGAAAGACCGGAGGGTAAAATTGGCCGAGTGAAAACGTGACAACGGAATCCTATTTCCTACCGAGCGATTTGTCCTAGAAAACAAATCTTATTAAAATTGTGCTCAAGATCGTATTACGTTAATTTATCTGCTTTTAATCAATATCCGAAACATTGCTCGTATGACAAAACGGGAGTGACTCTATGCTTTGGATGACATTGGACAGATTGATGAGACATATGACAATTTCATACGGCTCGTGTGAGAGGAGTTGTCTAGCTTAGAGTACACCGATTCATATATAATTTACACCTTGAATAAAGGAAGATCTGTCTCATTTATTTCTACTAAAAGATATTGATTCAAGAAAGTATTCTTGGCTAGATTCCAAAAATATATATATTATATTAGTATTTATTTACTTGTTTTACTTTATGCACTACTAACATCTAACTCTAACATTACTAACTAATCTAATCGATCTAACATAATCTAACCCGAGGAAAATGATAAACTCGCGACTTAGATCGAGTTAATAATAGCTTCTTGGTGTTTAACCCCACTTAAAAGAATTACCATGTTTTCCACGAGAATACGACTTGACTCACCGACTAGCACTACAATTTGACCCGGTACACTGCCGGTTAGGATCTGTATAGCCTAGGTAATGTCCGTCAGTTTTCTGGCGCTGTTTCCAAGATCACATATAGGTCTCGGGTTTGGTGGGTGATTATGCTTATTCCGATTCTGATTATTTCTATTCCTTGGGCATGATCAAGCCCTTGTTCCGTGTTTCATTATCGATTTGATCATTCTCCTATTTCGATTTGAAGATGATACTTGGTCAGGATTTCCCTGACTGATATGACCGCGTTTTGGGGTCTTACCGTTTCTGGTCATCAACTAACAAAAATAGAAAATGCTCGAATTTTATAGAAGAATAAAATTGGTAACTAAAAGAAGGTAGATACCAACGGAAAATAACAAACATAAACATAATTATTATAGAAATTACCCGATTACAACTGTTGATTCAGAAATCGTCTTTTTCCCAGGTATTACAACGATTTCAGCAACACCGAACCTTCGAGAATTTCCCGAGTATTACTACGATACTACTACTAATTTATTTTGGCATAAAGCCTATTTACAAACTAAGAAAGGAGAAGAAAAAGAGAAAGAAGAGGGAGAGAATATATATAGAATATTGTATATATATATTGGTACACTCCCAAATGAACTCTCTGATGCTCCCCTTTTATAGAATTTTCCCCTTCCCGGACCGGTCCTGAAAATTTGCCGGATCGGTCCGGTGTAATGATGATAATCATTACAGCTTGTCATCAGCATGTTCCCCCATGTTACTCATAATCATTACTTGTGCTGTGTAATTATATATATAATTATATATAATTACACAGTTAATCTTCTAAAAATCGTAACTTGAATTCTTGATATCAGAATGACATAATCGAACTTCCGTTGAAAAGCTCGTTGAATTCTCTACAACTTTCATCAAGACCACTTCTTCAGAAAACGTATTCTCGATGAGCCATTTGTATTATACGTCCTTTTTCGAGATTTAGAAACAATTATTCCCTTGATCATGTATATCAGTGACGCTTTATAACTTCCTTTCACTGACTTGTATTGACTTCAAAAAGTGTCGATACTGGGATTTCGCCATCTTAGGATTCTGCAATGAAATAAACACAAAATACCCGTGTAAAATAGACACAATATTCCGGTTACTAAAACCGGTACAAAAACTACAACTTTTTATTATAAATACTAACTTTTACTACTAACTATACTAAACTACAAAGATTAATATTTTATACTAATTATATCATAATTTTAGATATTTTACATAGAATTTGTCAACAAAACATAATAAAATCACGTAAATTCAATCATATAAAAATAATACATTACTCCAAAGGATAAAGGAAAAGAGAGAATGACTTCGAAACCAAAGGTTATAGATTTAGAGTCTTTACCTTTTCCACCTAAAGATCAAATTAAAAAGATTAAGACTGATCAGAAGTATGCTCGTTTCCTTGATACTTTTCGTCATATTAATGTTAATATCCTCATTATCGAAGCTCGATAAATATGCCTACCTATGGAAAGTTTTTGAAGGATATCTTGTCAAATAAGAAAAAATTAGAGAATATGAGAATATATGCCTAAATGAAGAATGTTCTGCAATTCTGCGAAGATAAGTTACCACCTAAACTAAAAGATCCTGGAAGTTTTACGATTCCGTGTGAAATTGGAGGATTTTTGTTTAAGAAGGTCTTATGTGATCCTGGAGCTAGTATAAATCTCATGTCTTATGAGGATTATAGAAAGCTAGGCATAGGAAAGCTTACTAAGATCGAAATGACTCTGCAAATGGCGAGATAGATCGATTAAGTACCCTAGAGGAATTATTGAGGACGTATTGGTTAAAGTAGACAAGTTCTATTTTCCAAGAGACTTTGTAGTTATGGAAATGGAAGAAGGATTTTCAGCGCCAGCTTATCTTAGGACGTCCATTTCTAGCTACAGGAGAACTTTAATCGATGTTCGAAGGAGAATTAATTTTGAGAGTCAATGAAGATGAAGTTGCTTTCAATATTTTCAAAGCTATGAACCATCAATACACATCACCGTAATCATGTTCTTTTATAGAAGATATTCATTCTGTCTATGATAATCGATTACCAACTTTTGAAGATAGATTAGAAGAATGTTTAACTTTATCTATCTATAAAGAAGATGAGGAAGACATTGAAATGAAAGAGATAATCCTTTCTCTAGATAAAGGAAGTTTTACTTTTAAACCACCATGGCATAAGTATTTAGAATTAGAACTAGAAGGACCGGTTCTTAAATCATCAATAGAAGATCCGCCTAAGAATGCGAATTGAAACCGTTACCTTTAAATCAAATATGCTTTTCTTGAAAATGATAACCTTTTACCGCTTATTATTTCGTCAACTTTAACGGAGCAACAAGAAGATCAATTACTAGGAATGTTGAAAAAGCATAAGAAAGCTTTTGGATGGACAGTTGCTGATATTCGATGTATTAGTCCTGAGATATGTGTTCATAAGATAATTACGAAAGAAAATGCTAAACCTTGTATTCAACCGCAACGCCGCCTCAACCCGAATTTACAGTTAATCGTTAAGAAAGAGGTTATTAAGCTATTAGAAATGGGAATAATTTTTCCTATATCGGATAGTGAATGGGTAAGTCCAACTCAAGTTGTACCAAAGAAAGGAGGTTTCACAAAGGAAAGAGAATGATAAGAATGAATGGATTCCAACAAGGAAATTACGAGGATATCGAATGTGCATTGATTTTAGAAAACTAAATGATCATACTAAGAAAGATCATCATCCACTTCCATTCATAGTACAAATGTTGGAGCGTTTAAGTGGTCATAAGTATTACTGTTTCTTAGATGGTTATTCAGGATATTTACAGATTTTCATTGCAAAGCAGAGATAGGGAAAAGACTACTTTCACTTGTCCTTATGGAACTTTTAAGTATAAAAGAATGCCGTTTGGTTTATGTAATGCTCCACTCGCTTTCAAAGATGTATGATGTCTATATTTTCCGATATGGTTGAGAAATTCTTAGAAATTTTTATGGACGACTTTAGTGTTTACGGAGACTCTTTTAATGGTCATTTGTTACACTTAGAACGAGTGTTACAACGCCGTGAGGATACCAATTTAGTGCTTAATCGGGAAAAATGTCATTTAATGGTATCGTAAGGAATTGTACTAGGACATAGAATCTCTGAAGTAGGAATTGAAGTTGATAAAGCTAAAGTCGAGGTAATCGAAAAATTGCCTCCACCAGCTTAATCTAAGAACGTTAAGAGGATTTCTTGGACATGCAGGATTTTATAGAGATTTATTGCAGATTTTTCAAAAATAGCAAAGCCTCTAAGTCATTTGCTTGAAAAAGAAGTATCTTTTAATTTTGATAATAAATGTATGGAAGCATTTAAGACCACGGAAGCGAAGTTGATTATTGCACTGATGTTGGTGGCACCAGATCGGGATTTACCTTTTGAGATTATGTGTGATGCAAGCGATTTAATTTGTAGGAGTCGCTTTTAGGTCAAAGGTATAATAGAATTCTCAAAGCTATTTACTATGCATCTCATACGTTAAATGCAAACTCAACTAAACTATGCAACTACGAAAAAGAAGCTGTTGGTGTAATTTTGCCTTAGATAAGTTTAGATCGTATATTGTTGGCTCTAAGGTAATAGTTTATACAGACCATTCAAAGATTGAAATATTTAATTGAGTAAGAAAGATGCGAAACTAAGTCTTCTTAGATGGATTCTTCTACTTCAAGAATTTGATATTGAGATTAAAGATAAAAAGGAAGTGAGAATGTAGTAGCGAGATCATCTAAGTAGAATGGAAATCGAGGAAGAAATAGGAAATGAAATTAAGGATTCGTTTCTGATGAACAACCTGCTTTTAGAATCGATATGCCTTCAACCATGCAGTTATTAAAGAAAAGAATTCCTTCTAAGGAAAATTCACCTTGGTTTGGAGATATCATTAACTACTTAACTCGTGATTACATTCCGTCTCATTGGACTTGGCAAATGAAAAAGAAGTTCTTTTATGACTTAAAATTTTATTCTTCGGGAGGAACCAGATCTTTTCCGTAAATGTTCGGATGGAATAATCGAAAAATGTGTGCCTGATAATGAAATCTTAAGTGTTTTATCGCTTTGTCATGATCGTGAGGCGGGAGGTCATCATGGAGGTTGGAAAACTCGCTTTTAAAGTTTTGCAATGTGGTTTTTATTGGCCTACACTTTATAAAGATACGTATACATATGTTAAATCTTGTGAGTCTTGTCAAAAATGGGAAATGTATCTAAAAACATGAAATGCCTATGCAACCTATTTTAGAATGTGAGTTATTTGATGTTTGGGGTATAGATTTCATGGGACCTTTCCTATATCTTTTGGAAAAGATTTATTCTTGTAATGGTAGATTATGTTTGAAATGGGTAGAAAATTTGAAGCTCTTCCCACTAATGATACTAAGGTTGTCATACGATTCCTTAAAAGAACATATTCATAAGATATGGCATTCCAAGCCGGCGATCATTAGTGATAGAGGTTCGCACTTTTGCAATCGACCATTTACTAAGTTAATGGAAAAGTATGGTGTAACGCATAAGTTAGAACGCCTTATCATCCGCAAAACCAAAGGTGGTCGTGTAGAGGTGTCAAATAGAGAGATTAAAAGAATCATAGAAAAACAAAGTGGATTCAAACCGTAAAAATCGCGCTTAGACTAGATGATGCGTTATGGGCATACGAATGCTTTTAAAACTCCAATTGGTCGTTCTCCTACAAATTAGTCTTTGGTAAATCTTGTCATCTCCTCAAAGGTAGAGTTAGAACACCGAGCATTACAGGCTATTAGATTTTTAAATTTCGATCCTAAAGGTCATCGGTGATCATAGATTACTTGATTAATGTAATTAGAAGAATTTCGCTTTGATTCATATGAAAATGCTCGATCTACAAGGAACGTCACGAAATCGTTCCATGATAAGAGAATATATAGTCGTGAGTTCCATGTAGGTGATCGAGTGTTATTGTACAATTCACGTTTAAAGTTGTTTCCAGAAAGCTTAAATCAAGATGGACATGTCCATTTAAAGTAACACGAGTTTATAAATCGAGGTCATTGAACTAATCGATGGGAATACAACTTTTATAGTCAATGGTCACAGGGTGAAGCTATTTCTGGAAGGTGAAGAAATCTCTCTGATAAATGAAGTAATGTTGCTGATCGACCCTCCGAAAGACTAAAAAGCAGTACTCTTAAAAGCTGAAAGTATCAAATTACCAGGTTTTATCTTTACTTTTTATGTCTAAACTAGTTTCGTCTTTTACCGGATGATTTAAAAGAACCTGGATGTCTTTTTAGATAGATTAGGAGTTTTGTTTTGCTTTTAAAGTTTGGTTTTAATAGAGATATCGCTTTACTATAGAAGCCTTAGTTTTTGAACAGAACAAGCAATTGTTGAGAGAGAAAAAATTGAAAGAAGTTTGTAATGGTACGTCAAGAAGCTCGATAAAGAGAAGGCGGCTAAGTTTTTAAGGAAGTGCGAGAATCTGTGGAAAAATTGAACACAATGGGCGATGTGGGAAAAATATAACTCAATCTCGAGTGAGTGTTTGAATATAATTAAGAAGGAACGATTAGGTGGTTAACCGAAAATCCCGATGGACTTCAAGACTTAATTCAAACGCTACATTTCTAGGATATAGTTTGCTTGAAAGGTATGTTAGAAATCTGGAGTTTGTAGAAATTGAAGAATTAGAAACCCCAGAGGTTCAAGTATTTTATTGTTTTTAGTTTTATAAAATTTTTGCATAACTTTGAAAATCTTATAAAATTGGATCTTTATAAAATTAAGGAGTTTTATAAAAGTTTTATAAAAAGTTTTTTAAGTTTTTAGATATTTTATAAGAATTAATATAAATTTATTGAATTTTTATAAACTTTTAAATAAGTTTTATAAAGATTTTATAAATTTTAAGAAATTGTTATAAAATTTATAAATTTTATTTTCTATTTTTATTAAGTTTTTATTGAGTTTTATAGGTTTTATATCAAAAATCCAAAAAAAAAAAAAAAAAAAAAAAAATTTTGCACATGGACCGATCCGGCCATTAATCCGGACCGGTCCGGGACAAGGTTGACCTAAAAACGGGGAAACAGCCCCTTCTTCTTCATTTCTCCTATTTTTTTTCTTTAAAACAGGCCGCCCCACCCCCCAAACCCCACCAAATCGAAATTTTTTCAAACTTTACCACAAATTCACCCCACACTACACTACCACTCAATTTCTTTCTATTTTTATCTCCTCTCTTCAACACAAGTGAAGAATTTGAAAAAGATCGAACACAAGCTCCATTTCATCCCGGAGGCTTATACGACTTTTCCGGCCACTTTTCACGGCTTTTGGTATAATTTGTTTACTCTAGTTATCAATTTCATAATTTTTATAAATTTTAGATTTATTTTCAACTGTTTTGAATTTTTCGTGTGTTGTGACATTTTATTTTGTGTTGTTTTTCTGTTGATTTTATTGTTGTTTTGCCAATTCAATATCGTAGAATGGCCTCATCCAGTCGAAAAATCTCTAAGAAAAGAAAGCCTAATATTCCAATAGAAGTACCGGTCGTAGAATTAAAAGATTTAACACCGGAAGAAGAATCTGTTAGTTTTGCTGCTACAGCTTCACCTCAAGCTAAGAATGCTTATAGGAATATCTATAGTAAATGTGGAGTTGTGTTGGAAAGAGGCTTAGATTTTGATGACTTAGGAGAGGAGGTTAGGCGTATTTTTGCAGAGACGCCAATGGTTGGATTTTGCACTCAGAGGACGAGAGAGATCAATACTACCTTAGTGGCGAGTTTTATGCGCTTTGTCTACTTTGACACCCACCGAGGGTAGTATGATGTAGTCTATTCCCTTAGGTCTGTACATGTTTCTTTTAGTCCGGAATCGATTAATGTTGTTTTAGGAGTAGAAGTTTTTCCAGATGAAGAAGATTATAGAGTCGTGTTTATGGATTAGATGATCCTGCTATGTATGAGCAGATTGCCTCTGAGAGCTCGAGAGGAGTTTGATGCTACACAGATGGGTGGACAACAGATTTAATTATGAGAAGTGTTTTAGATCCGAGGGCAATCAAAAGATTTTTGAGCCATACTCTCTATCCCACTACCAAACACACCGCTTTGGTAAAGAAGATTTATGCATTACTTGGGCGATGATTCATGATGTTAAGGTGGATGTGGGAAGATTATGTATAGAAGGGTTTTCGAGTTTATTGTTACCGCCAAGGCGGTGGAGTCACATGTACTTTCCTGGCTTTATTTCGATTTATGTCGTAGATCAGAGTTCCTTTCCTGCCTAACGACAAGTTGATGATGGCGATTTGAGTCCCTGATAGGCCCTAGTCCGAGGAGGTCTCCGAGAGGGTTCGATAGACTCGATAGTTAGACGTAGTACCCTCCACCACCCACCACCAGCCCCACCCGGTTTGAAAGATTTTCATCTTTTTCTGAGCAACAAAGAAACTTCTCTCCCAAACACCATTACATACGATATGTTTCAATCCTTAGTATCGGATGTAGCCCGAGGACAAAGCTAATATGGCTTTGTTTGCTTGAAAGCGAGTAAGTAGGCAAAGTGAAGTGATGATTTACGTAGAAGGATCTTTGAGACATGAGCGGATGCATCTTGATCCTTCTTTCGATAGAATCGCCTATCCGCCTGTCAATCTAACCCATATACGTTACTGAATGGATAGCACCTATTCCACCATCTCGTAGCTTTCATCATATGCCAAATCCTTTTGGAAGCCGCCTAGTGGTCGTGGTGTCTTTTATACAGTGTTCTCGGTGTA
This sequence comes from Gentiana macrophylla, assembly GCA_026214975.1. NCBI lineage: Eukaryota > Viridiplantae > Streptophyta > Magnoliopsida > Gentianales > Gentianaceae > Gentiana > Gentiana macrophylla. Next base: position 1,322,570 of record CM047812.1, on the reverse strand, counting down.
GTTACATCTAGTTTGGGAGGATTTTCGATTTTGCAAGGATGACGTCAAGTATGAGTTCGATGGATCTCGGCGATTCGCCGGATCACGACTACGTTTCCCACGACCGATTCGTCATCGGTTCCAAGTATGAATGATCCAGTTTACACTGCTGATGATGATGATGTTGACATTGTTTGAGTTTAAACAACTTTTATTATTTCTAAACATTTTATGACTGTTTATTTTATTTTCTGCATTTTAACTTTAGTTGATAAGTTTGCTAGTTTAACAAGTTTTCGATTTCATTAATCATATTTTGTCGTGAGCGTAAATTTATTTTTAATAGTATTTAATAATAAAAAATCAAAAATCTAAAAAAATATATTTATCATTCGCGTGTCGTATTCGTGTGTCGTTTTATCCGTATCGGTGAGATAATATTTACACTACCTTTATAGCCTCTCAAATAGCTTGAAGTCTATTAAAGTGAACAAAGAAAACTTGAATTTTACAACCTTCATACGGTAAAAATATTTTAAGGCCGGACCAGTCCGGCCATTTTCAGGATCGGTCCGGGAATAAAAACTGCTGAGTCATGTTGAGAGTTCTAATGTGCAGCCACGTACACTCTCAATTTTGTCCATTTAAGGAAACAAGCTGAGAGTAAACAATTTACAAATTCACTCTTTTACTTTTACCTTTCTATCTGTTGATTTCTTTTCATCTGTTTCAACTAAAATGTCAAACCGATCATCACCATCAGTCAATTCATACGATCCAGAGGAAAGTTGATGTTTTGTCCCGAATCTGTGAGCTTCAAATGTTCATTTGTTGGTGAATGCGAGGTTTGCAAATTCTCCTATTGATGGAAAGGGTATCAATTTTGAAAAAATTGATCGATTCGAAGGGATTTAATTCGCACTCAAGGATGGAAAAAATTTGTTAAGCAACCTCGAGGAAGAATTAATGTTTCTATTGTTGGGAATTTTATTCAAATCTTCTCATCTTACTACGGTAGATCCGTCACGACTTATATCCGTTCGTGGTACACTTATTCACTGTCACCTCATATTATCAATCATATCTACGAGATACCGATTTTCAATCAAATCCATAATCTTCATTATGAATATCAATGGGATTAGGGGAACTCTTGTCATGTTGTTAACTATGTCACGGAAGCTTTTCCGTATTTGTTTCCAGAGTTCGATCAAAATTACGATTCTACCACTTCACTTTCTCGCTGCTCATCCGAGAGCATGGAAACACTTCATTAACTCACGAGTCTATCCGACTAGTGACTTTGCATGGGTTAGTGATAGTGAGATACTTCGTGTTTGCATTGATAACCTGGAGCTTATGTGGACCTGGGGATTTTGATTTTTAGACGGCAAAGAAACTTTGCGATGGAACGGTATAATAATGGAAGGCCGATGCCTTTTGCTTGGTTACTTTCAAGGTTATGTATTCATTTGAATGAAGTCCCCAAAATTGCTTCGATGAGATATATCCGTCTCGTGATTGTCGTAGAGGATTGCTACCGGTAGAGAATCCGGTTGTTAAACAACTATTTAAGATAGTTGTTAGTGGTTTTATTTAATTTAGTTTAAGTTTGGTTTGCTTTAATAAGTTAAAGTTGCTTAAGGTTAGTAAGTTAATAGTAAGTTTGTTTTATTTTTAGTCCGTAATAGTTTCTTTTTGTTTAATATATATGTTGTTTGATTTTAATATATGTGTGTTATCGATGTTTATAACGATCATCTATAATTTTAATTTAATTTTCGAACCTACTTTTTCATACTTATTGAACATCGGACGATGTCACTTAGTAAGTGGGGAGTAGAGTTAGGTTTGAAAATTCATTAAAATTTTCAAAAAATAAAAATAATTATAAAATATAACCTTTTTCATATAAATTAGTACTTTAATTACTTATTTCTTAGTTTTAATTTTTCTTGAATAATTTAAGTTGGTTAATATATGAATAAAAATGATATAATTCGAGAGGATTAATTTTTGATTTAGTAAAATATATTAGATATATAATGAATATGTTTTATATCTTTTATAAGATTTTTAAGATTTTGAGTATGTATAACTAAATAATTTTTATCAAATATTTCTTTTATGGAATTATTCAAGTAATTTTATATTTATAAATAAATTTTTAGATAATTTTCTTTTAAGATTAATTATGAATTTGGAATCAAAATTAGAAATGATGATTTTTGGCACCACAAAAATATAACTATAGCCAAATAACCTACTCCGAATAAAATTTCCAATTTTGAACCCACCTCACCTTTTAAAGAGTGATCAAGACCTCACTCGAATTTTAGCCATTTTGATTAAATAGAAATTTCCGATCTTTAGCTTGTTTTGGTCTACATTTCTTTGACATCCTTCGAGTTTGTACGTCACTTATGAGAGGAGATGATGACGAAAAAAGTTAAGAGTTGAGAAAAATGGTATATCTTTGAGATTGGAATGAGTTCGATATGTTAGATTTTTAAGAATTAAAGCACCATTTTTACACGTAATAAATCAAATATCAAGTATCTTCCTATCTTTGATCGACCAAATATATGTCTCATGATAGTAGTCCAAATGGGGATTATCTCGAAATGTCCTATTGCCGAGGATGAAGGCATAAGTCGAATCAAAAGATCTCAAGAATGATTACGTGTTTAAGGAAACCGACTCAAATTTTAGATCGAAAGAGTAGTACTCCGATCAATCTTGATGAAGCAATGCTTGTGAATTTGATTATTTACACACACTCACGCTTTAGTTCTTAATGTTTGTTAAAAAAATAAAAAAAAAAAGAGAGAAAAATCAAAAAATAGTTGGAATAAAAGGATGTTACTAATCGAATCGTTTTTGATCAAGAATGTGAAGACGTAGTAATGCATTTACTTACATCTTTCTCTTTTTGATTTCCTTTTCTATCTTTTCGATTAACCAATGTCCTATCCTAATATATTAAGCCACTATGTCTTCTATCTGACTTAGTTAAATGATTCCAGAAATTCGTAATAATCGAGATAGAAAGTATTTCTAATATTTTATTTATATTTCTGAATTATTGCATGCATGTTTCCATCTAATTCATATTTGATACTTAATTCATTTAAGTTATATAATCTCCCTTTCTTAAATTTCTATAAAATTTATAAATTATATGTTTGTAATATTGATGATATATATTACTTTTGAAATTTTAATCTGATCAATTTATTATCTTGTTATTTATATATTACCGCTTATTTTTGCTCGAGGACGATCAAAAGCTAAGTGGGGAGTAATTTGATGTATTATTTTTATATGATTGAATTTACGTGATTTTATTATGTTTTGTTGACAAATTCTATGTAAAATATCTAAAATTATGATATAATTAGTATAAAATATTAATCTTTGTAGTTTAGTATAGTTAGTAGTAAAAGTTAGTATTTATAATAAAAAGTTGTAGTTTTGTACCGGTTTTAGTAACCGAATATTGTGTCTATTTTACACGGGTATTTTGTGTTTATTTCATTGCGAGAATCCTAAGATGAATCAAATCCCGAGTATCGACACTTTTTGAAGTCAATACAAGTCGGTGAAAGGAAGTTATAAAGCGTCAACCGATATACATGATCAAGGAATAATTGTTTCTAAATCTCGAAAAGGACGTATAATACAAATGGCTCATCGAGAATACGTTTTACAAGAAGTGGTCTTGATGAAAGTTGTAGAGAATTCAACGAGCTTTTCAACGGAAGTTCGATTATGTCATTCGATATCAAGAATTCAAGTTACGATTTTTAGAAGATTAATCGTGTAATTATATATAATTATATATATAATTACACAAAGACAAATAATGATTATGAGTAACATGGGGAACATGTTGATGACAAGTCGTAATGATTATCATCATTACACCGGACCGATCCGCAAATTTTCGAGACCGGTCCGGGAAGGGGAAAATTTATAAAAGGAGCGTCGAGAGTTCATTTGGGAGTGTACCAATATATATATACAATATTCTATATATATTCTCTCCTCTTCTTTCTCTTTTCTTCTCCTTTCTTAGTTTGTAAATAGGCTTTATGCCAAAATAAATTAGTAGTAGTATCGTAGTAATACTCGGGAAATTCTCGAAGGTTCGGTGTTATTTGAAATCGTTGTAATACACGGGAAAAAGACGATTTACGAATCAACAGATTGTAATCGGGTAATTTCTAAATAATTATGTTTATGTTTGTTATTTTCTTCTTTTTAGTTTTTATAATGTTATTAGGCTAGATCTAATAACTAGCCAAAGTTATGTAATCGTATTATTTCGATCTTTTCGTTAAAAGAATGATGTTAAAATAAAATTGACTAAAATTGAGTAAAATGAATCTTTTTCTATTTCGCTACGTAATGATAACATATTCGGAAAGAAGTAATCAATCATGATGAATACCACATATAACCTGGCGATGAACTGACCAGAGAAGTCGGGATATGAGTAAAAATAAAAACCGGAGAGGTAAAATGGCCGTCGATTAACGGAATCCTATTTCCTACCCGGGGCCAGATTTGTCCTAGTAAAACAAATCTTATTAAAATTTGTATTCGAGATCTTAATAATGTTAAAATCACAGTTTAATTGAAACTACACCGTTTGTATTAAATCGATCCGCTTGACAACCGGAGCCTCTTGAATAACATCGGCCATCTGACAAATGGAATCACCTCTTTATCCGGGGTAGATTTGTACTGCACTTTTGCTTTGACTAACTAAGTTTAGCATGGGGCGTTGTGGACCTTGGGTGATGATTTTTGACATATGACAATTTCATACGCTCGTGTGAGGAGGAATTGTTGACATTAGAGTACACCGTTTCATTCACTCAATTGGACCTAAAAAAGGAAGATCGAACACATTCTATTAATTAAAAGATCGAATAACTTAATTACATATACTTTGGCTAGTCTAGTCTATAAATTATATATTGGTATCTATATATTTATATATCTATATATATTATATTAACTTTTAAATTACGCATTTATTTTATGTTAGTTAGAGTAGTAGTAATATGTGTTATAAAATTGCGGTTTAGATCGAGTTAATAGCAAACTCTTTGGTGTTTAACCACACTTAAAAGAATTACCACTTTTTCCTCGAGGATTCGACACTGACTCACCACTTTATCACTACAATTTGACCCGGTACACCGCCGGTTAGGATCCGTCTAACCTAGAAAAGGTCCATCCCTTTCTTGACGCCGTTTCTAAGGTCCGGTTTGGTGATTTTATTTTGTGTTGTTTTTCCTGTTGATTTTATTGTTGTTTTGCCAATTCAATATCGTAGAATGGCCTCATCCAAATAAAAATCTCTAAGAAAAGAAAGCCTAATATTCCAATAGAAGTACCGGTCGTAGAATTAAAAGATTTAACACCGGAAGAAGAATCATTAGTTTTGTTTGCATGACTTCACCTCAAGCTAAGAATGCTTATAGGAATATCTATAGTAAATGTGGAGTTGTGTTGGAAAGAGGCTTAGATTTTGATGACTTAGGAGAGGAGGTTAGGCGTATTTTTGCTGAGACGCCAATGGTTGGATTTTGCACTCGGAGGACGGAGAGAGATCAATACTACCTTAGTGGCGAGTTTTATGCGCTTTGTCTACCTTGACACCCACCGAGGTAGTATGATGTAGTCTATTCCCCTTAGGTCTAGACATGTTTCTTTTAGTCCGGGCCGATTAATCTTTGCTTTTAGAGTAGAAGTTTTTCCAGATGAAGAAGATTATAGAGTCATTTATGGATTAGATGATCCTGCTATGTATGAGCAGATTGCCTCTGGGAGCTCGAGGAGTTTGATGCTACAAAGAGTGGGTGGACAACAGATTTAATTATGGGAAGTGTTTTAGAGATCTGAGGGCAATCAAAAGATTTTTGAGCCATACTCTCTATCCCACTACCAAGCACACCGCCTTTGGTAAAGAAGATTTATGCATTACTTGGGCGATGATTCATGATGTTAAGGTGGATGTGGGGAAGATTATGTATAGAAGGGTTTTCGAGTTTATTGTTACTGCCAAGGCAGGGAGTCACATGTACTTTCCTGGCTTTATTTGATTTATGTCGTAGATCGGGAGTTCCTTTCTGCCTAACGACAAGTTGATGATGGCAGATGAGTCCCTGATAGGCCCTAGTCTGAGGAGGTCTCCAGAGGGTTCGATAGAACTCGATAGTTAGACGTAGTACCCCTCCACCGCTCCACCAGTTTCCACCGGTTTCACATTTTCATCTTTTTCTGAGCAACAGCAAACTTCTCTCCCAAACACCATTACATACGATATGTTTCAATCCTTAGTATCAGATGTAGCCCGAGGACAGGCTAATATGGCTTTGTTTGTTTGAAAGCGAGTAGGCGGTGGGAGTGATGATTTACGTAGAGGATCTTTGACACGAGCGGATGCATCTTGATCCTTCTTTCGATAGAACGCCTATCCGCCTGTCAATCTAACCCGTATACGTTACGGAGAATGGATAGCACCTATTCCACCATCTCGAGCTTTCATCATATGCCAAATCCTTTTGGAAGCCGATCTAGTGGTGGTCGTGGTGTCTTTTATACGAGTTCTCGAGTGCGATTACATCTAGTTGGGGAGGATTTTCGGATTTTGCAAGGATGACGTCAAGTATGAGTTCGATGGATATCGATGGCAGATTCGATTCGGATCACGACTCACGTTTCCACGCCCGCCGATTCGTCATCGGTTCCAAGTATGAATGATCCAGCTTTACACTCACGATGATGATGATGTTGACATTGTTTGATTTTAAACAACTTTTATTATTTCTAAACATTTTATGACTGTTTAATTTATTTTCTGTATTTTAACTTTAGTTGATAAGTTTGCTAATTTAACAAGTTTTTGATTTCATTAATCATATTTTGTCGTAGTCGTAAATTTATTTTTAATAGTATTTAAATATTTCATAAAAAAAAAAAAAAAAAAAAAAAAAAAAAAAAAAAAAAAAAAAAATCTAAAAATATATATTTATCATTCGCGTGTCGTATTCGTGTGTCGTTTTATCCGTATCGGTGAGATAATATTTACACTACCTTTATAGCCTCTCAAATAGCTTGAAGTCTATTAAAGTGAACAAAGAAAACTTGAATTTTACAACCTTCATACGGTAAAAAATATTTTAAGCCGGACCATCCGCCATTTTCAGGATCGGTCCGGGAATAAAAACTGCTGAGTCATGTTGAGAGTTCTAATGTGCAGCCACGTACACTCTCAATTTTGTCCATTTAAGGAAACAAGCTGAGAGTAAACAATTTACAAATTCACTCTTTTACTTTTACCTTTCTATCTGTTGATTTCTTTTCATCTGTTTCAACTAAAATGTCAAACCGATCATCACCATCAGTCAATTCATACGATCCAGAGGAAGTTGATGTTTTTGTCCCGGAATCTAGAGCTTCAAATGTTCATTTGTTGGTGAATGCGAGGTTTGCAAATTCTCCTATATTGATGGAAAGGGTATCAATTTTGAAAAATTGATCGATCGGAAGGATTTAATTCGGACTCCAGGATGGAAAAATTTGTTAAGCAACCTCGAGGAAGAATTAATGTTTCTATTGTTAGGAATTTTATTCACTTTCTTTCTATCACTTACGGTAGATCCGTCACAAACTTATATCTGCTCGTGGTACACTTATTCACCACACCTCATATTATCAATCATATCTACGAGATACCGATTTTCAATCAAATCCATAATCTTCATTATGAATATCAATGGGGATTAGGGAACTCTTGTCATGTTGTTAACTATGTCACGGAAGCTTTTCCGTATTTGTTTCCGTAGTTCGATCAAAATTACGATTCTACCACTTCACTCTGCTGCTTCATCTGAGAGCATGGAAACACTTCATTAACTCACGAGTCTATCCGACTAGTGACTTTGCATGGGTTAGTGATAGTGAGATACTTCTGTTGTTTGCATTGATAACCGGAGCTTATGTGGACTGGGGATTTTGATTTTTAGACGGCGATAAACTTTGCGAGTGAACGGTATAATAATGGAAGGCCGATGCCTTTTGCTTGGTTAATTTCAAGGTTATGTATTCATTTGAATGAAGTCCCTGAAATTGCTTCTGATGAGATATATCCGTCTCGTGATTGTCGTAGAGGATTGCTACCGGTAGAGAATCCGGGTTGTTCGTCAACTATTTAAGATAGTTGTTAGTGGTTTTATTTAATTTAGTTTAAGTTTGGTTTGCTTTAATAAGTTAAAGTTGCTTAAGGTTAGTAAGTTAATAGTAAGTTTGTTTTATTTTTAGTCTGTAATAGTTTCTTTTTGTTTAATATATATGTTGTTTGATTTTAATATATGTGTGTTATCGATGTTTATAACGATCATCTATAATTTTAATTTAATTTTCGAACCTACTTTTTCATACTTATTGAACATCGGGACGATGTCACTTAGTAAGTGGGGGAGTAGAGTTAGGTTTGAAAATTCATTAAAATTTTCAAAAATAAAAATAATTATAAAATATAACCTTTTTCATATAAATTAGTACTTTAATTACTTATTTCTTAGTTTTAATTTTTCTTGAATAATTTAAGTTGGTTAATATATGAATAAAAATGATATAATTCGAGAGGATTAATTTTTGATTTAGTAAAATATATTAGATATATAATGAATATGTTTTATATCTTTTATAAGATTTTTAAGATTTTGAGTATGTATAACTAAATAATTTTTATCAAATATTTCTTTTATGGAATTATTCAAGTAATTTTATATTTATAAATAAATTTTTAGATAATTTTCTTTTAAGATTAATTATGAATTTGGAATCAAAATTAGGAATGATGATTTTTGGCACCACAAAAATATAACTATAAATGCCAAATAACTCACCACGAATAAAATTTCCAATTTTGAACCCACCTCACCTTTTTTAAAGAGTGATCAAGACCTCACTCGAATTTTAGCCATTTTGATTAAATAGAAATTTCCGATCTTTAGCTTGTTTTGGTCTACATTTCTTTGACATCCTTCGAGTTTGTGCGTCTTATGAGAGGAGATGATGACGAGAAAAAGTTAAGAGTTGAGAAAAATGGTATATCTTTGAGATTGGAATGAGTTCGAGATATGTTAGATTTTTAAGAATTAAAGCACCATTTTTACACGAATAAATCAAATATCAAGTATCTTCCCTATCTTTGATCGACCAAATATATGTCTGATGATAGTAGTCCAGCTAGGGGATTATCTCGAAATGTCCTATTGCTGAGGATGAAGGCATAAGTCGAATCAAAAGATCTCAAGAATGATTACGTGTTTAAGGAAACCGGACTCGAAATTTTAGATCGAAAGAGTAGTACTCCGATCAATCTTGATGAAGCAATGCTTGTGAATTTGATTATTTACACACACTCACGCTTTAGTTCTTAATGTTTGTTAAAAAAAAAAAAAAAAAAAAAGAGAGAGAAAATCAAAAATAGTTGGAATAAAAGGATGTTACTAATCGAATCGTTTTTGATCAAGAATGTGAAGACGTGAGTGCGCATTTAATTTACATCTTTCTCTTTTTGATTTCCTTTTATCTTTTTCGATTAACCAATGTCCTATCCTAATATATTAAGCCACTATGTCTTCTATCCGACTTAGTTAAATGATTCCGAAATTGTAATAATCGAGATAGAAAGTATTTCTAATATTTTATTTATATTTCAATTATTGCATGCATGTTTCCATCTAATTCATATTTGATACTTAATTCATTTAAGTTATATAATCTCCTTTCTTAAATTTCTATAAAATTTATAAATTATATGTTTGTAATATTGATGATATATATTACTTTTGAAATTTTAATCGATCAATTATATTATCTCATTATTTATATATTATCGCTTATTTTTGCTTTATGACGATCATCAAAAGCTAAGTGGGGAGTAATTTGATGTATTATTTTTATATGATTGAATTTACGTGATTTTATTATGTTTTGTTGACAAATTCTATGTAAAATATCTAAAATTATGATATAATTAGTATAAAATATTAATCTTTGTAGTTTAGTATAGTTAGTAGTAAAAGTTAGTATTTATAATAAAAAGTTGTAGTTTTTGTACCGGTTTTAGTAACCGGAATATTGTGTCTATTTTACACGGTATTTTGTGTTTATTTCATTGCGAGAATCCTAAGATGAATCAAATCCTTAGTATCGACACTTTTTTGAAGTCAATACAAGTCGGTGAAAGGAAGTTATAAAGCGTCACCGATATATACATGATCAAGGGAATAATTGTTTCTAAATCTCGAAAAGGACGTATAATACAAATGGCTCATCGAGAATACGTTTTACGAAGAAGTGGTCTTGATGAAAGTTGTAGAGAATTCAACGAGCTTTTCAACGGAAGTTCGATTATGTCATTCGATATCAAGAATTCAAGTTCACGATTTTTAGAAGATTAAGCGTGTAATTATATATAATTATATATATAATTACACAAAGACAAGTAATGATTATGAGTAACATGGGGAACATGTCGATGACAAGTCGTAATGATTATCATCATTACACCGGACCGATCCGCAAATTTTCGAGACCGGTCCGGGAAGGGAAAATTTATAAAGGGGAGCATCGTAGAGTTCATTTGGGAGTGTACCAATATATATATACAATATTCTATATATATTCTCTCCTCTCTTCTTTCTCTTTTTCTTCTCCTTTCTTAGTTTGTAAATAGGCTTTATGCCAAAATAAATTAGTAGTAGTATCGTAGTAATACTCGGAAATTCTCGAAGGTTCGGTGTTTCTTTGAAATCGTTGTAATACCCGGAAAAGAGACGATTTACGAATCAACAGATTGTAATCGGGTAATTTCTATAATAATTATGTTTATGTTTGTTATTTTCTTCTTTTAGTTTTTATAATGTTATTAGGCTAGATCTAATAACTAGCCAAAGTTATGTAATCGTATTATTTCGATCTTTTCGTTAAAAGAATGATGTTAAAATAAAATTGACTAAAATTGAGTAAAATGAATCTTTTTCTATTTCGCTACGTAATGATAACATATTCGGAAAGAAGTAATCAATCATGATGAATACCACATATAACTTTGGCGATGAACCCACCGGAGAAGTCAGGATATGAGTAAAAATAGAAAAACCGGAGGGTAAAAATGGCCGTCTGATTAACGGAATCCTATTTCCTACCCGGGGGCAGATTTGTCCTAGTAAAACAAATCTTATTAAAATTTGTATTCGAGATCTTAATAATGTTAAAATCACGCTTTAATTGAAACTACACCGTTTGTATTAAATCGATCCGCTTGACAACCGGAGCCTCTTGAATAACATCGCCATCCGACAAATGGAATCACCTCTTTTATCCGGGATAGATTTGTACTCGCACTGCTTTTGACTAACTAAGTTTAGCATGGGCGGTTGTGGACCTTGGACTGATGATTTTTGACATATGACAATTTCATACGCTCGTGTGAGGAGGAATTGTTGACATTAGAGTACACCGTTTCATTCACTCAATTGGACCTAAAAAGGAAGATCGAACACATTCTATTAATTGAAAAGATCGAATAACTTAATTACATATACTTTGGCTAGTCTAGTCTATAAATTATATATTGGTATCTATATATTTATATATCTATATATATTATATTAACTTTTAAATTACGCATTTATTTTATGTTAGTTAGAGTAGTAGTAATATGTGTTATAAAATTGCGGTTTAGATCGAGTTAATAGCAGCTCTTTGGTGTTTAACCACACTTAAAAGAATTACCACTTTTTCCTCGAGGATTCGACACCTGTCACCACTTTATCACTACAATTTGACCCGGTACACTCGCCGGTTAGGATCCGTCTAACCTAGAAAAGGTCTGTCCCTTTCTTGACGCCGTTTCTAAGGTCTGGTTTGGTGACGTCAACGCCCGTCCAGTCCCTAACGTGCAGGTAAACGAGCGTTTGGAATTATTGGACGTACGTCCGTTCCAGAATTTTCAATCCTGCTCTGATTTGAAGAATCAGACGGGCGTCTGTAATTCTAAACGCCCGTCCGGTCGGTTTTCAAGGCAGACGAGCGTCTAAAAAGTGGAACGCCCGTCCAGTGCTGAGATTTCCTTTGAACGTTCGTCCGTAATGCAGTCCAGGTTCTGGTTTTTCTTGATTTTATTTTTAATGCTTTTATTTGATGTGGATTTTTCATATGAGCTTCTGTGGCTAATTGATGTTTACATAGATGTTCTGAACTTATATGTTTTTACCTTTCCATCTATGAATCCATGTTAGATAATTGATCAATTCCTTATACATGATTCATCTATGCAAGTTATAGTCACTGTCGGTTCTCGTACGCTATAACTGGTCTTATTGTTATTTAGTAGCTAATGTCGGTTTCCGTATGCTACATACCGCTGTGATAAATCTTTTAAGCTTTGAGACTTACGTGCTTCCTTTGTTTTTATAACTCATTTGGGTAGTAACTGTCGGTTTTCCGTTGCTACGATGGAAACCATATGAGTTATATCTGTATAGTATAGCTAACTGTTGGTTTTCCATAATGCTATCACTTTCAACGAGTCTTAAAGCGCGCTCTACACCGCAAGTAATGAACAAAGACTGCTCGTTTATCGTAACTTTGTCATTATTTGGTAGACGTTTATTATATACATGTCGTGTTGCAAATGAGTGGGCTAGTTTTCTTTCTTTTATTTTCTTTTATTTTTGCATATCATTTAGATGCATATCATTTAGTTGCATGTCATCTAGTTGCATTGTTTTTTTGTTTTTATTTCTCTTGAGTGTAGTTAACTGTCGGTTTCCGTAATACTACCTCGTTTTTATTTTATTTTTAGGATTTTTCATGTAGTTTGCATTGTATTGCATTTTCATGTAGTTGCACCTAGCCTACGAGTTGTGAATGTTCCATGTATATGTATTCCATCTTTATATGAGCTTAAATTTGAAATATCTCTATATCTCCTTTTCCATGTGCTTTATATATGTAATCTTTTCTTTTTCCCCGTAGACTCTTTTTGCACCGATCAAGTCTGCAGGATACTTTCTATAGCTATTGTGCACTTTAAAGATGTATTCGATTTACCTGTGATGCTCACGATCTCATCGAGCTATGCAAGCAATCCTGGTTCTTGTTGGTTCCTCCAAATTGCCGACATCCAATCACCTAAGTTCTCTAATTTATTATTTCTGTATAACTTGAGGACAAGTTGCAATCTAAGTGTGGGGAAGGGATAGATGATTTATGTGTCTACTTTCGTTTGCTCATATTTTTAGTAAATCTATGAAAAGTGCTTAATTTTCAAATTTTTGTTTTATCCTTAGTAGACAAAGGCATATCTTTTGCTTGAGTTTATATCATTTTGTTATATTCTGTATATTTAGTAATTTTAGTTGTTTCACCCGACACTCTTTTCACATGCCATAGTAAATGATGAGCTAAATGTTGAAAGCCTACCCATTTTAGTTGTAGATTTTTGATGATTATAGCATGTTTCTTTGCTTATGTACAATTCTTGAAAAGTTTAGTAGTTTGTATTCTAGGATTAAAGTATGACATCACTGTGAATATCTGTAAGTTTGAATGTGATAAGTGAAACGTGATTAAGTCTTTGCAACAAGAATAAATTGTTTACTTGAGGTGTTATGCTCATTGGTCTCAGGCTACTTTAGAAAATAATCTTTTCCACCGCCAAATGTAAATCTCTAAGTAAACATAATTGTAATTGTGTGTGTCGGAAGTCGGTTTATGATTTGGGTGAGGTAGGTGTACCACCATATGTCCTATTCCACTATGATGACCAAAAACTCACGATAGTCGGTTTTTATAGTCGCCTTATGATTGGAGTAAGGTAGGGATTATCTTGAAATGTCCTATTCTCGCTATGAGGGCAAAAGCTTATTCTCGATGTGTGTTAGAAAAGTGTGAAAAAAGTGAAAATATTGAAATATATTATTATGAATAAGTAAGGACTTAGTTATCGTTAATCTTATACCCAAAGATAAACTAAAGGATATGTTGTAGAGATTATCCTCTGAGTCCATCGAAAATGTTTTAGATATTCTCTACTATTTCTTTTTGGGATATGTATGTTTTGTAAAGTGCTCATTATAATTTTTGAATATTTCTAACTTAGATGGGAAACCGGGCTAGTTTTGGTTTGAATAACTTTCAAATTGTGGAACTTAGTGGAAATTTATTATGGCTATGCACACACTCACTTGGGTGAACTTCTAAGTTATTGAATATACTTTATATTTGTATAGATGTTTATTTGTCTGGAGCTTGACTTTGTTCTGTTTTGCTCGAGGACGAGCAAAAAGCTAAGTGTGGGGGTGTTGTTAAGGGCTAAATTGTAGTATTTATACATATATTCTATATATCAATTTTCTCCCATATATGTATGATTTTCATAGAAATCGAGCTTATAATTGATTAATTGAGTAAATGGTGTTTTTAATAGTTAAATATGAAAACGTATCGATTTATATGCTTATTTGGTGATTTTATGTTGTTTTGGAATCGTGTTACGTTTTGGTATGTTTTTCGATGTGTGTAGATACATATCTTTGATTTGGAAGAGGCTAAAGTCGAATTTGAAGTGTTGATGAAGAGATAGAGATGATACAAGATGGATAAAGATGGAAGAATCAAGATAATTATCAAGGAATCGAAGTCCAAAGAAAGCCGACGAAGCGTTCATCTGAGGCCGACGAGCGTCCGAGAAGCGTTTATATCGAGCGGGCGTCGATAAAGCGAACGTCGTCCAGGAGCTAATTCACATCTGAGAGCTCAGACGTTGGATGAATCGGCGTCCATCTCCGTCCAAGCATTACGGGACGGGCGTCCGTTATTTAAACGAAGCGTCCACCGCGCGTTCGATCAGAGAACCGACTTAGGTTATCAGAGCGAAATTGACTTAGTTTTATTATAAAAGCACAAAGCGACCCCAAACCCTAAATTCATTCGTAAATTTCTTCACATCAAAAGAGAGGCCGTGAGCGCATCTTGAGAGTTTGAAGGCCGGTCACCCGAGCCTTGTGCTCGGGTGAACCGAGGTTAGATTAGAGTAGTTTAGATGCTTTTCGTTTTGTTCTTGGATCAATTCATGTATGAGACTATGTGAGTTCTTCTTGATTTATTCAATTCAGTTTTTCTTCATGATTGTTGATTTATTTTGTATCTTTTCTATGTGTTTATGATGCCATGAGAATAGATTGAAAGATTTGTTTTCTATTGATGTTTATAATACGGAAGTTGCATAAACCTTAGATCATCATAGAAAGATAGGGTTTTTAGCCGTTGATTATGTGACAAATTAATTGGTTAGATTCCTAGGTTGTTAGATTCGATTATACGAGAGTAACTTGAATCTACACCCGTCGTTTTGTTTGGTAAATCAGTCTCAACACTCGAAAGATGAGAGATAGATAATTGAATTCGCTACGAAAGTAGGAGTTCATAGCTTGAGAGATAAGTTCACTAAGAGATTGGGGATTTGTGTCTCGTGAAAGGGTGAAACCACAAACTGAATTAAAATCATGAGATGAACTAGGATTGAGATCACTTGGTTTGTACATTGTTTGAGCCCATGTATCGTTAGTTTAGTTTAGTTTTATTTCGTTTTAGCTTAGATTTAGTTTACTTGTTCTATGTGTTATTTGTTCGTTCTTTCGTTTATTTGTTTTCTTGAGTAACAATTGTTAGGTGTGATGCCCGAAAGACAATTTTTTGTAATTGTTTTATTTAATAAATGAAATGATATTATTATTCATATTTATTATTCTCATAATCACCGATGTGACAATAGTATTTACACTACAGAAAACCCTGAGTATATCGTTTATGTAATCACTTAACTCAGTGTATGAGACATACACGGGAGGATTGAGTTAGTGAATATGTACTTAAAATACAATTAGTCCGTAGTAAAGTTAATCGAGAGTATCGGGTCTCCCCTTTAACGTACTATTAATGCGCCCATAACACGATAGGTGTGATCGTCTTATCCGGACTTTCGGTTAAGGGAACCTAATGGGGCATTTATATATGATAGATATATCATATAGAAATTTGGACCGATTTGATCTGAGTTCTCAATATAATTACAGTAATTGAGAGGTCTTATCGAATCATTAGATGATCATATTATGGATATATCTTAATCTGAGGTGATCACGAATGATCGCTTGAATCGGTGAGAGGTTTGACTTGACGGTTAAGGATTACACCGAGTCAGTGATCCGAATTACCCCATCTTGGCATTGTATCTTGGATTGAGTGAGTAGTCCGTTTATCACGGATCACGGAATCCATTCCTTCCATTTATGGAAGTAGATAGACGATTCCTTTATAAGTTAATCCTGACATTGATCGATCCATGGGGTTCATATTACACCGATTAGCTACCAAAGTGAGTTATTTGAATTATTGATCACTAGGGGGTTAATGGTAAGTAAGGACAAGATGTTCTCGAAAAGGGTTAACGGTAACTTCCCGATTTAGAATGAATAGATCTATGGAGGATTAATCCATATGAAATGATTATATCAATGGGCGCTTATTACTTTCTCGTGAGGAGATAAATATAATCTTATAATCGGAGGAGTGCGATCACGGGATTATGGTGGCATATTCTGTGATTGATTTATCGAATATAATTATTCTGCATTCATAAGATAATTATTTATTTGATTTATCGGAGCGATTGATTATTTGTCCATGGTCCCCGACGTGCCTCCTAATATAGCATAGATATTCTCGGACGTCGAATCCTAATAATATTAATTTAGTTCATGTTGGACTTTATTAAAACGATATGTGAATTAATTGTTTAGTGGACTATTAAATTAGTTGGGCTAAATAATTAAATATGTGGAAAAGACATTTTCCACAATCTTGGCCCAATTATTGTGTAATGGCAAAAATTAATATTGACTAGGTCAATATATACAAATTTCGCCCCATGTGATTGTTTTTAACAAGGAATTAGTTTTCTTGTGTATTAAAAGACATGTATGCATAAAATATTTATTGGATAAATATTTATGGTAAATAATAAAGATATGAATATTCTTGATTTGTTCTAGAATATTTTGGGATTATCTTTTATTTACTAGGATTATTATAATTGATTTTGTATTAATTATAAAATCCTTGGAGGCTAAGTTTTACTCTCCTATATAAAAGAGAGTTCTCCCAAGCCTTAAAAAACACTTGAGAATTTCGAATTCCCCTTAGTAATTGAGAGGAAGAAATTTTCGGCCATAGTCTAGGGAAAATCTTGGTGATTTTTCCGGGTAGCATATCGGAGGGGTTCGAGTCGAGAATTCCTTCCACCGGGAATTGCTTGGATCACACGTGCGGAAGATCGTGGTGTTCTTCACATCATTGTTCGATCATCCTAATAGCGGTTCTCCAACTTGGATTTTGAGATCCAAGAGGTATGTTCTACAACTTACTTGTAGATGTAGATTTAATGTTTTATTACGTGTATTATATAGATCTAGATCCTTAAATCGCTTCCGTTGCGATGATATTTTCCTAACAACAATTGAGAGGATTAATAAAATTAGATTCAACATCCCAATTCCCTGAGGATCGATACCCGTACTTATCCAACTTTACTAGCAACTGCCCGGTATTCGGCCGGTTAGGAGGTAGTTTTGCATGGTAGTATAAGTTTTATAAATTTTCTTTTGTTTTAATGATGCAAAATCCTCCCATCAAGGCACATAGATCATGTTATGCTTTTTCTGTTGGTACCAATGTCTAGATTGCAGAGAATCTGGCCTTGCTTTGGCACTATAGGCTTGACCATGCCTCAGATCAGAGGCTTAAGGCCTTGCAGAAGGAACCGGAACATGAATTGGTTGATTATCCATGACTGATATATTCCAGGGAAAAAAACACACATAAATACGCAACCAGAAAAAACAACAGAGTGACAATCTCTACAATTAAAGTGCAAGAAAAAAGAAAAGAAGAATCAAGAATCCATTAGAGCTCTGATACCATGATGAAATTCATGATTCAAGAATAAGAAGAACATAATTTGAATGTTACAAAAGCGGGAAAATGTAATTGAATGCTGAACTTTCTATTGCTTTCATTAAACTTCAATTGAACTTGGCAGGTTACAATTCACAGTTTAAATAGAAGATTCCAATTCATAGTATTATAGGCACTCATTGTGGAGAAGTTAATTGTGTTGTCATTGAAGTTGTAGTCAATGACCTGAAGAAGTTATGAGGGCTGTCATGGTGTAATCGTGACCTTGCATGCGTACATGAATCATGGAATCGTCATAAGATTGTTGGTTACGGTCTTGTTGACTGCGTAACCGACTAACCGTCATCTGACTCCGTTGAAGACTTGTACCGAGCTGCGGGTCCCAGGTCGAGGTGAACATGCACATGGACCATGTCGGTGGTACGAACCGGTAAGTATCATACTTCGAACTGATCATATGATATAAAGGACGTCATGCACCATGTCAATGTATCATGAACGGCTACACTTTGTAATAGTCACTTTGCCGAGATCAAAGTATGTCCAAGGCATGATGTAGCTGGTGTTGAACTCATTAGGCCAGTTTTGCTTGAAAGATCCATATTGCGTCTTCGAGTGCCACATGTATGAGCTCAGGCCCACGTCAGAACAATATGTGCCAAGTTGAGTTCCACTAACACTCTTTTTCCCTTCTTTTATTTTTTATTACTCATCCGGTCCTAATTAACTAACAGAGATGGAAAGAAAAAAAAAAACATTAATAACATTTATTGTTAGACCTTCCCAACTCTGAATATTTTTCGATGTATCTCTTCGATGTGAATTTTCACTTTTACTAGTATTTTCACTAGGACCAGGATTGTTCATTGATTTATTTAGCCCACACCTGCGTCCCAACTCTTTCATTACACAACATCGAATTAAACCACCATCTTCGCATAAAGTTTTCTTTTCCCTTACATACTTGGACGGTGTCGACTTAAACCTTCCGCCTCTACGACTCACCATATACCGACCGCTCTACCACTGAGCTACTGGTTCCATTCTTCTTGTTGCTGGAGGTACACATCCCTCTGCTCGGTGTGGAACGATATACAAGAAATAGATGCTCAACCTGCAATGTCCGATATTAACAATAAATGATTAAAAACCATTAAATATCATTAACCTCTCTCCTGACTCACTTGACATCGTAAAAGGGAGAGGCACTTCGATTAGGGTTGAATCGTTTTTTTTTTTTACTACTTACATATAATTAAACATGGACCTAAAAAGAATAATGTACATCCATCATCAACACACAAACTGACAAATCAAAAGCAAGAACATGAAATGATAGACAAGAATATCATCAATTTAAAACGTACTTGAAAGATTCTTGCAAATAAGTAGAAAGAATAAAGTATTAATTAAATATTTTATTCATTTATTTTTGCATGAAAATGATATATACATGATTTTTTGATACCTTAAGAATGCATCGTGGCTAGGGTATGGTCGTTATCATAACTCTACAATAAGTTAATGGTGGCTTCAAATATTATTAATACATTCTTGAATATTTGGTCCTGCCCAATAATTCAATTTGTGGCCCTTAGGGGTATTTTTTTTTAAGTGTTTTTACTCTCTTTTTTGGCTGGTCCGTGTTTTGGACTTTTAGGTTATTAATGGGTCAATAATATTGACAGGAGTATTTTATTTAATAAACAAATGTATATTTGTATACACATATATATTTACATATCGACAGGAATAGCTAGGCACATGCATGGGTGCATGACTTCCTGATTGTGTAACGTTACATGTTTAACATTTATATAAATTTGTCATTTCTCTCTCGTATATATAGTATTTGACAATTAATTAAAGAATATGTCATGTTATGGGAAAGATGACACATTTCCTATATATCCCCATATATATATATATATATATATATATATATATATATATATATATATATATATATATATATACAGCAGGTGAAATTCAGTCATTACATATATACAGTATTATGGAGAAGAATTTTAATAACAGTTTTATTTGAAACAATCTAATAACTATCTACACTGATTTGAGCTTTACATATATAGGACTGCTGAACGTGGCCGTGCAAGCGAGGCTTCAACATAAATCGTTACTGCAACGATAATATCAAAGAATAGATCATCAACGTGAAATAATTCGCGTAGTTCTAAAACCGTAATAAATCAGCGCGCGAAACAAATATAGCAGAACTGAAACATACCACATTCTCTCAGCAAGAGGTGGCTTTTTTGCAGAGGCGTGAAGATTGTGAATTACTTTCTTCCAAGTACTTATCGGGAGTTTTCACCTACAAAATAAACCACAATATGTTGTATCGGAGAACAATGTTATAAAATCGATCCCTTTAGTTTCAATTTTACGTAATGAAACATTATAGAAAAATAATAAGCGGACCATAACTACACTGGCCAAATCTCCCGGACGCATTAGTTTCGGATCATTAATATCTTGAAAATGCGTTTACTCATTTTCTATACGACATTTCTCTTCTTATCATTAATGAATACATCATTGATCTCGTGTTCATTCATTTGGTGGGGAAAAAAAGTGTCAAACGGTCTAAAGAATATAAAAATTGATTTTGTATTCCAATGTCAATTTTAGTGACGTTCGTACTGCAAACGGCCGTCGGTTTCACCGACGTTATGTTGTTCAAAATAATAAAAATATTTAATGTGGTGTCCATGTGGTCACATGTGGGCACACCTTCTTGGCGCGGATATTTGTTTGCCCTTATTTATTTTTGTTGTATTTTATATCTAAACTTGACTCATCTTTCATCGTACACTACACAGTAGAACTTCAAATCCGTCTGTCTTTCCCATTTTTTTTCATTTTCTGCACAAACTACTAACAGTACACGTTTAATAAAAGAAAATACACGGTTTTATACAATTGTTGTGCCGAAATCGAATCAAAAATTTTCGGTTGATTGAAGTTTAAAATGGAATCCGCACTGTCTGTTGGAGGAAATAAAAATAAACCGTTATGTTGTTCAAAATAATAAAAACATTTAATGTGGTGTCCACGTGGTCACAACTTTTTGGCGCGGATATTTGTTTGCCCTTATTTTTTTGTTGTTGTATTTTATAACTAAACTTGACTCATCTTCCATCGTACACTATACAGTAGAACTTCAAATCCGTCAGTCATTCTTTTTTTTTTTCCCTTTTCTGCGCAAATTACAAACGGTTCATATTTGATAAAAAAAAAAAGTACACGGTTTTATTCAATTGTTGTGCCGAAATCGAATCAAAAATTTTCGGTTAATTAAAATTTAAAACTGAATCTCCACTGTCTGTTGGAGGTAATAAAAATAAACCGTATTAAAATATACACTTTGGTTCGGCTATGTAACTGAGAGACGAACAAAAAATTTCGGTTTCTGTATAACGCTAACCGAAATTCCGGTTTTTAGCGAAGGGAAAAAAAACCGCCGTTAAAAAAGGAAAAAAAAAATGAATCGAAACGTTACACGTTTGATAAAAAAAAAAACACGGTTTTATTCAATTGTTGTGCAAAAATCGAATCGAAAATTTTCGGTTGATTGAAATTTAAAACTGAATTCACACTGTCTGTTGGATGTACTAAAAATGAACCGTATCGAAATATACACTTTGGTTCAATTATGTAACGGAGAGTCGAACAAAAAAATTCGGTTTCTATATAACGCTAACCGAAATTCTGGTTTTACCGAAGGAAAAAAAAAAAAAGTTGTTAAAAAGAAATAAAATTGCCACGTGTCAAGCTAAAGAAAGTGGCCACGTGGCAAATGAATCGAAACATTACACATTTGATAAAAAAACACGGTTTTATTCAATTGTTGTGCCGAAATGGAATCGAAAATTTTCGGTTGATTGAAATTTAAAACTGAATCCGCACTGTCTGTTGGAGGTACTAAAAATGAACCGTATCAAAATATGCACTTTGGTTCGTTTATGTAACGGAGAGTCGAACAAAACATTTCGGTTTCTATATAACGCTAACCCAAATTCCGGTTTTTACCGAAGGAAAAAAAGAAGAAGAAAAAGTGTTGTTAAAAAAAAAAAAAAATACTACGTGCCGAGCTAAGAAAATGGCCACGTGGCAAATGAAGCGAAACATTACACGTTTGATAAAAAAACATGGTTTTATTCAATTTTTGTGCCGAAATGGAATCGAATATTTTCGGTTGATTGAAATTTAACACCTCGAATCCGCATGATATCATTGGAGGTACTAAAATGAATCAGATCAAAATATACACTTTGGTTCGG
Organism: Gentiana macrophylla; assembly: GCA_026214975.1. NCBI lineage: Eukaryota > Viridiplantae > Streptophyta > Magnoliopsida > Gentianales > Gentianaceae > Gentiana > Gentiana macrophylla. The sequence continues at coordinate 1,300,215 of CM047812.1, read as the reverse complement.
TTTATGTAACGGAGAATCGAACAAAATAATTCGGTTTATATATATGGAAAATTAGGAATAAGGACAATGTAATCAAATATTTTTAAGAATGCGACAACTACATATTTTTATAGGAGAAGACAATCGCGTAATTTTTATAATGGAAGAATGACAACAATGAATCCTTAAAATCAATGAATCTCCTAGTGTAATCCCAAATCAATGAATTTCGATAGTGAATTTATAAATGAATCCTTAAAATTAGTGAATTTGATGATGAATTTTGAAAAATAGTGAATTTAAATGATGAATTTACAATCGAAATTTAAACAATAATTTCGAATAGTGAATTTAAACAAATGAATAAATAGTTTTGTCTTTACGCAAAAGTTTTAAAAAAGCTCGTCCTTCTACTCAATTGATGAAATATTTCTGTCCTTCTCCCTCATTCCCCCTTATATATAACGCTAACCGAAATTCCGGTTTTTACCGAAGGAAAAAAGAAAAAAAAAATTGCCACGTGTCAAGATAGAAAGGTGGCCAAGTGGCAAATTATGGGCACACCATATTAGTATTTTATAGATATAAGATACATACACAATGATAATCACCCATGTTTCTGAGGCTTTTTGCACGTTAACATTGATGGTGGTCCAGAGAAGGCTCCAAAACCCTCAGAAAGACGTCTAGGTCATCATATCATAAATAAACAATACTCGTTGAATATAAAATCCTTTTTTTAAGGATACAACCGGCCAAGATCATCAATTATTTTGATCTTCTTAATTACGTACGTTTAAAGTGAAAACTATTGTTCATTTCTTTAATACGCGTGATTTTGATAATATGTTTCAACTAAACATATAAGCTCATGATTCAACTAAACATATATAGAAGCTGTACATGATTCATATAATCTACATTTACACTCTTTATATGATGTGATGCCATATATTTGATAATTAATCACTAGTTTTTTAGCATGTGACCATATGCATTTGTCTAAATTGGGAATCTAATGGTGGAACATAGGTACCCTTTATTGGATATTGATTTTGATGGAAGGGAGTTCCATTTCATTATTATCATTGGCTCGATCAATAAAAAAATGAAAAATTAGGGATAATGACACAATTTGGAATATTTTTAAGAATACGACAACTATTCATATTTTTTTATAGGGAGAAGAAGGACAACTGCATGATTTTTATAATGATAAGACAAACAATGAATCCCGAAAATCGGTGAATCTCCTCAATGAATCCCAAATCGTTGAATTTAATTTCGATGAATTTCGATAGTGAATCCGGAAAATCAAATGAATTTAAACAATGAATTTTGAAAATTAGTGAATTTACATGAATTGAATTTTCGGCGATGAATTTAAACAAATGAATTTCGACAATGAATGAATAAATAGTTTTGTCTTTTATGTAAAAGTTTCAAAAGATTTTTTACTCTTCGATTGATGAAATATTTCTGTCATTCTCCCAAATTCCCCCATAAAAAAACTACCACTACTACTATTATTATTATTATTATTATTATTATTATTATAGGCTAGTACGTAGCTAGGGCTCCACATTACCTTGATGCAACGACACTCTTGTGCTAAAGTCCAAAAATAAAAAAATAATAGAAGACTTAAAATAATAAAGAGAAGAAGTATATAATAACAATAATAATAATAAAAATAAACAATAATAATAATAGGACATAATTCCTCAACAAAAATTAAAAATTAAAAAAAAAAGGACATAACAAATGACACACTTCATTCTGGAAGGATAAACCTTTTGGCTCTTCTTGGAATCAAATGCACCCACAAAAGTTGAAGAAAAAAACAATAAAAATAAAGCAAAGGGTGTTCGAAAAAAAGAAGGGAAAAAAAAAAGCAGAAGGAGAGAAGCAAGTTCTTCCACCAGGGTTTATTTATAAAGTTTGCCAATCTTTAACTTTAGAAAATATTGAATTATTGAGTGAATGTGATCGTAACATTACTCTGATCGATTGAGTTGAGGCACAAGTCTATCATAATGTAGTGTACTTTCCGGCCGGGGGAATTATTTGGTACTTTGGAAGACAAATAATAACAAATTATGTTTTGTTGACAATCATTGTGCAATTTACATATGATATAATCTTGTTTTCCATGAAAGAATAAAACTAATATATGGAGAATAAATGTCACATTATAAAGAAAAATGTACGATCCAGACCGGTTAAATTGCCTTCTACCTCATCATAAAATCAAATAGTTGATTACTTCACTTGTCTCTTAGGGCATATATATATATAACTCACTAGCTAGTAATAGTATAAATATTGTTATGATAGTCTTGTCTTTGAGCTGGCTGATAAATATGAGGTATTGATACCCAATATCGACTTCTCTTTGAAAAATGAAAATATATATGTGTGTCTTCTACAAACGAGACAACTATATAAGATATCAATTTTAAATCATTCACAAAACTTTAGAGGCGGGCGGTGATCGAGTTTTTTTAATATGGCTAAACTAGTTGATTTCTTCAGTTTTCTGGTTAAAGCTTTAGATGGTCCTCACATTCTTAAGCTCGTTCCATGAACATAATTTAATTTATGTTACCTATTGAACAAGTTATTTGACTTCAAAGTACAAAAAGTGGACTTGCCAGCAAGGCAAGTCATTTTCATGCTTGCTTCTTTTTTTTATTTTTTCTTTTTCTCCTACGGGGTGAAAGGGAAGCTTTTAATTATAATTAATACAATAAGTCTACATTATTACATGTATAAATTCAATTGTAAGTTATTATTATATAAACAAGGTTGGTATTACATTATTGATGCATTGTAACATTTCCCCCTTCGTTTTTGGTAATTCGGAGACCCGAAGGCGAAAGTCTAAAGGGGAAGGAAATTTTCCCCTAGCTAGAGAGGAACAACCCCTAATAATTTTCTGGCCTCAAACAAGGAGTGAACCTCGTTATGGCATCTTCAAAAAGCATAGTCCCATAACGGAAGTCTTGACCCACGTTAACCATCTTATCTGCAACCCTGTTGATTTCTCGATGCTTGTGTTGTACCTTCACGGACCACTCTCTCCAGCAACTTTCTACGGTCGTCAACAATAAGACTCCATGATGAGTGTCGTAGGATAATGAATAACTAACTACACATACAAATAATAATATTGTCAAAATCAGTATATAACACAATATATGTCAATAACATGGCAACGGGACATCACATGAAGTGGTAATGTGACATTTTTTAAACAAATGTCTCATTATAGGAGTCCCTACTTTATATTATTTTATGATATTTATTATGTCAAAATGATTACAACCGTGTCAAAAGCCTAAGATAAGAGAATGTATATATGTTTCAATCAAACATGCAATCATAGAAAAAGAATAAACTTTTTGAGATTTTGGTCCACCAAAATTATTTATTTAGCCGACCAAAAAAGGAGGTATTGATGCTTCAAAAGTGTATTATTATGGAATAAAAGTTTGGATAAAAAAGCCATTTTAAAATTCCTTTACAGTGGTAGTGGTTGTTATGCATAAGCATTACCCAAAGCCTCTGGAAAAGTAGAGATTAATGAATAATTAAGTGTAGGGTATAATCTAATCACTTGCAATTATATATATATATATATATATATATATATATATATATATAATCATGTGCCATATCAGATCGTTCGGAACTAAACATATATATATGAAGCATTACAAGATCGTACAATACATAGTTAAGTTAGGGCATATTTGTTAAACCAACTTAATTAATTTATTAAGTATTTATTCTGAACAAAATAAGAGATTATTATTTTAAACAGTGTTTGATAATGATATAATTCAACACTTAATTAATTAAGCGGGTCTGAATTTCTTTGTAAAATTTTCAGCGATGGTCTTGCAGCGTATATCTGAAAATTCAATCACCACCCACGTTCCTTTTTTTTTTAGTGCACTCCTCACGTTCACTAAAATGTGTGCTAATGATCATTTTTTTTAATATATTTTATTACATGAATATTGACTGTATATCTTCAATTTAGTATGCAATCTATTAATTGCGGATATTGGTTGACAGTTTTGTCTTTTCTGTTTTTCTAAAACGACGTCGTCCTCCTTCCTTCTTCTGCTTTATACACGTGCTTTCGTGCCTTCTGGTATTCATCCGGCTCACCACAACGTGGCTCTTCTTCTTCATTCTTCGTGTACCATGACTCAGCAAGCAATCTCCACCACCGCTTATGATCTCCACTACCGCCTCCATTGGCCTATTACCGTTCTTCCCTCCACTAAGATATCCACTAAAAGGTAAAAGATGTGTAGGAGATGTGAGTTGTGGGGGGCTTGTCGGTTTCATTATTCATTTCTTGTCTTTGGCAATCGATGGCTTCTTCATTCATTGTCAAAGCCATTTACGAAACCATTAAATTATTTCTTCAAGAATGTGCCGAAATTGCAGATTACAAGGTTTCGGAATGCCGATTTGGTCGACTTCACTAATTAAAGAGGAAAATCGTGAAGTTTTCCTCTCTACAGAGTTGAGGAAGTTGCTCAAAATTCCGTGAATCACTTCGTGTTAGCGCCAATCCATTTAGTAAATTTTGAGTTCTACTTTTAATATTTCAAATTTAAATGCCTGGTTTTCCTTGTTTTAGTTACAGAAATAGTGGGTTTGCTTAAAATTTCATTTACTCTCTTATGGGTCATAGATATTATGAAGTTTCGGAAGTATGTGTTTGATCGTTTACTTCAATTTATTTTGTAGGATGGGGTCACCATTTTGTTTCTAAAAGGAAATATCATCGATAATTCTCGCAAAGGACCGATGGGATGCGAGGTTGGAGGAGAGTTTTAAATTCGATCTCATATTCTGTATGGCTTGATTGATAGCAACGATATGGCCATTTGTTATGCATCAATGGACTTAGAGAGGAAAATGCATTTTTCCAAAGGCTATGAAACCGATGTGATGAACTTCGGGATCGTAATTGCAGTGTTTTGAATACAAGGTGAGGTGAAACTTAGTCATGATAAGGTGCTACTTTTGAGGATGTTTGAAATCAAATTTATACAAACTTTTGCAGGAAAATCTCGATTATCGACGAAGGTGATCCTTATAATCTGCTTCTCAACGGTGGATTTCGCAGTTCTGCTCCTTTCATCAAGATCTCAGATTTTGGTTTGCTTCTATTTAGAGAATCTACTCAATTCCTTCTTCATTTTGTCATCATTACCGTAATCGTAATTGTTGCTCTTTCTTTCAATTTATGGTTATTAATTTTGGGAAGAAGTCTACTTCTTGCTACTCTTGTTTGCTCGATTATTTTAGCCTTACTATTGATTTCTAGATTCTTTGATTCTATTTGCTTCTCTTTGTCTTCCCTGCTCTGTATACATCTTGTGTTATCCCCATGCCTATCTAACATATCTATTGAATCATATTCGTGAGGTTGAATTTGACATAGTTGTAAAGGTCATTGCACCCTTTTTGATCAATATAATAAAAATCCTCCTTTTTCCCAAATCGGACGAGAGCTAATTAAGTTTAGTATATAAACTTACATTAGTTTTCATAATAGATTCTATATTTTACAATCTTAAATATCAATTTATCTTATTTTACAGAAACTAGGTCGAGTGGTTTAGGGATTTGTTTGATTTACAACCATGAGTTTAAGATCCATTTATCTTCAGGTAATTCTTTTGAAATGGGAAGCTTCAGAAATTACTGTTGAAGATGCAACCCTTATTCCTGATTTAGCTGTACTATCCCAAATTTCGGTAGACAAAAGATTGTTGGGATTCAACGAAAAAGAATCGTAAAACTTTCCTACACAGAAATTTTCCAAGTTACTTAAATTGTCCCATATGTGTCTTGTAGCACATCAATCAGAATTTGTCAAGTAATTGAGTTTCAAAAAATGCTTCTTTCGTGCTAATAGTAGATATTGCTAAAAAACTTTTCTGCTGAGAATATATGTATATCATTGAAATGTTTCTTGGTCCCTTAAATAAAAGAAGGTCCTGCTGTTTTGTTGCTTTCTCTGTTTTGCGCAATTCACCCATTTTAGAGTTACTTACAGAGCATTGCCAGCACAGTAGGATCAAAGTCACCGTCTTTATTGATGTTTTGTTCATAGAAGACGAACCAAACTTGCTTGGTGTGGTACCGTGTATTTGAATTTGTCCAGATCACTGTATAATCTGTGTGGGCATTAGGAAATGTTGCTGGTGATTCTCCGAGGTGCCGAGACCTTGTCCTTGGTCATGGGGCTATTATTCCTCTATTGGCGCAGTTGAATGAGCATGCCAAGCTTTGAATGCTGAGAAATGCTACGTGGACGTTGTCAAACTTCTGCAGGGGAAAACCACAACCTCCATTTAAGGAGGTTGGTTATTTAACTATAAGCTAATGACCTGATCTTAAGAAAATGGTCATTGATTCTTTTGATTATTTTGATAGGTGAGGCCAAAGACTCCTCGCACTCAGCGTCTCGTGCACTCAAATGATGGAAGGTTCGACAAACGCGCATCTTTGAGCTCTCTCTTACCTCTCATGGAACTAATGACAAGATTCAAGTCATTATTGATGCTTTGAGTCTGTCACGACTTGTGGAACTCCTCATGTTAGTGCCTTCGAGAGTGTGATATATTTTTACTTGTTTATTTGGTCCTATGCTTATTCTCATTGGTATATGTATTCTCTTGCGGGCATCCTTCTACTTACATGCTAATCCACAGTAGCCCACACCGTAACATCGAGACAGGAGATGATCTCCAAACTCAAGTATATGTTTTTAACTCTTTCATTGCTGATGTTAGGATCATTATATCTTTTGACGTCGAATTCCTCATGTTTACTATCAGTTTATGGTAATTAGTTCAATGATTATGGTTCCATGGAGAGAGTTGTCTGTTTCGTTTCTTGATTACTTTGTAAACAGTCTCCAGCTTAGCTTTCATCTTTGTATATTGTTTTTTCGTTTAACTTAATAAGTGAGTCATTTGAATGACATGAAATCCCATCTACATTAGTTTTATGTTCAAATTACCGTGTCATTCTGTGTAATCTGTTTCTTTGAGATTTTAGTTATTTATGATATGATTAGTTCACTTTTCCATCTGGGACGTGAAACTGATGAGAAACAACTGTTCTGTTTTTTTTGTTCTTTTTTTGGTTTTTTGTGTGCCGCTTCTGAGTGCTGAAACCCTTCTCTTGCTACTGCTGTAGTGTATTATTGAGCATGGGGCACTTCCTTGCTTGCTGAACCTGTTGACTAATAATCATAAAAAGAGCATCAAGAAAGAGGCTTGCTGGACCATTTCCAATATTACTGCTGGTAACAAGGAGCAGATAAAGGTACACATGCATGTATAGTCGAGCCATGTAGAATTTTACCGTGAATTATTTCATTTTTTTCTGGTGTTGTACTTTTATTTTTTCTGAATCTGTACTTTTGGACTATGAATTGATGAGTGTGTCTATGATGTATGTTGCAAAAAGATAGGAATATATTTGCCTCTCATGCATCAAACATTGAAAGCAATGGCCTTTTGAATTGGAAAAGCAAACCATGGTGCCTGTTGGTTGTGTTCTTGCTGAGCTGCTCCTTGGACAGGTTTGAAAAAGTATCTTGCACTTTTTCCTAGGAGCAGTGAATTAATGTTTTCAAATTATGGATTATTTTGCTGCTTTTAGCCTCTTTTCCCGGGGAGAGTGGAGTCGATCGACTTGTCGAAATAATTAAGGTAGTAATTCTATCTCAAGACCGTCTTTCAAAGATGTCCGGAAAGGATACATGTCCGAGTGCCGGTGTCGTTTATCTCAGGTGCTTGGAACACCAACTCGTGAAGAAATCAAGTGCATGAATCCTAACTACACTGAGTTCAAATTTCCTCAAATCAAAGCGCATCCATGGCATAAAGTGAGATCACGCTGTCATTTTAGCCTCTGTTTCGTGGTAGTGTATGTATTGGATGTATGAATGAATTGGTTGTATTGTTTTATTGCTACCCGCATTTTTCAAAATCGGGCACTCCTGGTCGTAGATTTGGTGTCTAGACTACTTCAGTACTCTCCCAAGTTGAGGTGCAATGCTGTAAGTTCGCCAAATACTAAACACTAAATTTTTTGTCACATTGTTTGCTTCGTATTGTTGATCAATGGATATCTTGATCTATGTGAAATCATCTCCTACGATCGATGTTTCATATTTTGTTTTTGGAAAGTTGGATGCTGTCTCCATCCATTTTTTTGAACTCCGTGATCCAAATGCTCGCCTCCCGATAGACGTACAATGCCACCGATTTTCAACTTCAAGCATCAAGGTTTGTAGTAAACTCTAGCTCTTTCTCTAAATGCACTACTTCCCCTTAACTTGCTTTTTGAAGTAGTCCGAGGCTGGGGAGAAATCCTGACACGGGGTCTCCTTAACGAGCAACTTCACTTTCATACAATGAAAATATGGCACATAGCAAGATGCTACACATAAAAATCAGATCATGTCTCGTGTTTTGATCTTATGTAAGTGGATCTCCTCATCTAGGACATTTCGTACCAAAATTTCACTTAAGTTTGGCTTTAGTTTCGGTTTCTCGTGTAATATTTGTTCTTGAAGTGTTGTTGATTGATTTACATGTAGATCTAAAGGAGCACCAAAGGAACTTCTCACCAAATTGGTCCCGAACAAAGCTAGAAAGCGATTGCCCTATTCTTTCCATTTGAATGATGATTTGTCGAATCAAAGATTGTTAATTAATGCCACATCATTTGCGTGCGAGAAAAGTGCTTTACCTCCTCCAACTTTTCTCTTTCAGCTTCCTATGATAATGTGTTGATCATGTGGATTTTCTGATTATTGCATATTGTGCAAGCAACTTCTACACTGTAACCTGAGGTGTAAGTGTTTTACCATCATTTGTTTAACCCCTCTCTACTGTACTCCTTGTGCAGTTGAAGTTGTGACAGACTGTTTTAATCTCCTTTCAGACCTCAGTAAATCACCCAATATGGTTTCAAGATATATAGGTATTTGCATCTGTATGGTCTAAAACTCACCTTTGATATATCTCCTCATCCACTCTCTCATTTTCCCTACTTGCCTTTTACATTTCCCACAATGAGGCATTATCCCAATATCCCATTTCAATGGCATTTTTGCCATTTTTTTCGATTACATGTTTGAGCTTACGAACTTCTGCAGCCAGACCCTCTATCTTCAATAATCAGGTGAGAAAATCCACCAGTATCTCAAGCATCGTTTAATATTAAACGCACAAGGTTAGTTTCTTTAATTACTTTTTGTATAAGTTTCTAATTTTCGTGTTTGGCAAAAAACCAGGGGACTTCATGTGTCTCATTCGACTTGGCAAAGACTGGCAGCTTCTCTTCTCTTAGGACATCGTGTTTCGGAGTCGTTTGTAAAGTAATATATATACTCCTTTTACCTGTCCTAACTTTACACTTTTCATATTGATTGTACAGAGAATTACACCTCTGTTGTGTGTTTAAGAAACAGAGATGTAACTCTGTTTATAGCCTACCTTTTGTTCATCCGTCTCCTCTAAGCTCGACAGCTTTACCAATGCATGCATTTGTTTTTGTTGCCTGGTTGATCGCTTGCTCCATTGATGCGGAATGACCTAGGGTGTCCTTTATAGTGTTATTTTGCACAGTAATATAAGCTTTGTGAACTTTCATTGGTTGAAGTTTGATAAATCTGTAAATACATTGCTTCTTGCGCAAATCGTTTCGGCATAGAAGGTTGCCTATTCAGAACATAGGGTACTTGTGGTTTGGTATTGTCTAATTCATCAAGACAGCACAACAAAAGCACGCTTTATCTGACTCGCTCTTATTCTCGGCTTCAACGTTTACAGCAGATTAGGCTAATAGCAATAGGAGATTAGCCACGCAAATGACCGTTGCTCCGACCTTTTGCCGTTTCCGACGACTTTTTTGCTAGGCGTGTACCGCAAATCCCATATTGTAAATAACACGGACATACACGCCGATGACAACTCAAATGTAAAACAAACCCGGAACGAGGGCCCTTCCGTGCATCGCACGGAACAGGCCACTAGTCAATCTTTGTATAGTGAACTTTTGGTCAACACATGTATTATATACTTGTAAATAGTAAAATATATTTATATATTCAATATACTTATATATATATTCATTTATCATTCTCTCTCCAAATAAGATAAATACTCCTATTCATTTATTTATATAAAAAAGCTGCGTGCGTGTATATATATATATATATATATATATATATATATATATATATATATAGACACGTATATTGATATATGTATATATAAACACACCTTTGATAACATTTTGTGTGAATAAATATGCATGGTACGGATACATTGTATTTATTTTCTAATATAAAGTCCGCAAGTGCAAAATTATAAAGTTAAAAATAATCACATTTCAGACGGATTGATGATGTTATCAAACAGTTTTAATTTTCAGATTTCAGTTACTTAATATGTTCAGACTTCAGATTTCAGATTTAACAAACAGCCCCTTAGTGTTGTACAATCATACAACAAAATAAACTAATGCAGAACAAAATGTGTAGCGCCCATGTCCTGGATACCGAGTCATTATCCGGACACGGGACGTTCGGTACATGACATTTAGAGTAAATCCTGAATCCCATGTAAGCCTCGTGTCATATCAGAGTAATAAAAGATTCGTACGGAAGAAAATAAGCTGAAGACTCGGGAAATAGACCATCAGTGCCTTCCAAAACAACCATCAACGAGAATACAACTCTTGTCAAACTAAATTATAAATAATTGAAAGCATAACTATTATCTATTACAACTCACTTGTCCGAAAAGAAAGAACTACTACAAAAAGAAACTAAAACATAAACGACTATATTGCTCCATCTTAGGCTAGCAGTACTCTAAGCTCGTCGTCAAAACTGCATGTACATGTAACCTTCTTATTCTAAATAAAGGAGTGAGCCCGTGCACAAGCTCAGTAAGAAGAAAGAGGATCAAAAGGGAGATTCTTGTATGTCGGATGCCGGGAGACATTGCATGAATCTGCTTCATCCAGTTCACAAACATCTTGAAAGCCATCTTTTTTTAAAAGCCATTTAAGTAAACTACTTGCAATTCATAACTTGAAACATAATGGAAAACCACTTAGTTACTTAACAATGCATAGAAAACGTGCTTACTATATCCGTTTATCTTGCACGTACTTGTTCGTTTACATTAATTACATGCTTATTATGTATGTGTCATATTTATTAGACTTGCGTAAGCTACTACTAACCATACCATATTCGTGCCTTGTTTGTACTGTCATGATCCTTACTTACTTAGCATAAGGGCTCTGGGTGCAACACAACTACTATGACTAACGATAAGTTAGCTGGGTAGCTGACCCTTTATAGTCCGTTCTTGACAGAGTAGGGTCGTAATCTTTATGCTTAAAAAATTCCTCCGCTTAATGGATAATCATTTTATACCAATGGAGAATTGCTTCTCATCGTACATTGCGGTAATTTGATTTGCACCAATGGAAGCCATAAAATTCATACACAATGCAGAATATGAAAGGGGTTTTTGTTTCTTTGTTTTCGATAAATAATAAATAGAAAAAAAAAAAGCCTCCTCGATTCTATCCTATTTACCTTACCGTACTCATCATTGATATTGGCACCTTGTTTTTTTGTTTTGTACCGCTCATTATATGATCGAAGCGAGTCGAGCATACACCCGAGTACATGTTCCTCGTCGTTGAGGACATCCCCAAGAGCGGGGATTTAGTGACATTTACGATTGGCGTCTTGTATTTCTAATAAGTTGTTTAATAGTTGGCATGTTGAATTGGATACATAATAGACTGGTTTAGATTGATCCTAACCGGATGATTATGAATTATGTCTATTTCTCTTAAAATAAACAGTAAGTTAATAAATATTAAACGCAGTTAAAAAATTTCCAATCACAATTTTGCGTGAATTACATGTTATTTTCATTTAACTGAAATATATTTTCGGGATTAATCGAACATTTCTCCGTTTTATTATTTCCAAAAAAAAATTTGAAAATTCCAACCCTTTATCTTTATAAATTCTTTTGTTAGCACTAATATATATTTTGTGTTTTTTTTTTATCTTTTGTCATTCTTTCTATTTGATTCCGGATTGTGATTGCCCTAGCAGTTATATCCTTTTTTTTTTTTCTGTCAGTGTCCGGTTTGAAGATTTTCCAACACGGGACTTTGAATAATACCCTTGTTGTGACTAACAATACTTCTAACACGTAACTTTGAATATTACCCATCTCATTACTGATGATACTCTCAACACGGGACTTTGAATAATACTCATGTTACAACCGATAATACTCTCAACACGGGACTTGAATAATACCCATGTTATGACTGACGATACTCTCAACACGGGACTTTGAATAATACCCATGCTGAGACTATCGATACCATATCTTAACACAAGTAGGAGCACGTAAAGCACATAGATTTCATGTTTAATACCCTACTAAGGCCATAACAACACCGAACTCCCAACCTAGATTCACTACTCGTAACCAAAACGCATAAACAGTTTACATAAAAGTAACTAGACAACAGGTAATGCTTTAAAAACACTACTTACTGTAAATTGACTAGAGAACAGAATAAACGTTCTGAAAACACAGTTTGACAAATACCCGGCAACACATAATTATGTCTAGTTTCGTGCAGTTTAACATAAAATAATATACAAAACAACTTAATTAAAGACATAGACTTTACACTAAAAACAGAACCTTTTGTTAAGAAGAACTTCTTACCTTTAGACGAGCCGAACTACGAACCGAACAACATCTTACTTCAAAACATACGCGAATCTACAAACCACCGAAACCCTAATCTCGAAGCCAAGAACCACAACTTAACAAGATCAATCTACGAATTGAATTAGGGATTACGATGATTATATTCTTAAGATGAGACGAGATTCAAAATTGAACCTGAATCAATATCTGCCTCAAAACCGAGTCTCTGATCTGCAGACACGTCTTGGACAAGGTCCGACGCATCCTGGACACCAAAACTGGGCCGCTTAGCCAAGAGCAGTGATCGGTTTAGCGAGCTGGAAGTCCAGGGCACATCCTGGGATGTCTAGGACACTTCATGGGCACGTCATGGGACATGTTCGGGGCATATCTAGGACAAGCGGGTCGCTCAACCGAGGGGGCTCATCGGTTCCACGAGCCAAAAAAGATGAGAACTCCAAAAACACGATTGTGAAGAAGTCTAAGGCTCCTTGGAGTTTTTTATAGACTTTTTAGGACTTAGGTCGGTTTTCCAAAGACTTGGAGGAAACGAAAAGAAAAAAACAAATTACGAATATACTAAAATACCCCTACAAAGAGGTGAGAGGTTTTACAAAATGAATGTAAAAAATACAAACCAAGACGAGTGTAAATACTATGTCCTTAAGATGGATTGCTCTAATATTGTGCTCATGGATTAACGCATATTTCTCCAAAATACAACGGTTTGCATATCAGTGTAGTGACACTTTAAAAATACGACGGTTTCCATATTAGTATAGTGACACTTTAAACCGTAATTTCAGTATTTTGTATTTTCGTCAATCTCAATTGACACTATATAATATTTTTTTAATAAAAGAATGAAAATAATTTCTTTATCCTATCCTTTTTTTTCCTCTCATAGTGTCTAGGAATATACTACATATACACTCACTCTCTTTCAAAATAATTAATAAAATAAAAAAACACGCAAATTAAGAATGTGCAAGAAAACGCACAGATTAAATAGTTCTTCAAAAATTGAATTCAATCAAATAAAAAGGAACAATCCTTTTTTAACAACTCAATCATATAAATTCCGTTTTAAAAAAAAATCATTAAATTTATACAGAGATAGTATATTCCCAAACAATTTTTCCAATTAATGAAATTAATTGCATACAACTGTTAAGCAAACAGCTGTGAAGGAAACGTTGTATGACAAACACTAGTAGGAAAAACCCGTGCAATGCACGGGAGAACGAATGCTTGAAAATTAGTAAGATATGAAAATCACAACACATTTTAACAAAATGTTACGTTGAAATTGAAAGAGTAATGAATATTGTATTGTAATAATGACCACCCTCCGCACAAAATTAGCAGTTTACCCACAAGGAAAATGAAGTTATAAATTACTACATGAAGTAAAAGGATACGAAAACATGCTTTGCCATTTTTATGCTCATGACATCTGAAGTGTCTGTAAAAATTAAATAACATAAGCAATAACAATAACATTAAACGAAATAATAAATGAAGGAGGAAGAAGTCACAACATCGAACTCATTCTTGTGTCGATCAATAAATTAAATAGGCTTTAGAATTGCAGCAAATCTCTGCTTCAATGTAATAGGGAAGATAAGCCTGCCACATATTGCAGGGTCTTCACAATATCATTCGTTACATCTCTTTATGGCTTCAATGCAAGTTTTGCTGATTAATGAACAAATGACCACAACTTACATAGCGTACCTGTATAGACAGAATGAAAGCCACATTCATCAAAATGATCATGTTAGTAGCAAGATCAATCATAGGAAATGAAAGAAAAACAATGAAATCCATGTAATATTAGAAGAGGAATATACATCTTACGGCCCGGAAGCTTGGTTAGAGGACCATCGCCATTTGCTCCAACATATTCACCCTTTACTCCAACATATCCACCCTTTACTCCAGCATATCCCTATATACAACACTTCGACCTTCAAGGAATCCACCACCGAATCATCCATCAGCGACGGCTGCAGTGCTGCTACGTGATTGAACATAGAAGAACACCTGTACAACATAAAGAAAAAAAAAACCGTGGAACAATATTAATCGGTCGATTGTACATGTTGTAGCTTTCTAAAAAAGATCAGGATAAATCAACAATCTGCTTAAAAAAATATGATACCTTGGAAGAAAGGAATATTGTCCGTTTATTGGAGAAAATTTACAAAATCTGCTTGAAAGAAAATAACCTAAGGATCGGTCATTTCCTTCATTGTTTCATCATCGTCGGTTCTCCATATCGTGTCTTGAAAGGATGCATCAAAATTAAATGGGTGAATCATTCAGAAGACGCTAAAACATAATCGACTAAAGAAGTAATTTGCAACAAAAGCGAGTTGAGGATTCTGAGCATCCATATTTAGAAGGAAGAATATCAAACGTGATAGAAACTCGGGCATCATGGGGAGTGGGGAGTTTGGGAGCAGAGCGTGGGTTACAGGGACGGACCCAGTGTATTGAGGGGGGGTGCACGGCCCCCACTCAACTTTTCATGCGAAGTTACTAGTATACCCCTCTAATAATATTAAAGATCCTGTACGTATATTATTTCAGACAAATTCTAGTGTAATTGCTTATTTAGTTCAACTGGTTAGAAGTATTATAACTATACATGAGGTCACTTGTTCAAAACCCAGCTGGGTCCGTCACTGGTGGGTTAGGTGTTTTTTTGGAAGCAAATCGTGGGCAAAACGGAGATATGGGGTCGGGTCATTTGTGGGGATAAGTGCGGTAAGACGGGTGATGGACCGGGTGAACTGACGGTTAATCAATACCAAATATATATATATATATATATATATATATATATATATATATATATTGGCCATTTGCTTTGCAGAAGTGGTTTTCATCTTGGTTCTTGATGATTTCCCTACTTGAAAATGATGATGATGCACTTACAGTTAATTGTCCGGATGATGCACTAACGAATGCTTTGGAGTGTCCGTATTAATTGTTACTTGGTTCATGCATTTCTTTATCCAAATTGCAACTTTGCAAGCAAAGTTTCAAAATTTGTCAATGAGAATGGACACTCTTATCAACAAGTGTAGTCTCCATTTTCCCATATCAACACCTTTATTTGTATTCCATCCTCTGCAAGATTGGCAATCTATTCGTAAACCTATATCACATGAACAAACCATCATGCAGGATAGAATAAAAGTTCATTTTGAGTAGTATAATGAACACAATAAAGTGTAAAGGAAAACCATGTAAAACAGATAAAATGTGATCATGAAATATGTTTTTTTTGTGTTAAAAATGAATTTTAGGCTACTAAGTCATCTAGTGCATGCTTTCAACTTTTCTTACAAGCTCACGTTCAAAAACTTCAATGCCACAATGGAAGTTCACAAAACTGCACAAAAGTGATTTAAATACATCTAAATAAATATAGCTACCTCTTCAAGCAATGATCCATCCAAATATAAAGAAAGAATTCAATAAAGAAACCTACCAAATCTCACAAATCGTGAAAGTTGTGCTAATCCATCCCAAAATTCATTGTTGGCAATGCTGAATTTAAAAAGTGATCTAAATCTGTACAATTATTCATCAGAAAAAAATACAAAAAAATATAGAAAAAGGACAAAAGATATACAATCTGACGATTCGGAGAAGTAATTCAATAAACGATCTCATAGAACTAATTCATTAAACGATCTCATAGAACGTGAAAGTTGTGCTAAGTCATCCCTAAACTCATTGAGGACAGGGCAACATTTAAAAAGGATGTAAATCTTTAGGATTAATAACCTGAAATTTATACACACACAACCAACAAAAGATATGCAAACAGACGGATTGGGAGAAAGAATTCAATAAACGAAATTACCGATTGTTACGAATCGTGAAAGTGGTGTTAATCAATCCCGAAAGTCATTGCCGGCAATGCGTTGATAGCAAAATACTTAACCGCTAACTTTCACCGACAGAGTATCGGGTCAACGAGAGTATAGTGGTTACAAGGTCGTATCCACAAGGAGTAATGTCTAAGTACCAAAGCTGACGTAGAACTTAGTTCAGGCCAAAATATGGTAGACGATATTATACTAATGCAGAAATAAAGATTAAACTACCGGTTTTACTTCTAAATATTAAAAGGCATAGCCAAACTATGATCCCACGAGCTACTTTTACCCCTTAGGAAGGACTTGACAGGGAGTGTGTCTTAACCGACCTACCTATCCTATGTAGTTTAACGAAATCCACGGGTGCCAACTCCTAATTCTAGTGATTATACTGAACAACTCGATCTAACCACCCTATGTGAAGCTAACCGACTCTCCCTTTAGAAAACCGATTATCCTAACATGATTAAGTTCTAGAGTTGCTCGAACAACGATGACAAACCTCTATATTGGAAACGGTCTTAACAACTAGGCCAAATCTATGCAACGATCCTAAAACCCCTTATCCCACATCTCACTGCAAAATGCATCTATAAGTTCGATGTGTGTGACAGTGAACTTAGTGATCAATCTAATTCAAAGATGTTATAATAAGTTTTAGGATGTGGATTAATCGTTAAAACATGATATTACGCACTACACAACTCCCTATCTCATCCCCCTTAGGGTTTTCACTCGTTTTCACATAATTCGACTACACAACGGATTAGCTACTCATGATTACGCTAATCACGGAAATAAATATTGAAATCATAACTAAAAAAATAAAGGAAAAAGTATTCATTACCATATAACTGACGAAAATCTGATCCACAAAGTTTTGAAGAAATAATTGCTCTAAAAGTTGAATCTTTGGAACGAAAACGTAAATCTAAGCTATAGAATGTATGTAGAATTGTTAGGATTATAATAAGTGTGAATACATTAATTAGGTGTGAATACATTAATTACGATATATTCTGTAAATCATTACGTATTTAATACATAGCCTAGAACCTTCTGTCAAGCATTATATATGTAACAGTTCCTGTATTCAATGAATATACACAATTACATCTTTCCAATACTATTATCATGGTATCAGAGCAGTTGTGATCCTCTGGGCTCTCCTTTTTTTTTCGGTCATCCCTAATTCCCTCCCACTTCTTCGCCGCTGCTCCTCATCCCCTCCGATCATCCCTTCCGGCCACTCCCCGCTTCCCGTCCTCCACTTTTTCTCTCTTCTCTGCATAATTCCTTTTCCTCCTCCAGCTCTGTTCGGTTTCCTCTTCTTCTTCTGCATAATTCCTTTTTCTCTCTTCTCTGCATAAATTCAGCTCTGTTCGGTTTGCTTCCTTTTCCTCTTTTCCCGCTGCTCCACCCATGGCCAACTCCAGTTCCTCTGTTGCTTCCAGCCTCACCACACCCGCTGTCATCACCTCCGGCACCACCAACATTATTCCACTTTCAGCCGCCCTCCATGCCCCTATTAAACTCACAAATACTAATTATATGACCTGGAAATTACAATTTAATTCCCTGCTCTCTGGATATGACCTGCTTGGGTTCATCAATGGCACTCGGCCATGTCCACCACAAACCGTCGTCCGTGATTCAGCTACGATCCCCAATCCTGATTATACTTCATGGGTTCGACAAGATAAATTTATTCTCAACACGATTTTGGGCTCCCTTTCTTCTACTGAGGCGGCGTCCATTCACAGCGTTGATACGGCAAAAGAGGCGTGGGATATCCTTGCTGACATTTATGCGAAACCATCCAGGGGGCGTATTAAGCAACTCAAATTTGCTCTTCGCACCATTACCAAAGGTAATCAATCCATCTCTGCCTATATTCACGCAGTTAAATCCAAAGCAGATGAATTGGCTATGTTGGGCTCTTCTGTGGACAAAGAAGATCTTATTGATCACATATTAGCAAATTTGGGCGAAGAATATATTGATCTTGTTCGTGCAGTTCAGGCTCGGGATACTCTTATCACCCTTGAAGAACTTCATGAAAAATTACTAAACTTTGAAGCTGGTCTCCAATCCCGCCATGTCTCGTTTACCTCTCCACATCCTACTGCCCTTATGGCCCAGCCCCAATCGCCACTCCTACCCACTCCTCCCCGTCGACCACCCTACCCACAATCGGCCCCATCGCCTCAACTCAATCAAGGACCCCGACAAATTTCGTCAATATCAAGGAAAATGCCGCTTATGTGGAGTTTTTGGTCACAAAGTGCTAAACGGTGTCCTACGTATCCTTCTTTCAACAACAATTTAATCGATCGGCTCGGCCCACTCCTCAACCAGCTCGGCCCACTCCTCCACCTCGTGCTCACCATGTCTGCGGCCTCCCTGGCTCCTTGACGGTGGAGCCTCTCATCACATGATTGCCGATCTTGGACTCTTAGTCTCCACGAGCCTTATTCGCTCACGATGATATTCAGATAAGGGATGGGTCCTCCCTTCCGATCACTCACACGGGTTCTTCCACTCTCTACTCTTCTACTTATTCTTTTCGTTTATCTAGTGTCTTATGTGTTCCCCGCATTACCCGCAATTTATTGTCTGTTTCTCAATTTTGTCTAGATAATAATGTTACTATTGAATTCTTACCCGATTCTTTTCTTGTAAAGGACCGTCAGACCGGCTCATGTCTCCACCAAGGGGAAGCTAAGGATGGCCTATACATCTGGACCTCCTCTCCACTTTTGGTTTTTTCTGCGAATAAAACAACTTCTGTGACTTGGCATCATCGCTTGGGCCATCCTGCCTCCCCGTTCTTGAAAGATATTCTTCATCAAGATTCCTTGCCTCGCCGCCTCCTCCACTCTGATTTCATTTGTGATGCATGTTCCAACCACAAAAGTCATCGTCTTTCATTTTCGCTTTCTACTTTACGTTCTTCCCGCCTCTTAGAATAATTTTTTCGATGTATGGACATCACCGGTTTACTCTTTTGATAACTTTAAGTATTATGTTATTTTTGTGGACCATTTCACTCGATACGTTTGGTTATATCCTCTTAAACAAAAGTCTGATGTTTCTATAATCTTCCCTAAATTTAAAACCTTGGTGGAGAAACAATTTGACGCAGTTATAAAAGTTTTTTACACTGACAATGGCACTGAATTTACTGTCCTCCGCCCCTTTCTTTCGGATCATGGCATTGCTCACCACACCTCTCCCCCTCACACACCTCAACATAATGGTTTGTCGGAACGCCGTCATCTTCACATTGTGGAAACGGGTCTCACTCTTCTCCACAATGCTCATATGCCTCTGTCTTACTGGACTTATGCTTTTTCCACTGCGGTTTACCTCATTAATCGCATGCCCACCCCGGTCCTCTCGATGCTCTCTCCTTATGAAAAACTATTTCATCACTCTCCAAATTATTCCAAACTCCGCGTCTTCGGGTGCCTCTGTTACCCCTGGTTACGCCCTTATACTCAACACAAATTGGAACCCAATTCCCTACCCTGCGTCTTTATTGGCTATTCTTTAACTCAAAGTGCGTATCTCTGTCTTCACCTCGAGTCCAATCGCCTCTATGTTTCTCGTGATGTGAAATTCGTCGAGACTGTCTTTCCTTTTCTCTCCCTCTCCACGTCGTCTGACTCCACCGTGTATACTCTTGAGTCTTGGCTTCCCGGTCTCCTTTCCGACCTCTTTGACTCTAACCTGGCCTCATCCTCCCTTCCAGCTCTTTCTGACACCTCACCTTCTGCTGAATCCTCGTCTACTTCTTCCTCCTCCATTCCCTCCTCTTCTCCCTCTTCCTCTTCCTCTTCCTCTCCCTCCTCATCCTCCTCTTCCTCTCCTTCCCCACCCCCTGTTCCTTCTCATCCTATGACAACTCGCGCTCGCAACAACATCTTCAAACCTCGTCAAATCCTTAATCTCAACTCCCAGCTGGATTCCAAATACTCTGATACTGAGCCGTCCACTTATAAACAGGCTCTCCAGTCACCCCATTGGCGCGCCGCTATGTCTGATGAATTTAATGCTCTTGTCACTAATGGTACTTGGTCTTTGGTTCCTTGTCCTTCGCAGGTTAATCTGTTGACGAAGAAGTGGGTTTTTCGGATCAAACGCAGTTGACGGTTCAGTTGATCGATACAAGGCCCGGTTAGTAGCTAAAGGCTTCACTCAACGCCCTGGTGTGGATTACTTTGAGACCTTCAGTCCCGTTATTAAACCTACTACTATTCGGCTTGTTCTCTCTCTGGCTGTCTCTCATGGGTGGTCCATTCGCCAACTTGATGTTAATAATGCTTTCCTGCAGGGTACTTTGACTGAACAGGTTTTTATGGCACAACCACCGGGATTCATTGATTCTGATCATCCTGACTATGTCTGTCAGCTCCACAAAGCTATATATGGCCTTAAACAAGCGCCTCGTGCTTGGTATTCCGAGTTGAAAGGATTTCTGTTGTCCATTGGCTTTTTCAACTCTGCTGCTGACTCCTCCCTATTTGTTCTCGCTCATTCTCATACATACTTGGTTGTCTTGGTTTATGTTGATGACATCATTGTCACCGGTTCTGACTCTAGAGCCGTTTCGGCCTTTGTGGATCGTTTGGGTTCTCGTTTCTCTATCAAGGATTTGGGCTCTCTCTCTTATTTTCTGGGTGTTGAGGTTGAATCCACTTCCTCTGGTCTCCTGCTCCATCAGCGCAAATATGTTCTTGACCTGCTCCGCAAGTTCAATATGAGTGATGCTAAAGCCGTCCTCACTCCGTTACCTCCTGACGCCATTCAACTAATGCTTCAGCCTGCTGCTGCCTATGATGACCCGTCTGCCTACCGTCAGCTTCTTGGCAGTCTTCAGTATCTACTTTTCACCCGTCCAGACCTGGCCTTTGCTGTGAATAAACTCTCTCAATATATGCATGCCCCTACTGTCCAACATTGGGCCCTTGCCAAACGCATCCTTCGCTACCTTGCTGGCTCTACTAGTCGTGGTATACCCTTGTATCGCTCGTCTCCACTTGTTCTTCATGCCTTCTCTGATGCTGACTGGGGTGGAAACAAGGAAGATTATTCCTCTACCAGTGGTTACTTGGTTTTCCTGGGTCGAAATCTTATCTCCTGGAGTTCCAAAAAGCAGAATGCCGTTGCTCGTTCTTCAACGGAAGCAGAGTATCGTTCGGTTGCTTCGACTGCCGCTGAGCTTAACTGGATTACCTATTTACTTCAGTCTCTCGGCTTCACCGCATCAACACAGGTTCCTACTATCTTTTGCGACAACATTGGGGCTACTCAGCTCAGTGCCAATCCAGTTTTCCATTCACGAATGAAGCACATTGCCATTGACTTTCACTTCATTCGAGATCAGGTTCAGCAAGGTCAATTACGAGTTACTCATGTAGCCAGTGCTGATCAGCTAGCGGATGCCTTAACTAAACCACTGCCCCGGCTACCCTTTCATCAATTTTGTTCCAAGCTTGGCCTCGTCTCCGATAGTCCAGCTTGAGGGGGCGTGTTAGGATTATAATAAGTGTGAATACATTAATTAGGTGTGAATACATTAATTACGATATATTCTGTAAATCATTACGTATTTAATACATAGCCTAGAACCTTCTGTCAAGCATTATATATGTAACAGTTCCTGTATTCAATGAATATACACAATTACATCTTTCCAATACTATTATCAAGAATCAAAGGATGTGAACTAAGGAATCAACGGATCAAAGTATGTTCACCAAAATCGCCCAAAATATGCCTAAGGTAGTAAAAAAAACTCTGTATGAAAGAATAGGGCTGCGTATTTATAGTGTAGGTTAAAATTACGGCTTATCGAGAAACAAATACCCGTTTGCCTCCTGGCGAACGCCCGTTTGCCTGGAAATCTGGTTCTTGATTAGGGCTTGTTCTTGATGAACCAGTGTTTGGCTTCTCCTAAACGCTAGTTCATGGATCATGTCTTGAGGGCAAACGCCCGTTTGGATTGTCTTGAACGCCCGTTTGCTGAATATGAGCTCAGTATTTGAGTTGAACCCATCCAAACGATAGTTTGGGGGTAATTTGGACGCTCCTTCGTCATCTAAGCCAACTTCCAGTATCAAATGCCACTTCTGCAAACGCTCGTTTGAACTTGCCAAACGCCAGTTTGGCCAACATGTCATCTTTCCGCTTTAACCTTGCCGCAAACGCAAGTTTGGGTAGAGCAAACGCCCGTTTGCCTTAATTTAACTCCAAACTTGATTTTTCTCCACTTTTATGCTACTTTCGTGCCACGAACATGTTTCTCACTCCAAAACATCGCCTTCCGGCCCTTCAAGACACCTAAATCCTGAAATAACATATACGAACAAACACCACGCGTAATTCCACAAGACAAAGGTGCTCGGAAAAAGAGGTAAATATCGTCAAAAAGGCGGAATTTACTATCGATATGACAGTTTAACTCCCCGTGCGTATAACTCTCGATATTAGTCTTAATTAGGACTAATTCTACCCAAAACATGCCAGAATAGTGATAACCGGGGGTTAAACTGCACACCAAAGTACAGTAAAGTTGACTCCCATCATGCGTTAAAAAGGATCTAAATCTGTAGGTTAATCAATATTCACCAAAAATTAAAATAAAAATCAGGAAACGACCAAACTGACGAAAGAATTTAACAAATGAAATTACAGATCGTGAACTTTATCGGAACTACAAGACTGCAACCCTAGCTTGTGGTGGCAACGCTTTCATATCTTCTGTTCCGACTGTTTGTAGCTTACGATAGCGCAACCATGTTTAAAATAAAAAAAAATAATTATGGGCCGGAAAAAGTAAACCAAGGACGGTGGAAATAGAGGAATCATAGCAAAAAAAAATTGAGGAATCATAGCAATTGGGAGTCATAGAATGAGGTGATATGATACCTCCGATGAATAAAGAGTCATGGGAAGAGGGAATGGAAGTTATTTCGCAACCGTAGAACGTGGGGGAGATTGAGGGAGTGGCCGAGTGGGGGAGATCGAAGAAGTTACCGTAGGAGTAGAGGTGGGAAATTTTAGGAAAATATTGGAGGAGTTGCGGATTCAAATGGGTCATGGAGCGGGTCAATTGGTCAAATCGGATTAATTGACAGTTTTTTTTCTCGTAAATATTAATATAGATTCCTTAGATTATTCAATTGAAATTCAATGCATGCAAAATATCAGCTCATTTGACTATGAGGTATCGGGTAATCACTAGCCGTAGCCGTTAACCCGGAATATTCGGGTTCGAGTTTCAATAGAAACAAAAGTCCTAATTGAATTATTCAAAAAAAACAAAGAGTCCTAATTGAGACAAAAACCGTAAGAACGTATTTTTCGTTTCCGAAAAAAAAAAATCAACTCATTTGAATATATACACTTTTTCAAAATTTGAATATATACACACAATGATATTTGTATAGTATAAAAGTCTTTACGTCTAAAACCTTATTTTTATTTACAATTTTACCCTTTACTTTTATTTTTATATACAATTTTACCCTTTAAATTTTTTCGTTAATTGATTCTGATCCAATTTTAGGTATGTATTTCAATTATACCATAATTCCATATTCATCAGGAAAAAAAAACACGTGATCGCTCGATGGAGCCACGGGCAACAACGGTGTTAGAGTTTTTGGGAGTGTTGAACCAGTTTCGTTTCTGGAAAGTTGTTATTGACGATCCAAAAATCGTCAAGGTAAACTTCTAGGCTCCTTCCCTTAGTGATAACCTGAGGATGCATGCTCCAGAAACACAGAAAAACAGTAAAGAGGGGATGATTGGGGATGTTTGAGACTGCACTTGGGATGTTGTTTCTCAAGCTGCCTATGTATCCAATGCTGGGATTGGAATCAAGTCTCCGTAGTTCCTTAAGGATTGTTTATATAGAGGGGCTTGTGCCCTATAGTTATCGTGTGGCGTGTCCGTGATGGACACTGATTAACGTGTTCCCTAAGGAAAAGGATTATGATTAGTTAATCCCCTTGATTATAGGAGATAATTATGGTATTCAAATATTCGTGTTTAAGGGATAAAGATTGGAGTCTTTATGACTAAGGATTCATTCATGATTATTTGTTTATTATACATATGGGAAATAAGATTAAGAACAGACTCTGACCGACCTAGACGACGCGATCTGAACTGACCTGAGCTCCTCGGCCGACCTACGGGAGTCGGGAAGCATAACTAGGCTAGTACCTACTAGGACTCGAATTTGTAGACTGATAAGCTTGAGGAACTTAAGCCGACCGGTGAGGTGGGTCGCCGATTGACCAAGATACAAGTAGTGACCGACCTTAGAAGGTCGAGCACCGAAACCAGAGCTACTCGTAAATATTGGAGGTCGATCAAAGCCAGGTTGACTTGGAAGGGGTGGGGCGAGTAAACGAACTACTCTACCCGACTCTTCGGGATACTAGCGATTGCCTCTCCACACTTGGTGTTGAGCCACTATGTAGGGTGGTACCATTCTTGGTATCGTCAGTTATCTGTGATGTAGCTGCAAACCGTCGAATTTTATATGGTTCCCTAATTTCTAAGGTTTTTTTGTTTGCTGCAATATTTAGTGGTGTTATGTCAAATATTGTGCCACTTTACGGTTTTGGTGATATTGTACTATAAATGTATGGTGTTTTTTTTTTTTGGTTGAGGAAATATGTGGTGTTTTTGAATAATAGAGATCATCATTTTCCAAATCGTTTTGTGTTTAACACGGGTCGGTTTGCTGGATTAATGGTTGCAGGTTTTGTAGGTCCTTATCTTGCCTTGAATCATGTGGACAATATGAGGAAAATAGTTAGATACGAATAAGTCCGGTTTGCAGACGAGCGGAATAGGGACCATAAGTACAAAGAGAAGATCATTTTGCATATCGAAAGTGTTCTATATATAGGGTTTCTGATCGGGGACCGTGTTTAGGAGCCAGATTAGGTCACAATGATGTGGCGGGGATGTTATCGATCATCTTTTTTGTGTTATCTGTTATGGCGTATCAGTTTGAAATGAAGAACACGGTTGGAATTTTCGGGTTAGTAGATGGTTTGCTAAGTGTTCAAGGATGTATGTTAGTTGGGCACTTGAAGGAGAAGAATAGTTGTCTCGTTCGGATTTGGGTTTATTGGATGATGCTCGTAACACTCGTTTTTCGGGTTTATGTTCTTGATTTTGTTAAAAACTCCAATCCGATTCTGTGTGTTTTGCAGCAGAAGCGTCGTAAAAATTCCAATCCGTGCAACGTAATGGTAATGGTGATGAACAAGGAATTAGGGATCGTGATATGGAGAGAAGGGATGGTAAGTGTTGTTATTAGTAAGGGTGAACATGGTTCGGTTCGGCTGGTTTTTCTCAATTTCAAAACTATCGAGTATAATCTCGTTTGAGTATTTATTTGAGTATTATTATTTATTTTAAATATTGTTAATATGGTATTTATCTTATAGTGACTTATTGACTAAGTCACCGAACACTATATATTTATACTCTCAGTAACCACGTTGCATCAATGAAACACAATACATTTTGAATCATGTTATGGTATCGGAGCAAATCAATTTCCTCTATCTCGTTGTGTCAATTCCTCCCTAAACCCCAACCTCTTAAAAAAATACAAAAAATACAAAAAAAAATCGGCAACATGTCGATCATCTTCTCCGGCCATGTCCAAATCCTCTCCGGCCGTCTTACCGTCTGATGTCCCAGCCCCCAGTCCCCATTATCGTTTTACAAGTACAGGTCCGACGGCCTTCTTACCGTCTTTGCCACATCCAAATCTTCTCCGGCGGTCTGCTGCTTCGTATTCTATTGCACCGTCGACCAACACCTCCACCCACAAGTATGGCTGCAGCTCCTCCCAATCACCCACCGTTGTAAATCTTCACCAACAGCAAATCTCCACCGCTGCACATAAATGGGTTTACAAGATTAAGCATCATGCAGATGGGCGTTTTGAGCGTCACAAGGCTCGCCTTGTGGCAAGGTGTTTTCATCAGGCTGAAGGCATTGATTTTACCGACACTTTTAGTCCGGTTGTCAAGCCGGTCACGATTCGTGTGCTTCTCTCTCTTGCATTTTATCAGGGTTGGTCTCTTCGACATGTGGATATTCAGAATGCCTTCCTTCATGGGCATTTATCTGAACCCGTTTATATATATATGCAGCAGCCACATTGGTTTATTAACCCTGATTATGTCTTCCGCCTTCTCCGAAGTCTCTATGGTCTTTGTCAGGCCCCTTGTGCGTGATTTTCTCGGTTTGGCTTTGTCGGCTCGAAAGCTGATACCTCTTTATACATCTACTCTCGTGATGGTGCTCGTGTTTTTATTCTTATTTATGTGGCTGATATTATTATTACTGGCTCTTCGTCTTCTCTTGTTAAGCAGGTTATCTCGTATCTTGGTCAGCATTTTCCGATTAAGGTCCTTGGTTTGCTGTCCTATTTTCTTGGTATTGAGGTGCTCCCCACCTCCGATGGTTTCTGCCTCACTCAACGCTAGTATATTTTTCAGCTTCTGCAGCGTGCTTCTTTGGATAAGGCTAAGCCTTGTCAGACACCTATGTCGGCCTCCACCCAGCTCACTCCTGATGATGGACCTTCTCGCTCTGACCCGTCTCTTTACTGCACCATTGTAGGCAGTTTCCAGTATATTAGCTTCACGCGGCCTGACATAGCCTTTGCGGTTCATAAGGTTAGCAAATACATGCATTCTCTTACTGAGGCCCACTGGGTCGCTGTTAAGCGCATTCTCCGGTATCTCAAGCACACCATCTCGGACGGTCTCTTCTTTACTCGCCGTTTCTCTCACACTCTTCGAGCTTACTTTGATTCTGACTGGGCCGCGGATTGTGATGATCGTCGCTCTGTTGGGGCGTATTGTGTTTTTCTCGGGGATAATCTTGTTAGTTGGCGCTCTAAGCAGCACTTAACCGTCTCCAAAAATGGCACTGAAGCTGAGTACAAGACACTTTCTAATACTCTTGCCGAATGCAGTGGCTCTGCAGACTTTTTCGTGATATGCAGGTTCCTCTCTCCTCTCCGCCTACCCTTTGGTGTGATAATATTGGGGCCACCTACCTTGCTCATAATCCGGTTTTCCACGCTCGCATGAAGCACATAGAGATCGATTTCCATCACGTTCGTGAATTGGTTGCCGCCCGCAAGCTCGCTATCTCCTTCATCACTTCGAAGATCAATTAGCCGATCTCATGACCAAGCCATTGGCTCAGTCTCGTTTTACAAGTTTGAAGGCCAATCTCCGTGTCCACCCACTTTCCAAGAGATTGAGGGGGCTTGTTGAGGATAATCTCGTTTGAGTATTTATTTGAGTATTATTATTTATTTTAAGTATTATTCATTTGGTATTTATCTTGTAGTGACTTATTGACTAAATCACCGAACACTGTATATTTGTACTCTCATTAACCACATTGAATCAATGAAACACAATACAAAGCGGGACAAGTCTTTCTTTTCCAACGGGCCTGGTTTGAACATAGGGACTTTAAAGACTTTGTCACAAAGAGCTTGGAAAGAGGCCCAGATCCTTTTCAATACAATCAACCAGCTTCTTCATGAAGCTAACAACAGAATCGAAATGTGTTCGGACACATTTTCCGGAGAAGACTAACTGCTTGTCCAGTGCGAGGGTGGAGAGGAGCCTGGATAGGGCACCGTCTAACTTTCTTGCTAGATTGCATTATGAGTTGAATGAGGAATTGGATGAGATTTTGATTCAGGAAGAGACCTACTGGCATCATAGATCACAACTTAAATGGATGGTAGAGGGGGAAATGAACACACACTTCTACCACCTATCCACCTCTCAACCATTCATAAACAACATCGAAGACGGACCAACTGCCTGAAGTATAGTCAATGAACCTGGATTGCTGATCATGACCAACTTAAAAATATGGTAAGAACCTTTTATCATAATCTTTATACATCAGAAAGGGAGCACCAGCCCGTAGCTTCTGAGGTCGTACTACCACCACTCTGATTCTACTGGATATCCAACACCTTAATGAGAGCCTGCGAAAAAGAGATTGAGGATGCGGTTTTGAAATGGGAGACTATAAAGCTTCAGGACCGGATGGTATTCCGGCCGCTTTCTTCAAAAAGTCTTTGGCCCATTGTCTCAGAGTCTCTTATACCTTTTGTCTTTAAAGCTTTTGAGGAAGCACACGTTTGACTGGGTGAATCAAACCCTAGTCTCTCTGATCCCTAAAGTCATCCCCCCAGAAACAGTTGCTCAATTTAGGCCCATTGCCATGACCAATGTTTGTGTAAAGATTATCTCCAAGATCATTGCAAATAGATTCCAAGATGTTATTGGAAAGTTGGCCACAAAAACCTAGTCCGCCTTCATCCCGGGAAGAGGTAGTACATGGAGTATTCTTGTTGCTCGGGAAGCCCTCCATTACCTGAAGAACAAGAAGGGAAAGTCAGGTGACATGATGCTCAAAATTGATCTCGAGAAAGCTTATGACAGAGTGGACTAGAGCTATCTTCAGAAGATCCTGAATGGTATAGGGCTCAGTCAGATGCTTATCAGTCTGATTATGTTTACTCTAACTTCTTCCCAACTTGTGCTCCTTTGGAATGGCTCTAAACTGGACCCCATACTCCCAGAAAAAGGCCTCGGACAAGGAGATCCTCTTGCCCCTTACCGCTTTGTGTTGTGTATGGAGAACTTGAGTCAACAAATTGATACAGCTGTGAGGGAGGGCCAGTGGAAACCCGTAAAGATTGGGAAACAGACTCCTCCCCTGTCTCATATTTTTCTTGCAGATGATTTGGTCCTTTTTAGGGAAGCCTCCACGGCCCAATACATCACCATTAGACAAGTACTGGATCGGTTTTGTAACCTTTCAGGACAGAAAGTAAGTATAAGCAAATCCCGTTTTCAAGTCTCAAAAAATGTTCACCACCAGACAAGGGAATTGCTAAGTCACACTCTGGCAATGCAGCATACAGAGGTGCTAGGACTCTATTTGGGAGTTCCTCTTATTCACTCAAAAATTACCAAGGGAACCTATTCCTACATCCTTGATAAGATGAGGAAGAAACTAACCAGTTGGAAGATTAAAAACCTTTCTAGGGCAGGCAGAATGGTTCTTATAAAAAGCTCACTTGACACACACCCCTTTTATGCTATGCAGACTGCTAAACTTCCTATCGGCACCATCTCAGAAATAGAAAAACTGTGTAGACAGTTCTTCTGGGGGTATGACGGTCATAGAAAGATGCACTATGTTTCTTGGGATAAGCTTTGCCAGCCAAGGAATAATAGGGGTCTGGGCTTAAAAAATCTGCAGATAATGAATTTGGATTTGCTTGGAAAACTTGTCTGGCAGATCCTTACTGATGATCAGTCCCTATGGGTTCAGATCCTTGTCCAGAAATACGGAAGCCCGTTCGCTAAACCGAAGAGCACATGCTCCTCTACCTGGAAGAGCATTTGTTCAGCTGCTGCTGCTGCTTTGAAAGATGGTTTTGATATGGAGAACGATGAAATCATTTGGAAGGGAGGAACTGGAAAGAATTACACTGTTGCTGAAGGGTATGATTTCCTTCACAGGCCGCACCTACCAGAAGAAGATGAAGATTGGGAAAGCTTGTGAAAACTAAAAGGGCCCTCAAGGCTTAATTTTCATCTTTGGCAAGCAGCTGGGGAAGCCTTACCGACTTTATCACTGTTATGTAGAAGACACATCTCTCCTACACCGATTTGTAGCATTTGCAAAACTGCTGAGGAAACTTCTCTCCATACTATGCGAGATCAAGCACCACCCCAAACAATATGGAAAAATTTAGTTCCCGAAACAAGCTGAGCAAATTCTTTTCCTTACCCCACTAAGGAGTGGATTTGCGACAATGTCAAAGTCGGCAAATAATAGATTGGCCCTACTGATTCCGCGAAATGGTTTACGATCCTATGGTATTGGAGGAATCAAATATATCATGGATATAACACTTGTTACCCACCGATTAGTGTTTTGCTTTCTAAAATGGAAACTAGAGTTAGAAATTTACGTTTGGCCTGGGACTTGAATTTCTTGTAAATTTGATGGTGGTGTTCCACTTTACTCTTCAATAAAACAAAGCTCGTTTCAAACTTTTATCTTTTATCTGTGTTTTAATGTATTTTGTTCCAGACGACTCCTTTACATCTCTTATGATATTGTGATTTAATATCTAGAACATCATCCCCTCCCAACAATTGTTTCTAATTATGTGGTGAAGAGGCCGAATCTGTTTTACACGCTCTTAGAGAGATTGTCATTGGGCTAGCACGGTTTGGTGCCTAGCTAAGTCTCCGTGAAGAAGTTTGGAGGACGTTTTTTTGGGGGCTAGAGCGGTAGAAGAATGGCTGCAACCGAACCTGAACTACTGTGAGGTTCGTACTACGTACCTTGGGATGAACTAAGAAGTGGAAGTACATCTTGAGTGTAAAATTTTATTTAGATCTAAGAAGTAGAAATACATCTCGACTTGTTTCTAATTATGTTGTTCAAACACACCAAAGTGTACCCAAAAAGAATCAAAATCAGACTCCTTGTCTGCATCACTTCCTGATTAGAAGCAGAGTTCGATTCTCATCCCCACACCAAATAAAAATCTCCGCACACAACCTACCAAAAAAAAGGAAAAAAAAATCAAGAATAACTCTCTGTCTGCGAATTTTCATCATCTCAAGCAAGAAAACATATTAAAGAGGGTCACAAAAGTAGCCAAATTAAGCCAATAATGAACGCAAAAGAAGTAAGAGAAATATTGACTACACAAGCCACGTATGGATGTCAATCTTGGACCTGAATCCCCTCTTGTGTATTGGAGGGGCAAGTGGTGTTCACACTTGGGGTTGTGTGTTGAATTTGTAATTTTTTTTGGTTTCAAGGCAAAAAATATACAGGAGAGATAAGTGTATGGGAGGGGATCCAAATTCATCAATCTTTCATTATTCATTTTGATTAGGATTTATAGTGTTGTTCACTAGCCGAATTGAGTTGAATATATGTTGTTAATTTGTACTCAAGTTTGTTTAGTATACGAGCAAGTTCATAATCATGTGTTTGCATTCAATTTAGGCTCAACTCGTTTAAATGACAAATTATTCAGTCTTTAATTTGTTAAACTTATTTTTGTCTTTCGGCTTAAGTTCGGCTTAGTAAAGTATAAAAAGTCATAAATATCAAATTATTGAATAGACATTTCATACATCGAACCATAAAAAAATCTAATATAATAACTATATAGTCTCTATTAGACGAATAAATGACTTCTCGTCTGATATATAACAAGGGTGTACTAAGCTGCTCACGAGCAGCTCTACGCTCGGCTCATAAAATACTCGCTCTAGATATGATTTAACCAAACTTGACCAGTTTGTCAAGGCTAACAAGCCCAGCTCAAATACTTTACAGCTTAACTCAAAATACTCATGAGTTTTATCGAATATTATTATATTGTAGTAGTATATTATTTCATAATTTTCAACAAACTAAACTCAAACACTTACCCTTTAAAGAAAAAAAAACTCAATATTA
Organism: Gentiana macrophylla; assembly: GCA_026214975.1. NCBI lineage: Eukaryota > Viridiplantae > Streptophyta > Magnoliopsida > Gentianales > Gentianaceae > Gentiana > Gentiana macrophylla. The sequence continues at coordinate 1,267,940 of CM047812.1, read as the reverse complement.
TTATCGATCGGCTCGAGTTTGAGCTTGCAAGTGCCGAAATTTTTTGTGAGCATACTCAAGCATAATTGAACCTTATCGAACCGATCTCAAACCAAATATTGAACCAAGTTAATTTAAGCATCACTTTTTTAAATGGCGTCTTGACTATAAACATTAATAACGAATTGACGAACGATCATGAATAATAACGAGCCAAAATTCAGGGCCCTTGCCAATTGTTTGTACTACTACTTTGACAGCTCGAAGACATACCATTTGAAGACAGGTCCCTCAGAATTCTCTGCCTCAAATCTCGAAAATCGTAAAAGAAAAAAAATGCTGTAATCGAAAAAGTTGGAGGCAAGAATTTGGGATGCAGCAAGAAATTAGTTCAACAGTTTTTCACTCTTGATCTAACTTCCCTTGCTTCAAAGCTTCCTCTCTTTTTTCTGTTGATTTTGTATTCTAAAGTAGTTATCTGCAAGATCGAAGTTATCTGAAGCTCTGTACTCCAACTACTTTTCTTTGTTAATCTTAAAGCTCAGGTAGATCTCATTTCATTCGAAGTTTTGGAGTTGTTTTTAGCATTTTCTTTTGTTTTCAATGGTTTTCTCACAGATTTCTGCCATTTGTGTGGATTCGGATGCAGATGTATCTAACTTTGTTTGATTGGGTTACTGTTCTGTTTGGTTTTTTTATATGAGATACGATCGTTTCATTAGCCTTTGAGTTTGAGATTTGTGTAGCTTAATACGGAGGTAGAAGAATTTTGGTTAGGAAATGATCATTTCTCATGAGTTTGAGTAGTTGCTAGAATTTGGCTCCAGATAGGTCAAGAATGTGGATCGTTTTGCCCGTCCGACCCCCCAAACACTTGCATTGAGCTCATGTATTTTCTTGATGCTTTTTAACCTCATTTGCAAAAGCTGCGTTTTACTAGTTAGGTTCGCGTTCTTGCCTAGAACGATCGGAATGCATGTAGTTTTATCATTTCAGTGCACATAAGTTAAAAGAAGATGAAGTTTGGGCGGCGTTTGCATGTTCATTCCATTTGATGTAATTTATGTGAAAATTGGCTTATAGGCTGGTTTCGGCATCACGTTTTGTAGGATGTGGGGTATAGGTAAAGATGAAATTTCTAGGGTGGTCTGTATGCATGTGCATTGTTGTGTGTTTGATGGAACATTGTCAAAGTAATAATATAGATCTCAGCTTGACTGAGCCGTTATTGTGTAGCTGGCAGTGTTTGAAAGCATGATTAGGTCTCTTCCTGTGGAAAAAATGATAATTTTTTGTTGTATGGGTTATTGAAGAGTGTATGCTTGGAAACAAACAAACAATTCAACAGAGAATGAGAATTTGATTTTATGCTTTGGAAATGCCTGCCCTCTTCTTGGCATAACGTAAATTGTTTGCATTTCCGGGCCTATACAGTCTTAGAGCTTACTTGGTTTGTTATTATTTCTTCATTTTCTTTTGTGTTCATTACTGTTTTCATGTTGTATTATTTTGAAACAGCTGAACTTAGAATCTTCCAAGGTCTAGTTCTTTTACTTTGGATAAAGCTCAGTTGCTGGAAGGCAGATTAAAAGATGTCTACATCCGTAAAGGCTTTAGAACCTGCATTTCAGGGATGTGGTCAGAGAATGTATCCTTGTTTCAGGACTATACCCGATTTTCAACATGTATTTTGAGGTGCCCTCCATTAAAGTCGCTTTCGTATCTCTTAAAAAACAGCCAAAGTATTTCTTTTTCATGGTTTTATGTCCTTTCACCTGTTTCATTTGCTGGTGATCAGTTCTTCGTTAGACTTTTTTTTTTGTTTGTTTGAAACTTAACTTGGTTAGAGGGACCGAGATTTGGAGAATCGAGAACTTTCAGCCTGTTCCATTACCTAAGGCAGATTATGGTAAATTCTACTCTGGAGATTCATACATTGTCTTGCAGGTGCTTACAGGCCTTGAATTTTTACTTCATTTTTCTCTTTATGAAGAAGAGTTTTTTTTTTCCTCACAAAATTACTTTATACTTTCATTTTGTTTGATTTTTCAGACGTCATCTGGAAAGGGAGGTACTTATCTCTATGACATACATTTCTGGCTTGGAAAGGATACTAGCCAGGTACAGTTGGCATCCCCGGACACAGTTATACGTGAATCACAGCATTTTCCCCTAAGATAAATTGTGTTTGTTTGTCAACTCTTCATAGGATGAAGCTGGGACAGCAGCAATAAAAACAATTGAACTTGATGCAATTCTTGGTGGGCGTGCTGTACAGCATAGAGAACTTCAAGGTCACGAATCCGACAAGTTTCTTTCATACTTTAAACCGTGCATTATACCTCTGGAAGGTGGTGTTGCAACTGGTTTCAAGAAACCTGAGGAGGAAGAATTTGAAACACGATTATATGTCTGTAAGGGAAAACGGGTAGTCAAGTTGAAGCAGGTAACCTTAAACCAATTTTTTATAGCGTAGGCTCCTTTTAATTGTAGTTCATCTTTGAGCCTAAGTGGGTTATATGTTGGTTCCTAGGTCCCATTTTTGCGGTCTTCTCTGAATCATGATGATGTGTTTATTTTGGATTCCAAAGAAAAAATATTTCAGTTCAACGGTGCAAATTCAAGTATACAGGAACGTGCCAAAGCATTAGAAGTTGTTCAGATTTTGAAGGATAAGTATCACGAGGGGACTTGTGACGTTGCAATTGTTGGTAAGGCTTTTTTAGTAGTTCATTTTTCTCTTTACTAATCTCATGTTACCGAGAGATTTCGTTAGTATAAAGCTACTGGCTTTGGCTACTTTTGTGACCTTGTTTTAATATGTTTTCTTGCTTTAGATGATGGGAAATTGCAGACAGAGTCCGATTCTGGTGCTTTTTGGGTCCTTTTTGGTGGGTTCGCACCGATTGGCAAGAAAGTTGCTGGTGAAGATGATATTGTTCCAGAAAAAACTCCAGCTAGACTATACAGGTATTCTTGCTTGTCTTCTTTTTCTGCCTTTTCTTCAGTTATATACTTATATTCTCCGATGTCTAGTTAATGCACTCTTAGCCACTTTTATACTACGATGTAGCTGCCCTTCGACCTCAGTTCGTTTTTCTTATGTCAGTGACGTTTATTCTATAGTTAAGCCCAAATGTAAGAAACCGTAATGCATTCCCCATGATTTTTCAAACTCATTTGTGTTCTCTTGCTATTATGTAGCATTATAGATGGTCAGGTTAAGGCCGTGGATGATGAACTTACAAAGTCGAGTTTGGAGAATAGCAAGTGCTATATAGTGGATTGCGGTTCCGAGGTGTTTGTTTGGGTTGGTCGAGTAACTCAGGTGGAGGAGCGGAAAACTGCTATCCAGGCTGCCGAGGTATTAGAGCATTACTGACTTTGCATCTACAATTATTCCGTCGTGTTTTCCTCATGCCTAAGTGATTGTTGCAGGAGTTCATTGCCAGCCAAAATAGGCCCAAGTCAACTCGGGTAACACGACTTATCCAAGGTTATGAGACACATTCCTTTAAAGCTAACTTCGATTCTTGGCCGAGTGGATCAGCTCCAGTTGCTGAGGACGGAAGAGGGAAAGTTGCAGGTATATTACATATGTGGTGTATTGCTATGATGCATGGACACTTCAGTGTGGTAACGTGTCCCGTATCCGATACGTATCCGACATAGATACGCACCGGATACTTAGGATACATACCTGAGGGCGAATTTTTAATCTTATAAATTGGATACGGGATTCGGATATGTATATCCATAACTTGGCTACGTGAAATGAAGAACCATAATGAATATTGAGTACCAAAATTGAAGAGAACCACTAAAAACTGTTCTTATTTTATGTATTTTAACAAGTACTCCCTCCGTCCCGCAATATAGGGGTTTATGGGATTTACACACAATATAAGAAAACTAATAATTGAGTTGCTTTTCAAAATTTCAAGGTAAAATATTGTATTGTTTTTTGGGAGTGGCTTATAATATTGCATTGTTTAATGTGAAAGTGAAACAATGCATATAATATTGAATTGGGATGTGAGAATGCCTTATTGTTATGGGACAAAGCTAAAAAGCTAAAATGCCCTATATTACGGGACGGAGGGAGTATTATTTTGTCCTTATAGTTCTCTTATTTACCATGTGGTCCTTATATTTTCAATATTTACCAAAATGTCTTTCATACCCGTATCTATAATTTCAAAAAACCCCACACCAACGTATTTCGTGCTCGCGTATCCGTATCCATGCAACCTAGGTGTATAGTATTTTGATTGCAGAAAGGTTCTGTTTTTTTGTTAGTTTTGCTGAAACAGCAAGGTGTTGGTGTCAAGGGAGCAAGCAAAAATACTCCGGTAAACGAGGAAGTCCCACCACTGCTTGAAGCTGGAAGAAAACTTGAGGTGTGCTTATAATATGAATATATTGTATTTAATATCAACTGTTGGTCGTCATGTCATAATGTTGTGTAATATTTCAGGTTTGGCGCATCAATGGGAGTGCAAAGACTCCGTTGCCTGAAGAAGACATCGGTAAATTCTACAGTGGGGATTGCTATATTGTTCTCTACACCTACCATTCTCATGATAAGAAAGAAGATTACTATTTGTGCTATTGGATCGGAAAGGATAGCATTGAGGTAATTCTTACGGTTAGTTTGAAAAAGCTTTACTTCAAATTCACCACATGCCACTTTTTATCACTTGAATGCTGAGCTCTTATTGTATGGACTTCTGTTTTGAGAACTGAGGAGAAGAGCGTGTTATCTTGAAGCTTCTACCTTTGGCGTATATGTTCCTTGTGGACTTGTAGTTGTAGGGATGTTGATGGAATGTACATTGGTTTGGCTATGTTCCTTGTAGACTTGTAGCTGTAGGGATATTGATGGAGATATATTGCTTTTGTCAAAATAATTAGGTCGTTTAATACTGTTTACGCACTTGCACTATGTTTGCCATTGCTATGTGATAAATTTGATGTGTTTCCCATTACACCAACCGTATTCGATAATTCTTTTTTCTTTCTGTATTGGAATGTAGGAGGATCAAAAGATGGCTGCTAGATTGGCTACAACCATGTGCAACTCGCTCAAGGGAAGACCGGTTTTGGTATTCCCTTAACTCTGCCTGTAGTTTTTTTGTCCTTTTGTCTTCTTTGCTTTTCCGAATAAGGATACACAGTGAGTGCTTGCTGAAGTGAAGAATTTTGTAGGGGAGAATATTCCAAGGGAAAGAGCCGCCGCAATTTGTTGCAATATTTCAGCCAATGGTGGTCCTAAAAGTCGGTACTTTTGTGCATTCACTAGCCCCTTTATTATTTTTTTTTTCCTTTTGTTTGTTGTGTTCAATTTATTATCCTTTACAGGGTGGTTTGAGCTCCGGCTACAAAAACTATGTTTCAGATCAAGGGTTAAATGATGAAACCTACACTCCAGAGAGCGTTGCACTAATCAAGATATCTGGAACTGCTGTGCATAATAATTTAGCAATTCAAGTTGATGCGGTATGCCGATTTTCACTCTTTGTATTCCCTAGGTGCTTTGATAATTTAGGATTCACACAATAGTTTTTCGTTGTATATCATGATGAAGATGTTTCCTACGCCTTGAATGTTGGCTGGTGGTTCCTTTTTGTGTGCACATGCGCGTGTTTCCCTTTGTCTGCTTTCGATTTCAGTACGCTATGTGATGATCAGAGCGATCATGTTTGCCTATTATTGCAAAATTATACTAAATTTTGGATTGAAATTCCACTTTGCTGTTTGTCGTCATTTTCCAGGTTCCAGCTTCTCTGAACTCTGAGGAGTGTTTCCTTCTACAATCTGGTTCTTCATTGTTCAATTGGCACGGCAATCAGAGTACTTTTGAACACCAGCAGTTAGCAAATAAAGTTGCAGAATTTTTGAAGGTATGCCCCCTGAAATTTTTCACGCTCTTTGTAGTATACACTTAAAAATTCTTCATATTATTTCATTTTTTTGTTTGTGATTCCAGCCAGGAGTAACCCCAAAGAATACTAAGGAAGGAACCGAAAGCTCGGCCTTTTGGTTTGCCCTTGGAGGAAAGCAAAGCTACATAAGCAAGAAAGTAGTTCCGGACGTGTTTAGAGATCCTCACTTATTCGAGTTCTCATTAAACAAAGGTTGCTTTTGTTACTGCTTATCCGCTTCACATCTTTTATAGTTTAACCCTCTAACTGCTCTCTCTAACAATGTTTATGTTACGCGTATTTTTCCAGGAAAATTCGAGGTATGTTCTTTTTCCTCAAAAATTACCTACAAGTCTGTAATTTGATGTTATATAATATTTTTTGTCTGATCTTCATAGATTGAAGAAATCTACAATTTTTCACAAGATGATCTATTGACTGAGGACATCTTGGTACTCGACACTCATGCTGAAGTTTTTGTATGGGTTGGTCAGTCTGTGGACCCCAACGAAAAGACGAATGCTTTTGAAATTGGGACGGTAATTTTTAAGCATTCATTCGCATTTGTAGTTGATCTGCCCTTGAAATTCTGTTTTTTTTTTTTATTTTAATTTCCTATGTTTTTTTTACTACAGAAATACGTTGAGTTGGCTGCATCATTGGAGGGGCTGTCTCCACAGGTTCCACTGTACAAAATCACAGAAGGAAATGAACCGAGCTTCTTTACAACTTATTTTTCATGGGATCCTGCAAAAGCTATGGTATCTTACAACTTCTTCATAGTAGTGTATCATGCTTTTTGCTTCTGCTTAACTCGTTTTTATCTTTCTTAAAAAACAGGCATACGGAAACTCATTTCAGAAGAAAGTTATGTTACTATTCGGGCCAAGTCATGCGTCAGAGGTAAATGCTTCCCTAGAACCCGAGAATAACATAGCATGCTTAAGCGATAAAAAATTTTCTTTTTCAAATGCCGTTTCAAAATTATCTTGCTGAATGTTATTTTTCTTCATATTTAGGAGAGATCGTCGAATGGAACGAATCAAGGACCCACACAAAGAGCATCTGCTTTAGCTGCTTTAAACTCGGCGTTTAAATCGTCTCCGGTTTCCAAACCGGCTTCTGTTGCAAGGCCAGTAGCTGGAAGTGGAAGCAAGCAAGGATCATCTCAAAGAGCAGCTGCGGTTGCGGCTTTATCTTCGGTTCTTACTGCCGAAAAGAAAACACCCGAATCGTCTCCTGTTCAACAAAGTAGAAGTCAATCTGCAACTAATAGTCCTCCTGGTAAACAATTAACTTAATTTACTTCATGCTATGACTATTAATCATTTGAAATGTCGTACAATGTCGTATCTCACGTTGAAAAAGTGGGACAAAAATTACCAAGAGCATAACGAGCTTAGTAACTTGGTTAACCATTTTAGACCCGAAAGAGGACGACGGGTCTAAGTGGTTATTGGGTTCCCATTATAGCTCAAGTAGCGCCGCTAGATTCAAATTCTGTGGTGTTACATACGAGCTAGGTTGCACGGGTATGAAGGTCATATGCGTAAATATTAAAAATATAGGGACCCACCAATCTATATGTCATTAGATTATCAGTTTTGGTAGTTTTTCATCATTTAGGACAATTTTACATTCATTATCCAAAGTATCCGGTGCCTGTCTGTGTCGGATACATATCAGATACGGGACACGCTACTGGATAGAAGTAGTGATATGAGCATCTACAAGAACTTGTAGATGTGTTTTCTTGGCTTGGATATATCCACATCTAAATATGAATGGCTATTTGCAGCTGGATCCAAGAACGAAAGTGTCGGTGCAGAGATCGAAGATTCCAAAGAGGAAGCTGTTTCAGTTACCGACAGAGCCAGGGACTGCAGCAGATCCTACGGTTGAGATCAATTGGGAGGCTTCAGAACCGAAGGCAGAACCAAAGCCGGAGGCCGAGGCCGAGGCCGAGCAGGATGAGAATGGGGAGGAAAGTAGCCAAACTACATTTAGCTATGAGAGGCTCAAGGCTAAATCAAATAACCCTGTTACTGGCATCGACTTTAAACGAAGAGAGGTTTGTTTGTTTGGTTTGACATGTTTTAATTCGTCTTTATTTGTTTACGTGTGTCATCGAGTATCGTGTCGGTCGAATAATTCGGACGTTACTATATACAGGCATACCTATCAGATGAGGAATTCAAGGTTGTATTTGGGATGACAAGAGAAGCTTTCTATAAAATACCAAAATGGAAGCAAGATATGATCAAAAGAAAGGTTGATCTCTTTTAGTAATTGAATTGTAATTCAATTGATTTTTTGTTTGTGTGTGTGTGTGTGTGTGTGTGTGTGAGGGGTGGGGGCTTGTCGGTGTGGATGCGTGGTTTGCGTCACGTCACGAAGATCATATATGGCTAATAGTAAGGGTATTGATGTGATTGCTTGGATTTCCATTTGTGTGTTTTTTTTTCACCTCTTTCCTTTGATGTGTGTACTCATTATTGATATTATATTATGAGTTGTTTTGTGAATATATATGATGTGTTGATTTTTTGGATGGATAGATGTATTAGTTATTTGTGTTGTATAATTTCAACTGGATGGGGTTTTTTTGAATCACAACGAACCTTTTTTTGAATCACAACTCTGACGTATTCGACTTTTCAGAAGTTGAATGTAATGCTCAAACATTCAATTTTGCTGACATTTTCAGTCGAATATAAAGCTCAACATTCGACTTCATAGAAAACTAAGGTTCATTTTCTATCACTGATCCTAGCTAGAGTATTGGGTCACAATAGATTCACTGTGGCGTCACAAAACCAAGAAACGATGCATGAAAATGGGTGATTTTTGTATGGTAACTTGTACATTAGATGAGTTATCACATGCGGGTGCGGCTCAATGTGAACCACACAATTAATCAACACCTAAAACGCTTTTCAATGATTACAGATTGAGCCACACGCAAAGAATCTCAAACACATGCTGTAGCTCCACTTCATTCACACAACCCTTTCCATATATATACATATATTCGATACAATTCAAACAACATCGTAACCAAAATTTCTTCAACGAATAAGAATCAAAACGGACCGATTCATATACAAGAGCACATTTGCTCAGAAATCCAAAATGTTTAAAACAAAATCAATCCGCATTTACCAAGATACATGATCAATCAAAACAGAAACAATAAAATACATATATAATCGAAATATAAAAAATAAATCACAAAGCAAATGAATTACCAACATGTCCAGAGGAGGAAGGCTGTAAAGATCTTAGTCTGATATCATATTTAGTACTTCCCGACGATGCCGCCGCCGCGACGATGACATCATCTCTCAAATCTGACGTGGCATCTGTTGTAGTATTTTTATGATGATCAATATATGCATTTCCAATATGATTACCACATTTTCTGCACAACAGTTTCCTTTTCTGCTGAAAAACCCCAGGATTTCTTGGAGACAAAATAAGGTACGCATTTAACCTCATCGACCTGTGTGAATCTTGATTCATCGATGTAGAAGAACGAAATGAACCCTTTCTTGATTGATTTACCGTACTTTGAACCGATTGCTGATGTGTTTCGACCCGACGAGCTCAAGTTCAGCTCATACCCACAAGAGCCACAACTGCATATATGTAAAGAAAGAGCTTTTAGATGTAAATAATATCAGCTTACGATTTCATGAACACGTGTTTCAAATCGTCATAGCAGGACTTTGAAGTAAATTCTTTCAGTCACTTACATCAAGTAAATCATGTTTGCAAATGTGGTTCAGGGGTGTATGCTATGCTAGAGGGAAGTAGTAAGCTGGTAGAGGAAGTGCTGAAGGAGGAAAGAAATCTAGGGAATTTACAACGATTTTTACGCAATATTTACCAGATATACATATTCCAAATAGTTACAAACAAGTCTTCTTGTGTGCATCGGAGTATTTCACGATGCAGATCAGTAAATATACCGATGAACACACACAACCACAACATCCCAGAGTTTCATACAAGTATATCCAGGTATCGTGTACTGTTGCCACGGGAAAGGCAGGGAAAGAGTGGAAAATACTATTCACGTTATCCTAAGACCTTAAACCCTAAAAAAAAATGCGAGCCCCTTTCGACAGATTTAAGAAGTGGCAATTAATAAGCTCAACTCCAGGTATTCGGACAAGGTCCAGTTTAAGAAGGAGATTGCCTTGAACCTAGAGCATCATGCATCAACAAGACGCATAGCACAAACGTAACCCTAATCGTGTTTGACTACTGGGCAAGTTCAAGAGCTGAGCAACTACAGTAATAAACTCCAACTCCAAGTAATGCATTATATTCAGATTTCCAAGATTTCTTAGATTGGATCTCGCGACTAGGTCCATATACAGCAAAGAGAACACACATGCAGATAACAAGACTCATGCATCCACCGAAAAAACGCTCTGATTGTGCACCGAACACGCAAAAATAAGCTTACTTTCCGTATATCTCATACACAAGCAGTGCTTTTTTCTATGGACTAATCATTTGTGTGCAGATAATACAACTTTCTTGCATATACAGACTTCTAACAAAAGTAAAGGTACAATCAGAGTCTATAAAATTCATGGAAAACATCTTTTTAAACAACAAGCACGTAGACATTAAAGAATATTCCTTTACTCACAAAATTCAATGATTAGGAATAGTTCTATTGATACCATGACCATCTACAATTTAACAAACTTGTTACTAAGACACTGACATTATTTTCATTTCCAATTTAGGCATAAACGTTATTTATCATTAAAAAGGAAAATCGCAAGAGCTGTGTATACTACAAATTTCAACAATTGAATATGCAATCATTGCAATTTCAACAAAATCCGTAAGCTATTTGTTCAATAAGGATCGACATGTATTTTTCTTCCAAATGATTATGCAGCTTCAAAATCAACAGGAAAAGCTCAACGGAGTTCACGGATACCCCAATTCGATAATCTGAGTTAATTTCCCACTCAAAAAAATTCTAGAAAAAGATACGAAATAGCAACGAAAGTACAGTGCTAAACCTGTAAGAGACGTCTCTGATCGAAGAAGAAGAAGCCGATGGAGATTGTAGAGAGTTGAAGCCTCCTTTTGCAGTATCCATATGTGAGAACAGTGAAGTCGATTAGATACGAGAGTGATAAGAAGGTATGTGCTTAAAGGAATGGAGATCTCCGGCCACCGTGTACGGAGAAGTTAGGGGGTTTGGGGTGGTGCAGTGTCGGTGGCAATTTGTAGACAGTGAGACAGACAGGTAGTGTGACTTAACCAGGTCCACCTCATGATGACCATAGCTAGCTGTTTTGACTGTTTTTTAATAGGCTTGTCGTCGCGTTGATTTTACCAAGTGACATCATATTTCGATTCAATTTTACATATATCGAAAATGCATATTCAAGCCTCAGAAAGCCAAATGTTGGACTTACTTTCGACTTACAGAGTTCGAATGTCGATGTAGTGCCTCGTGAGTAAATATCCGTTATAATGCCGGTAAAAAATACTTTTATTTATGAACGTAACATTGATTTTATCGTGACACCATATTTTTGTATATGTCGAAAATATACACTCGAAGTCTGTAAAGTCGAATGTTGGGCTTACCTTCGACTTTACAGAGTTCGAATGTCGATGTAGTGCCTCGTGAGTGTATATCCGTTATGACGCCGGTAAAAAAAACTTTTTATTTATGAACGTTGTTATTGGAAATGTAGCGTGACACCATCATTGAGATTGAGCTAGATTCGATTTTACAGAAATTGAAAAAGGAAATTCGACATTTGCAGTGTCAAATGTTGAGCTTACATTCCACTTTTAGGAGATTGAATGGCACGGTGATGCCCTATAAAATAGATTTGTTGCGGTAATGATTACAATTGCATTTATGTATTTGTTTCTTTTGAGTTATTAATGACACTGTATCCAATCTAATTTCAGAACACCATACTAGCATTTGACGTCTGAAAACATTCGACATCTGAAAACAAGGAGACCAATACAAACCAAAGCATAGTACTAGTAGCAAAAGGATCAAGAGTACGGAAAAGAAAGAGAATAAGTGCATCATTCGATCATCGCCCTGAACACGGGCACCCAAAACAACTAAGCCTATGCCAAAAGATAAAAACGTCTATCAAGCATGGGATCAAGAGCCTGCATAAAGTAATCCAGATCGTCAGCATCACGAGCGATCCCCAAAAGTACCAATGCCGCCATCAGAATATGGATCGAGAAGTTAAATTTTGGTAATGAAAATGAAAAATAACAATGAGTTACTAGTAATCGATCAGAAGGACTACATTACAGAACAAGGCCTATATACATAATAATACATCATAAGAAGTGCCATCTCTTTTGAATAAAGTCCTCACATCACATCTTTAGTCACCATGTTTGTAGCCTTAATAAAAGTACTGATTGTGCACCGAACTCACAAAATAAGCTTTACTTTCCGTGTATTTTGTACACAAGGGGAAGGGGTGCTTTTTTTCCGGTGGACCAATCATTTGTGTGTAGATAATACCGATTTGTTTGCATATGTGGACTTGTAACAGAAAAGCACAAGGGAGATCACGGATACTCCAACTCAATACACTACATTAGTCATCCGAATGGTTGATTGCCACCGTATTTCGGGGGCTATTTTTGACCTCTACAGTGTGAAATGTTAATCTTTACATTCTCGACTATTCAAGAGGCTGAATGTTGTTGCGGTGCCCCGATAGATTCATTGGTGTCAATTACAATTGTCTTTATTTACTTGCTTATTATTCAGTGTTACCAATCTCCTTTCACAAGACTACAATGACATATTCGATCTTTGAAACATCGAGAATTTAAGTTCAACATTCACTTTTACAAGAGGTCGAAAATAAATTCGATCCTAACCCAAAATATGGTGTCACCGTAAATTCACTGTGGTGTCGTTAACACCGTCCTAGACTTGCTCAACTCTCTTTTTTAATCACAAAGATTCTAATATGGGCATATAATAATGCTTAAACTCTCTTTAACAATTTATTAAGGGGCTTGGCACTGGCACCCCAACAAATAATCAATCTTGACAAAGAGTGACTTTCTTCTATCATTTAAGAATGGCTTCCCCATAAGGCAGGCTCCAATGAATGCCACCAGCTTCTTCTGCACAAATATGGGTGATATAAATATCACAAGTTCAATGGAAATGCTAAATAGTCGAGCGTTAATTTCAATTTTTGACCAACTCAAGTGTAAGCATGAAAATTTTCTTCCAGGATATGTACGAGGACCCCTGCGCGCGCCATTCGTTTGTTACATCTACTAAAATGATCCTAATAGAAGATATGTGTAGACTGTTATAATTAATCTCTTTCTTACATTTATCTCCGGGTCTAAAAATGGGAAAATCGTAATTTCATTCTTCATTAGCATTGTCAAAAAGAATGTTGTTGGGCTTAAATCCAAGGCTGGGTGTCTTTTGATGGGAATTCCGGACAAGGAAGTTATTAATGACACTGTATCCGATTTAATTTCAGAACACCATACTAGCATGCATTCGACGTCCGAAAACATCTGACATTTGAAAACAAGGACACCACTACAAACCAAAGCGTAGTAGCAAAAGGATCGAGAGTACGGAAAAGAAAGAGAATAAGTGCATCATCCGTTCCCAAAACAACTAGCCTATGCCAAAAGATAAAAACGTCTATCAAGCACGGGATCCAGAGCCTGCATAAAGTAATCCAGATCGTCAGCATCACGAGCAATCCCCATAAGGACCAATGCCATCATCAGTTCCAACCATTGAAGCTCTATCATCGCCACCATCATCATCATCATCATCATCATCAGAACCAGACTCATCCTCTGAACCATCTTCTTCATCATCATCCTCAGCCTGTGTTGTTGGGTACAGGTATCGGTTAAGGAAAGGTTGGAAAACACAAGGCTTGCGCTCAGAGGGGCGGTCAAAACCCGTGGTGTCAATCTGAAGCTTCTTAGCAATCTCATCCACCAACGACCTCAGCCCCAAACTCCCAATCCTATTGCGCTCAAACCACTGCTGTTGTGCAGCAAAAATTGAACACACGTCTAACTCAAAAATACCATCAGGATTGAGCTGATTCCTCACTTTTTGTAATGAAAATTATAAATAATCAGAAGGACAAGGCAAATATACATCATAGAACCAGCCAGTGGCCGCCAAATGGGCAACTTATACGATGCGAATAGAGCATGTGAATTTACATCATTCATCCATGCTCAAACCGGAGCTTCTTTGTTTTTTCTTTAACAACTTACACCTCGGTTTCATGGGTTTCAAGAATGAAGCCTGAAACTTAACCATGTCTCTTAATACATCAATCAAACTCGACTCCACCTCGGTCCCATTAGGGTCAAGCACTCGTAAACTCCGTGCAACAGCCTCCATCGTACTCATACAACCACCAAAGGGTTCCTTTCGAAGCGTTAAATCTGAGTTGAATTTTGTCACGCCGTCCATTGAATGATTATAATCTAAGCAAACCTGAATAGAAAATCTGGATAGAAACTGTAGACTTGCTTGCATCATCTCTTTGGCATGCTTCCACGTTCCATCAAAAGCAATCAAAACGATGTCATGTTTATCGAAATTATCCCAACGTTTGAACCCTGTTAAAGGCAACGCATCTTCACCTGAAAAAAAAACCACATCCGCAATTTTAAAACACTTCAATAATCCATGGTGAAAGATGAATATAGACTACATTCTAAACACTGAAGGAGAATGCAAGGGACTAGTCCAAAATTATTCTCTAATATACATGTCGTGCCTTTGCTAGATCAAAGCAATGAAAACTCCTTATAGTATTTAATCTACTATAACATCAAGAAATGAAACTAAGGTCCTGGAACAACTGTTTGACATGAAAGTGAATTGATCTAATGCGGCAATAGAAACCAAGAAAATGTAGACCAAAAAATCACTCCAAGACCAGAATGCTCAGGCCACACCCTTACAGGAACATCAAACACATATTCCTCGTCAATCAATCAGAGATACGTGCATCTAGAATCTACTAGGGTCCATGTATTGATTCATTCAAGAGCCTGCACAACTCTTTATTCGTAGCATTTTGCCAACATGGATCCTGTGCAGCTTGATGACATGCAGATGGTTCAGTATCTTGATATATGAAAAACAAAAGAATGATAGGAAGTTGATGAGTGATCAGAAACAACTGTGTTACTGGAATGCAGAGAAGTTAAAGGACGTGTAGACCTTCCAACTGTGTAAAATAAAATAAAAAGGACATTTCTGGGGCATGTAGACCTTCTGACGGGACGTGCAGAAGATGTAGTAGTTTCAAGGTCAATAGGAGCAGATGGTAAACGAGTAGGATCTGGAAGAGAAGTAAAGATGATCAGTTGATCACAAGGAGGTGTGGACTGTGGAGTATGGCACAGGAAGTACACAGTACACAGGGTGAAGTTGCATTAGGAGCTGTTTCAGACATAAAAAAAAAAAAAAAAAAAAAAAAATCCTCCATGAAAGCCACGTCTCTGGAAACTAGAATATGTTTGGTTTGCAACCCAAGTAAGGGATGCCTAAGCCCTGCCCCTGACTTAAATCCTGGGGGCATGCTTCTTGTAGCATCTATTAAATAGTGTCTTACTAACCTGTTGTACCTGCCTTGTATACTACAAGAAGAGTTATGGCGCTACATTGATTAGTAAGTTATACCAAGTGGACGGATGTGATGAATCCAACTCACCCCTACAAACCCCCTACTATGAGTGAGAGAGTGAATAAGGATTGATCATACCCCTACACCTAGCATAACTCCCTAATCACCATTGCACCATAACTTTTCTCATATACTACGCCTAAGCTAAGTAGAAGCTTTAAAAAGAAAATGCTGCAACAAGCTTTCTGGTCAACTCCAGAGGTAAATCAGCTCTAGCTGTTCGAACTTGCTATCATTCTAACTACAATGTTTAATGTTAATAGTAAAGTTTCAATCAAGCACTGTTCTTGTGCTGCTTGGGGCTGCAATCAGGTTTGCTGTAAGGCTAAGCTAAGCAGACTAGTTTCAATCAAGCATTGTTCATGACTAAGCTATGCGGTCTACTTCTGAACTAAGTGTGCTCCTAATTGCAGTTTTGGTGCCTTCAACTCAAACCCATCGATTAGCTGCTGGAAAATAAAACGAAAATGAAGTAGAGAATCATTGGTAGAGTAATTAATACCTGGAAAAAGATGCATTGCTCGGAGAGGCAAATTAGGATCACCAACGGCGTTATCATACAGAGAATCGAGAAGCTTAGAGACGCCGTACCTTAGCTTCCGGCCGACTATAACTTCGCAATTCTGAAGGCATTTGGAGAGGACAGGGACGGTAGCGAGCTTGTGGCGTTGTTCGTGAGGGTGGTGCAAGATCACGACTTTGGTGAGATTTGGAATAGGATTTTGGGGAATTCGTTCGCATAGACATACGTTCACTGGTCTTTCGCAGCCGTTTGAGCATATTCTCCGCCGTTCATGGAGGTTGTTGTCGGAGAACAAGGCGGAGGTTGCAGTGGTGCCGGAGAAGAAGTTAGCTGTCAGATCGTCTATGTCCATCACAATATGTCCCTTTTTTTTATTATTTTCTTTCCCTTATACGGGAGGGGCTCTCATCGATCGTTTAAGCAAAAAGGAGGGTTTCAAGCTCGGAGATAATGTCGGACATCAAAATCAAAGTTGGAGAGGTCTTTATCTTTGTCCGACAATTATCTATAAAAAGAAAAAAGATTGGTCAACTACCTGATCTTCAAAATACCTACCGTGAACAATCTCATAAGTTATCTCTCTCTATATAAATATCATCATTCATGCACGCATAAAGAAAATTTGACCACAATTGTCTCACCATAATCTTCTGATTTTTCATCCATCATATACAACAATCCCGAATCGCATGAAGGGTTGATTCCTACTCATAACCACACACTTTGCATATTGCCAACATTGTGATATGCCGTTTCACACGAAAAATAGCCACCAAAAGACATTCATCACTTAGTTGCCAAAGGAAAATGTTACCTTTAATAATCCTTTGGAATCCCAAATAAACTTCCATACAGACGTATGACGTTGGATTTCGGTGGATCTCATGTTAGATATTTTTTCATAAAATTACATATATTTTGTTATCGTATGCATTCGAGTTGTCGTAACAAAATAGGGTGCGAAGTGATCAGGGGCGGACGCAGGATCCCGGGTGAGAGGGGCGATACTAGAGGCGAGTGTAAATTTTTAGGGAGGACAAAATAAATACACAACATACATAATAGTGTTTTTTCCGGATCCGATGGGGGCGATTGCCCCCTACCCACAATGTACATCCGCCCCTGGAAGTGATGCGATTCATATACATTGAATCTACGAAGTGATGCGATTCGGATACATGAATCTGTGACGAGATGCAATCAAATTCATGCATCTGCGAAGAGGTGTAGCTCTTCATCCAGATTCATAAATCTCCGAACGGATATGACCAATACCTTTTTGTCCTATAAATACAACTCAATGCATACATGAAAATTAAATCAAATTTTTGAAAGCATCATTAGAACTATTTTTGAATGTTCTCTGGTTTGATCAAACTAGTCACTGTTTGAATCAAATACCTTCATTGTATCATTAGAGAGATTTTCATGTAAACCTCAAGTGACTTTGTAGGTAAGAAACATCTCTTAAAAGACAACGGAAATCACGTGTCTTGGAGTATTGTTTTGTCGGTCCTTTCCCTTAAGTATTAATTTTTCCCAACATCTCATACCCACTTGACACCAAATATTATCCATCCCTATTTGGGATCAATTGAACACCATCTTGCGTCATTGAGAGGCCAACTTGAATCATATCTCTAAAACTCTTCCACACAAAAATGTGAATTGGACTTGATATATATTATCGAACGGGCTTCCATATTTCACAAGAAATTCTTTAACCTACGGAGTTACTTTATCCCTTGAGAGCTGCCAACAAAGTTTTGATGGGAAAGCTTTATTCCTGAGATTGTTGGAGGTATTTAAATGAAAATTAATTCTAAAATAATGGAGGGCTGCATCAGTTTGGTGAAATGTTACAACCACGTAAGAGGTTGTATCCTTTCGGTTAAAGGTTATAACTTTTCTATTAAAGGTAGCAACCTTTAAATGATGAGACACCTTTTTTCTATAAATTCCCATCATTTTATGAAAAAGTATGCAGATTTTTATATGAATTTCCTTTGACGAAATTTTGGCCAACTGCTTTAAAATATTCATCCAAATACTTTGCATAAAATTCAATTCAAGAAGAGATTTGTTGAATATGATCTGTTCGTCTTCTTCTTCTTATTGAAGTGCAACAATCCGAAAAATGTATGATCATTGATTCATTAGATGTAATATCGTCGGATCAATCATGAGATTGACCCGATTACGCAATGAATGCATCGATCTGATCTAAACGAAAACAAAGAACATAAATTAAAGATCTAACTACAAGGGGTTTAGGAGCCTCCTTTTTTTATGGTGCTTAACTCCAAGAACAAAAAGGCTCCTTGAACACGTGTATAAGCGACCACAACCTTCTTCCAACGTGTGTCTCCCAAAGAACACCAAGTGGATGGTGTTTCCCGCCGCCGGACCTCCTTGATATGCTACCGGAATAATCCCAAGATTATCCCAACTCGAAACCCAAAGTACTTAGTCGAAAAATATCAACTTAAATACTAGTCAATATGGCGTGTTTAATGTGTGTCAAAGGCAGGGCTAACTCTTTATATATGAGAGAGTAATTATTGTCTCTCCAAGGATTTAATAATTAAGAGATAATTATTACATTAATCCTTTTTCCAAATAAAAGATAAATAAAATAATTATCCCAAACAAATTAGGATAAATCATATTATTATCTAATATTCCATGAATTATTATTTAACAAATAAAAGATAAATCACATGTCAAATAATTATCAAGAAAACTAATTTCTTAATAATTATGTGACAAAAAATGCGCCCCAAATACCCTAGAAATAAGGGCCACGCATTTTATACACATATTGGGTCGAAAAATTACTTTAAAATTTCTTTTACATGTATTTAATTATCTAAATTCAACTAAACAATTAATCAACATATCAATTAAATAGCCCAACCCACTATTTAATTATAATTGAGGTGCAACGACGAAAAACTATATGCTATATTAGGAGCCACGTCGGGGACCAATGAACCCATATTCAATGAAATTTACAATAAATCGAATAAAATTATTCATCGAGACGGAATAATTATATCCAACCTATTAATTCCGGGATTACACCACCATAAACCCGAACCAACTCTATCGAATATAGATAACTTACACTCAATTTATGAGTCGGCGACGCCCACCGATATAATCATTTCATACGGATAAATCCTCCATAGATCGCTTCACTTCGATTCGGGATATTTCCGTAAACCCTTCTCGAAACATATTATCCTTATTTACCATTAACCCCAGTGATCAATTAGTTCATAACAAATATAATATGAACTCGGCCGATCGATCGCTTTAGGGTTAACAAATAAAGGAATCGCTCATCTACTTCCCGAGGAAGGAATGGATTCCATATCGTGATAGCACGGACTACTCACTCATCCCATAATAGAGCCAACGAAGTGTTGGACTACATACTGCGGGGTTGATCCTTACTAACACATCAAACTCTACCCTAGTCTAAGCGTTAATTTGTGATCACCTCGAGATTAAGATTAATCCATTTATGATCATCTTGTGATTCGATAAGACTTCTCGATTACGAAATTATATCGAGAACTCAAATCAAATCGGTTTAGCCCTATATGATTATCATCATATATAAATGCCCCATTAGGTACCACTTCGCCACCGCGACGGTCCGGATAAGATCATCACACCTAAAGTGTTAGGCGCATCATTAGCAAATTAATCTAGAGACCCGTGCTCAGTTAATAAACGCTTCTACGGACTAAGTTAATTTTAAGTATATTTCACCAACTCAATCCTCGTGTGTATAGCCATATACACCGAGTTATGTGATCACATAATCAATATACTTAGGGTTTAGTAGTGTATTAATATTGGCAATAAATGCGAATAAATAAGATGAAATAAATTCATGTCATTTTTAAATAAAACAATTACAAATTGTCTTTCTGGCGTAAAACCTAACAATATCTTGGGAGGCGATTGCTTATTATCGTTTGCAAATAATCGAAGTAAAACGTCTTGGGACAGAATATTCTGTTCTGCTCGCCTCGATCAATAAGTTTTTATCCTATTATTTTCTTCGTTTTACACGAATTACATGTTTAACAGAATGCTAGATTGATCCCCAACAAAGATCCATGTCCAAGCTTCACAGGATAGACATGACACATGCGAGCGCCATGCATGTAATGAAAGGGACGAAACTTCCTTTTATTGTCTTTTTTTAATGTGAATAGTACACCATTACAGAGGCCTGTGCAATATTATGAATCTTGGGAAGTTCTATGATATAGACTCTCTTGTAGGGAGATGCCTGCGTGACATCATCTGGACCACACAATTTCATTTTTTTAATCCGTAATTTATATTAATGAAACTGAAGAAAATTACAGGTTTTGCCAACCATGGCTATGGCCAGATCAACACCAATTCAATGTGATGTTGGGATTAGGGGTGTAGAACGAGCCAAACCGCTCACGCTCGAGGCTTAAAAATATTGAGCACTTCTCTCTCTTTTTTTTAAAAAAATCTGTAATTTTTATTAATGAAACTGAGAGCAATTACAGGTTTTGCCAACCATGGCCATCTCAACACCAAGATTTCTTCAATATGATACTCAAACCAGCTTAAAACAAAAACGTGTACGAGCAGCTCGAGCTTTCCTAAGAGGGTGAATGTGCTTTAGAAAATTTAAAACATAATCGAGGCAAATTCAAGTATAATTTTTTTTTCGGTCAAAAATTCAAGTATAATTAAAACTTAGTCGAGCCAATCACAAACTTTTTTTTTTTTGGTTTTTTTTGTTTGAACGAACTCGAATAGAGTTCGAGCATTAGTCTTCCGAACGATTGCTCAACCCGCTAAATAAACATTGAGTAATGATAGAGCTACTTCCTCAAGTCTACACCATTTTTACTCCCAATCTAATCTTGTGGTTGTGAATTTTTCGATCTTTTTAAATTTCTTTTACAAGTAAAAAACATGTGGTGAGATGATGATGGTGTAAAAATAGTATAGATTTGAGGGAGTAGCTCTATCACTCCCCTTAAACATTTAATTCGACACGGATCATTTACCTCATAGTGGGGTTGATGCAAAAGCACGCGCCGCCCCATTCCCCTGAAAAGAGGGCGGAGCTCTTTAAGATAGTTTCGCAAAATTCGTAAAAGACAGAAAATATGGCGACACAAGAATCTTCCATAAACTCATCAATTTCATCTCTTTCACCGAATGCTCAGCTGGAAGCTTCTCATTTCCTCCACACTCCCAATTACTGGTTCGTTTTCTTCAAAAAATTTCTGTATATTTCTACACATTCATCTCTGATTCATCACTAAGAGTAAGTAATTGCTGATTTTGCTTTTGAAAAAGAATTTAAGCTTAGTATAATTGAAGTGATAATTTGAGGACTTTCTCTTTGTGTGATCATAATTCATAAAGCAATACGTTTATTTAATAAAGCTCAAATCTTTGACACAATTACTTATACTTTACTTTTATTGACTGAATTTCAATGTTCATACTAAAAAGGGCTGCTCAGTTTTTTGTAATCAAAGGACTAAAAAGTGATAGGTTTGAGGATTTTCTCTTTGTGTGATCTGAAAGTGATATGTTTAGCTAATAAAGCTCAAATCTTTCACACAACTATTTGTAGTTTTCTTTTCTAGAATGAGTTTCAATGCGTATACTGAAAAGGGCTGCTTAATTTTTGTAATTGAAGGGCTGAAAAGTGCCAGGTTGAGGATTTTCTCTTCGTGTGATCAGAAAGTGATACGTTTAGCTAATAAATCTCAAATCTTTCATACAACAACTAGTACTGTTCTTTTCTAGAATGAATTTCGATGCTCATACAAAAAAGGGCTGCTCAATTTTTGTTGATCAAAGGGCTTTTTCAGTGTGGAAGGGATTGGGGAATGTGTTAATGGATAAAGATTCTATTTATAGTGTAAGAATTTTCCAAATCAACTTGTTCAGATAATTTGCTTGAAAACAAACCAGTGGTTTAGTTGTTTGAAAAATTCAATTAGTGCTGCAAGTGAAGCAGGATTGTAATGCTAGGATTATTCATATGAATTCACTTACATGCTGAAAAGTTTGAATGGTTGGTTATGCATTGCGCCACAACATGCCCGGATGAGATAAAATGTTGTAACCAATTTGTGCACCACTAGTTTGATATATTCGTATCTCACCGTAGATTTATCTGTCATATCCGGTGAACGGCAGCAGCTAAACATAAGAAAAGACCACACCCTCCCCCCCCCCCCCCCCCTACCTGACCCTCAACAAGAGAAAAAGGATCAAGAACTCTAGCTAGTATTAGTTTATCACAAGTTCAATTATGGACTCATAAAGTCTTATTTCACTCAAAAGGACAGTTTTTTTTTTCTTTTTCAGATGGACTCTTTTAGGAATGATTTTTCATACATGCTGAAAAGTTTGAATGGTTGGTTATGCATTGCGCCACAACATGCCCGGATGACATAAAATGTTGTAACCAATTTGTGCACCACTAGTTTGATATATTCGTATCTCACCGTAGATATTATTTATGTCATATCCGGTGAACGGCAGCAGCTAAACATAAGAAAAGACCCCCTCCCCCCATCCCCTACCTGACCCCCAACAAGAGAAAAAGGATCAAGAACTCTAGCTAGTATTAGTTCAGAATGTCATCACAAGTTCAATTATGGACTGATAAAGTCTTATTTCACTCAAAAGGACAGTTTCTTTTTTCAGATGGACTCTTTTAGGAATGAGTTTTCATTCATGGTGTAAAATATTCTGGATAATGCTAGTGGTCGACGTTATGTATGTTATTATTACCCTTTAGTCTGTTACATTGTTGTTAAAAATATGTTCAGATACAGGTCCCGTAACACGCATGTTCTTGCTCTCGTGTCTCACTCTTCTACGATCTTATGCTTTTAATGAGTCAATGAAACATGATTATGGCCTACATTATTTCTTTTAATTCAATTATGTATTTACTTTTTGTCTCAATATCCACCCTCGTGAAATAGCATAACGACCTAAGTTACGGAAACTATGAACAAATGTCAGTTTTGGATGCCTTGATATTATGATATATCATTAATTCCCTTTAGTCTTCCTTTTCCTGACGTTAAGTGTTCGTCTTTCCTTTCTGTTTTTCTAGTGAGGAGAACATTTATTTTTTGTGCAAGAAACTATGTGCAGACGGACTTGCTGCTTCAGACGGATCTGATTTATTCATTGTTTTCATTTCCAATGAAAAGAAGCAGGCACGTATCTTTTACTTAATCTCGTTGTTTATTTGCATAAACTGTATTCATTGAAGAATATATAGTCGTACCATGCTTTTCATAATAACGCCCATCGTGTTTTTCTCAATATTGATAATTATCATAATCGGTTTCTTGATTTAGATACCGTTGTGGAACCAAAAGGCTAGCCAAAGAGCAGATGGGGTTGTTCTTTGGGATTACCATGTTATCTGCATACAGGTTAGATATATGCATTGTTGTTCTGTATGCACTAATATACAGTCCGGGTAATGATATATCACGAAAGTAGTCTTTTAAGTTAACTGAAGATTATACATCGTGTGTGGTTACAGAAAGGAAAGGGTGACAACTCATCTAACATGGTATGGGATCTGGATTCCTCCCTTCCATTTCCGTCTCCTTTGGCTTTGTATATCGCGGAAACCATCCGCCCGTCTTTCGAGCTATTCTCCGCGTTTCAGAGGTAAATTTTTTTTATCTGGAGAATCATCTCCTAATTTATTATGTTCTTGGAGAGATATTTATTTACACAGTGTGCAGGTTTTTCCGCATTGTACATGCACCTGTGTTTCTTCGCGATTTTGCATCTGATAGAAGACACATGAAGGATCCCGAAGGGAACTGGTATTACGAGCCACCTAATTACGAACCCATTGTTGCTCAAGGTACACGTTTTCCACTAACACTCCCGTGAGGGATTACGGGGTACTATGTGTATGCGTATATGTGTGTGTGAGCGCGTGTATATCTGTATGTACATATGTGTAGAAAAACACACACGTACGTGCATAATGCGTTAAATATCAGTTGAATTGTGATTTTTTTGTTTTGTGTGTGTAGATGGGAGCTTGCATAACCTGGATGAGTACATAGAGATGTCATCTGCAGAGATACTGGAAAAAGTTGATGGAGATGCTGTTAATGCTGTTTTTACACACAGGCTTGGTGTTTTAGTGGGTGAAAATCAACTTGAGCAATTTTTTTCACTCATATCTATTTCATGATTTATTACACGTTCAAATATAACTCCCCCCAAGTAGGTGCTGTATATCTCTTCTTTATACTAGGCAAGTTGGTGTTGGAGGTTTTTTTGCTTTTTTTGGCTGGATATTAAAGAGTTGTGTCAATATTGTAGTCAATTGCACTATAAAAGGCTCAATTTCTTCAAAAATCTTTCATTGAATAAAGATAAAAC
Source organism: Gentiana macrophylla (assembly GCA_026214975.1). Classification (NCBI taxonomy): domain Eukaryota; kingdom Viridiplantae; phylum Streptophyta; class Magnoliopsida; order Gentianales; family Gentianaceae; genus Gentiana; species Gentiana macrophylla. Next base: position 1,243,329 of record CM047812.1, on the reverse strand, counting down.
AGAGAAAGGAGGAAAAAAAGAAAAAACACATCGGTTTTTATTCTACATTGTCAATATTTGTTTCATAGGTGGAGGCTTGAGACCCAACCGATAGGTCCTTCACTGCTGCGCCCTCGAAGGTTTGTGGAGAATGTAAATTGAAGGTTTATGTTTCAGTGATGTAGTTTCCGAGAGACACCTGTAACACCTTTTTCCTGCTGAGAGAAAACGATCCAGAGGATTGAAACTGTTGAGATATGCCCTTGGAGGCGTCCATATTCGTTTCAATCTTTACAGGGCAGTGATCGGATGCTACTGATTCGGATCCTCAATCTGCGGTTCTTTATCTTGCCTAGCTGCCAAAAACCACATGGAAAATCAGCTAGTATTCCATAGAGAAAAATTCATATCGAAAAATATGCAGAAAAATACATTATGACAGCTCTTAGGTCATTCATATTCTCTTAAATCACCATCAGAATTCACAACAATCGCCTCATCGCATGTGGGCCTATAACGAAAAACCCGAGAAACAAAGAAGAGACAAAGCATATAAAAGAGTCCAGACAGCACACAAAGCCAAACAAAGAGGCCTAACACATGGACAACACAAATGGTGGTGTTGATTAGTATGTATACATGTATAAATTACACTTAAACTGAGGTGAGCCCTGCTAACTCAACAAGAAAGGGCATGCACAAACGCACGAAAGAGAAGGGTATCCATCCACTCGGGAAGAAAAGACTATAGGCCTACTCGTTTACTTGCCCAGTTTCATCTATCTATCTCAAGTTCATTTCGTATGGTTTTACCTGCAAATAGCAAAAGGGGCATGCATTTTGGGCTATTTTGGCTCTCTGTGTGTGTGTGTGTGTGTGTGTGTGTGTGTGCAGCAAGATATAAGTTCATATAAGCAGTCATGCACTGGATTGCACGGACACGGATACGGATACGCGGGTGCTAGATTTTTGAAAAATATGGGCATCTGAGTAAATATTGATCAATGGCAATAACTTGTATGTATACTGAAGTTAAGTACCTGAATCTGCTTCTTCCATTAGGATCTCGCCGACTGTGTTCTTCTGTCTGAGATAAAAGCACCCTATAAGTATGCTCATCAACAAGATCCTTATCGTGCAATTCTTCCAAAAAACGCATCGCATCTTTATTACTTTTTTGTCGACAAATCTCTTCAATTACGGTATTGTAAGTTATAAAATCCGCTGATCTTCGGTTTGTAGACATCTCCCTCAAGTACTCCACTGCACAATCAACCTCTCCATTCAGAGCCAAAGAGTTGATAATCGAGTTATACGATTTGCAGCTCGGTATAAACCCTTTGTCCTTCATTTCACTACAAAGCTCCCTAGCGTTATTCGTTCTTCCTGAGCGCATAACCCGTGGATCAAATAATCATAATGTAACGAATTCGGGACACAACTATAAACCACGCCCATCTGATGAAATATCCTCAAGGCATCGTTTAAATGAAGCGAAAGCACGTATCCTTTGATCATAGAATTCAAGGAAAAATATCTGGCTCGATTCCATCGTCCACCATCTGTTTGAATAAAAGCCTGATAGTCTCCATATACATGTGATTTATGTACGAATTCTTTCCCGACTTAACAACGCAGAGAAAAGCAGATTGTAAGTCCTAATCGACGGTCTACAATCTAACTTCCTCATATCTCTCATATGCTTGTATATATTCACCGCCTGACTAATTTCCGAGCTTCAGTGAAATAATAAATCATTGTATTAAACAAGGCTTCTGTTCCAACAGAAGGAAGAGCAAGAACTTGATTCACAATGACATCCATTTCTTCGTACATTTTTACTGCACCGAGCTTCTTGATAGTAATATGGTAGGTCGAGACGTCATGACGAAACCTGTGCTGTTTGCTCGCCCAATTGAAAATCTCGAAACAAACTAAAGGATCGTCTAAAGTAGTAATGACATTAGAAAGTTCTTCCGGGGAAAATCTAGGAGGAAGCTTAGATATAGCGTTTTGAAATGAAAATTCGTTGAGTATAGGTTTAGTAGCGGCTTTTTCTCGTTTACGGATTCTCCTTCTCAATGATCTCGAAGGTGGTCCTCTAATGGCTCCTCGAACGGCATTCGAGGAAAAAAGAGCTACCCACAATCTTGAAGGGTGTCCTCCTCTAATGCCTCCTCGAAAGACATTATTAGAGGAAAAAAGAGCTACCCACATTGGCTTTTACCAAAACGATACGAAATTCAGTTTTCCAGCATGCATAATCAAAGTCGATTCTGGAGGTAAAAATGGTTAATGACACAGAATGAAGCTGCAAAATGCAAAATGAAGCTATATTCAGAACAAGGCTGAGAAAATGAAGACATCAGCTATTCAGCTCCATCATTTTCTGTTGCAAAAATTTCCATTTAGAAGGACTACTATGTTCATTTAGGCATTTCTTCAAACACTTAAAATGCAGAAGTTGAAGAACACAAAAGTACTCCTTAATTACGCGATCTACAATCCTATCTCTTACCTAACAAGCATCTAAACATGTTCCCAGCACAAATAAACACCATTAATTGCAGAATTTCCCCCCGTTCTTTCCAGTAATCTATTGGCAATGAAAATCTGAAAACAGATTTAAGAATAACTTACCAATTAAACCTGAGAATATTGTTGTCGGCTGGAGGTGCTTAGATTGAGAAATTGACTTTGGTTGAATGAGTTACACAAGCGACGTGAGAGTGTACGGTTTCGTTTCATATGGTTTAATCGAAATGAAACCCGAACCATTTCAACCTAATTGGACTAAACTGAAAGATATGGTTTGTTTTGACCGGTTAACCTAAAATTGATACTCCCTCTATTCAACAATAACTGAGGTAGAGTGAAAATGTTTTGTTCCATTTTATTTGGCGATTATAATTTTCATCTGAACATCATTGTGTTTTCTTGATTTACCATTATTTATTACACTAAGAGATATAAAAAGCGGTCATATTAATTATATCAAAGGGACATTCTAGTCGTTTCATTATAAAAATGTAACGTCCGCTTCTTGACAATAGAGTCCTTATCCGAAATCGAACGTTAAGCACGTATAATATTAAATAAATAATATTACACGTAGTTCTCTATTACGTCGTATCAAATAAAAGAAACTAATTTAAAAAGCTGGGTAATTTTTTTCCAACGAATAGAAATAAAGAACTAAAGAGGAAATGTAATATTATTACATCCAAACGAAACCAACGAATCCAAAATGTACGAATCCCAAAGTACTAGAAGTAACTACAGAATCCGATAATAATCCAAGTCTATGACATAAATGTAAATAATGAATAAACAAGGTCTTCAAGTCCGGCGTCCTCAAACGTCGTCATCAAAGTCCTCCTCGAACTCCTCATTTACCTGTTCGTCTTCTCTCCCCCAAACACATAAATAAACATGTATTTGAGGTAAGTACATTTGTACAAAGTAAGAAGTAGAAGCTACAATTCAATTAAGGTTATTAGTAAAGATGTTATCTTAGTGAGACCAACTCAATTTAGGGTTTATTCCATGCTCATCGACACGTCATGACTATACGTTTCTAGCTTAGCTTATCTTTGTTACATCATTACTCAATGACACAAAGCATGGTGAAAATTCCACCACGAGATATACTTGCCAACTACGGTGATTAGCACCGGTAGTCCCGGGATCTCCCTGGTATGCATATCGTTCGATGGATTTCCTCCACTACCCTTCACCTTTTTGAGCGCGATGGCGTTGTCCACATTTTATGAGCGTACCACATCGCCGATTTGAATCAGTGCCTAACCAAGAATAGATGACGTTTAGCTTTTACTACACTTGTGTAATTATTAATGTGAATTAACTAGTCACCTAAGTGTTTTCAGAATAATACTCACCTTATCAACTCTACTCCATCACTTAGACAACTAGACATCACATCCTATCAATTACACGACATTGATGAACCATAGTTCATCAAAGCACAAGCCCTTTTCATGCCCTTCCCGACGGATCCGAACTTCAACTCCCTTTAAGAGTACATTCGGTGTTTTAAGCCGAATGAATCGTAAACTCAATCGGGCTTGCTCATATTTAATTAATGTTAACATATCGTGAAAAACACGATTATGAAGCCAAAAACCAAGTTAAAATGCTAAAATAGTGAAAACAAGGTAAAACAGGCCAAACGCCCGTTTGAAAAACCTATGGACGCCCGTCCGTAACCAAACGTCCGTCCATTAACCTCGAGGCGCCCGTCCGTCAAAAAAACTACATCATCTCGAATCAAAGTCGACCTCAAACGCCCGTCGCTTTGTGCAAACGCCCGTTTGAGCTCACTGCGATATAAACGCGCCGTCTGCTGGGTTTTCCCAAAACGCTAAAATCTTCACAACTCGATTTACGAATCGTTTAACCTAATTAACCTTGTTTTCAAAGACAAAGAACACGTAGAAAACATATTTAAAACATTCCGTAACATATATGATCCTTTGATCAACGAAAAAGCACACCTCTCTTGCATCTAATCCTCTTAAATCTTGATCTAAACCTCAATAACGATAATTAGAATTGTAGGAAGAGCCTCTTTACCTTTTAAGCGGCTAAATCCAAGTCCAAACTCGTAAAAGCAAATAAAACCGTCCCTTTCTCGAGAAAACATGTGTGATAAATCCAAACTTAGATTAGATTCAATCACACGCTTCTAAACGACAAAAACTACGAATTGATGAGTTTGAATCCATCAAACTCGAAGAAGAACAAAGCTAGGGTTTAATCATACCTTATCAAGGCTTCAACTTTTTGATGTCACAACGTTGCTCTCTTCACAACGATTCCGGTGCTCGACTCTAATATGAAAACCGTCAAGGATTGAATTAACAACTGATGAAAATTCCTCCAGCCCTATTCCCTTGCTCTCACACACAGAGAGTGAATTCGGAGGTGGAAAATCTGATTAAAACTTTAAGGGGCTGATTAGGTTGATTTTCCCTTAAATAGGAAAAATCCCATAATTACCTAATTTCAATGATTTTCCTTAATCACCCTTATTAAATCAGATTTTCTTCCTTATATATATATATATATATCGAAATTATGTATATAATTATCCAAATTATTAACTCCGAATAAAAGGAACCGAACCCAATATTCCGTTTTCGCAAAATGACACGTCTGCCATTTTCTCGAAAATCGGAATATTACAAAAAATTAATACATTAACACACATTCTTAATATATGTGCTTTTAGCAACTGACTCAAATAAATTGGAATAGAGGAGTATAAAAATAAAATAAAATAAAATAAAATAAAAATCTCCATTGGTAACATACGATTTGGTTACTACTAAATGGTTCGGTTTCTTATTAAGTGTTTGGTTAATAGTTTAGTTATAAACGATTCTCTCTAAACATTTGTAAAAAACTGGTTATCACCCTTTGGTTATAAATGATTCGGTTACAGATTTCTATTTCATTATATCCGGTTTGGGTAACACATACGTTCTTATACGGTTTGGTTATATGTTATAAACCGAAACAAAATTTTAAAAAAAAATTATTAACCAAATCCAAATCGAACTAAATGGCCTTATATAATACAGTTTTGTTTTTGAATAAACCGTATCCGTGTTCACACCTATGGTTTTATAGAGTTTGAATTAATGAACTCCTTTTCAATTTTTTTACTTGCATAAATTAATTCATGCAAGGAACAAGATGTAGTGCTATTGGGAGGAGATATATTTTGAATAATGATTTAGACACAATAATTAAGCTATAATATAGATATTGTAATATATTTTTTACACCGTTGATTGTGATTATGATGTAACTCATTATTTATATGATTTAGAGGTGCCAATGACTGGAAGAGACAAAATAAGATCTGAAATTGGTTGAGAACGATTTATATATATAAAATCTATAATGTGAAATATATATTATTGCAACATTTTATCACGAAATTCTTGTGGCTCTCGGCATTATTAAACATTCCCTCACAACCACAAAAGTCCATATATATATATACCAAAAAAACAAAGGTTCGCATTGAAAACAACACACACGAACGAGTGTTGTACGTGATTGAATTCAAATTCTAAAAGATGATTATTGTTCACATAAAATCAAACATATTATGATGTTTCTTTATTAACTAAACAAACATGAACTAACTAACTCTATATCTCAAACGTTATAACTTTTCACGCAGCTATCGTTTATGCTTTATCAGCACAACAATTACTTTCTAATTTTGCCTTTTTCACACGTGCCTACATTCGGCCGGAGTTCGATCGAAATGTGAAACATTATCACTCTGAAAATGTGGTCGAACAATTTAATTTATTCTCGACTTCGAGCGTGAGTCGAAACATTACATGTTTGGCTTATAATATGGTCCGATACATTTTCGAATTTTTATAGCGACGTTTTATATTCTAATTTGAGATAGGCTTATACCTACTCAAATACGGTCAAGATAATTTAGCTTATTCGACCCGAACGTGGTCGAGAAAAACATTACATGTTCGGCTCTAAAATGGTCGACGCTTTGAAATTTTCATAGCGCCCGTGGTCATATTGTGACCGAAATAGGAGCGGAAAACGTTATTTTTCGCCTGTAAAACAAATCCGTATTGTTTCTCAAGCGTACATAATAATGGCTCTTTATTCACACCAAAAATTGGTCTGGAAAACATAATATTCCAGGCTTGTAACATGTTATGAATAATATACAAATCATGACTCATTTAGGGTTAGAATGATATGTGTGTTAAATGTCAAAACGAAGTCCACTCTCGCCCTTGAAATATGTAAAACATGTTTGTGTGAAAAGACCGTTTCTTGTTGGATTCCTATACGAAGCTTGTGTAGACGTATTTCTGAGTATTCTTCGATCAATTCGTCGAAGACGACCCTATTAATGTCACATCAACAATGTCTTCATACACCTTATTATTTTTCACCTCAATTATTTAGTTGTTACACAATAAAATAAAATAAGAAAAGACATTAAGGTTGCGTTTGTTTTAGGTTGGAGTTTTTTTGGGAGTTTTTTTAGATAAAGTGATTGAAGTAATTATTAGAAAGTTGATGGGGTAAAATAAAGTAGAATAATGATTGGTGAAATAAAGTAGAATAATGAATAAAATAATGGTAAAAAGAGAGCGACTACGGTCCAGTTGTATAATTTAACCGGATGATCCAGTTTATAATCTCAACCGTTGAAAACGTATGTTATTAATTATATTCGTTAGATCATTTTATTTGTACACCATAACTAATGTGTACTTTAATACACCTAATCTATTTTTAAGTTGCTAAATTTTTAAAAATTAAAAATAAAAAACCTCAAGACGTCTTGAACAGAGGGACGATATATCCTCTTTTGCTGAAAAAGAAAAGAAACAAACTGTGATGAAACCTAAGAAGACACTATTTTTTTGGGTTGATCATCGAACAGATGGTAAGGTGATGAATGTGGTGGATTTTGGTTGATCAGGGAGAGGCTATCCGGCGTGTAGTGGATGTTAACAGACAATCTGCTATGGGGCCGGTGGTTTGAGGCACAGAGGTGGCGGGCCTATGGCGGCTTTTGCGCAATTTCAGAAGATCCGGTGGCGGATTGGTCGGAAATGTACATAGAAGGGGCAGAATCAGGTTATAGTGTCCTAAGGGCTCTTGAATCAGTGAAAAAGATGTGGCTTTCATAGTTTCTGGCGAGTGAAGGGCGGCAGATGTGGTGGAGATGGTGCTCTATTTTGTCCCATGGAAGAAGACAAGAAGGGAAGCAGAAGGAAATAGAATGAGGAGGAGGAAAGGGTGGCGGAAGGAAGAGGATAGGTGGAGATTGAGATTGTTGGATGAAGGAGATGAAGAATGCAAGAGAGGAGGGAAGAACGAAGAAAGGACTAACAAAACAATCCGAATGTTTGAGCGTAAATCATACACAATATTTTACGGTATATCAAAAAAATCGAACGGTGATAATTATTTTAATGTTGATCCAATGGTAAATTGGATGGTCCAGTTTTTTTATACAACTGGATTGTAGTATTTCCTTGGTAAAAAAGGTAATTAATAAAGTTGATAAAATGAAATGATGAGAGATGATTTAATATTTTTTTATTTCTAGTTGAAGATTTGATTGGTAGGAAAATAGTAAGAAATGATTGGTGATGTGATGTAAAAAAACTACCAAAAAAAACTCCGGCCAAAACAAACGGAACCTAAAATCGCTTGTCATTGCACGTTTGAAAATAAGAGTTGATGAACATAGACAAAATTTGCGAATGGTAAGATGCGAACATGTATGAGTTTGATGAGAGGATTTTTCACGATCCAAAAACCAAACAATATTTATAATCCACGAAACTCATATACCGTGAAACCACTCTCTAACCGGCCAAACACCGGGTCGATCGTAGTAGAATGGCAAAGAGTACGGGGTCGATCCCACGAGGAAATTGGGTCGAATACGAAACCTGTGTTAAAATCGATGAACAAAGAGCACACCAACGGGATAAACGATCGAAGCCCATACTAAACTACGGCACGAAAAAGGGATTTTAAGCATGAACTAACAACAATGAGCAATCCCATCGACAAAAGATCGAACAATCAAAGCAAAATCGAGAGAAAGCAAATCGACAAAGGAAACTCACAAGATCGACATCGAAATACATTAGATTTGAAAGCCCATGTCCTAAATCGACAAAAGATCCGGTCTTTAATCCCTACCGTGACCCGCGACGCGAAATCCACAAGCAAACGATCGAATACTGCGTTCGACTATCATAACAAAACTAAAGATCTAAACTAAAAGCACGGGCCCAAGCCTTGATCCGACTATTTATATGTCAACTCAGATAACAAAGCGGCGGAGCGGTGGGGTTGAGCACCTAAGCCGGCCTCGAGCTCAGTCCATGCCGAAAGAAATGAGGGTGTTTGGCTCTCTCAACTAGAGAGCCCCTTATATAGTGCAAAAATCGCGAGTTTGAGCTGGTGGGCCGACCAACTCGGCTCGTTTGACCTGTCTTCAGTAAATCATTAAAATCTCCCTGTGTGTAGCTCCGAATTGAACGATTCAAGATGCGTCGGAAAGCTCGTTCAATTCCCTACAACTTTCATGAAGACGACTTGACCAGAAATTGCTTCCTCGATGGGTCAAAATGCAGCTCAAAGGACCGGGCTGGTGAAAACTCGAACTCTTTGTCAATCTCACTAAACTACCTCTGTCCGTCACGGATAGAAGGTTGTCCGTGACGGACAGTTCTTCATTTTTGAGTTTTTTGCAACCAGAGAGTTGTCCGTGCGACGAAACTCTTCCGTACGGACATATGCCTGTTTTTAAGGGCTGCGATAAATCCTTCATAACTTCTTCATCCGAGTTCTGATTGGAGTGATTCAAGATGCGTTGGAAAGCTCTTTGAATTGTCTACAACTTCCATCAAGAAGTCAGGTCCTGAAAATGCCTCCATCATAGGTTAAATTGCCGATGAACAGAACAGAGGGGTTGAGATTTTACACTTTTTCTCTTTTCTCCCCTTTTCTCCTTCCCCTGATCGTTCTCACTACAAAATATCACCTTCCGGGTCTCCGGATCACCTAAACCCTGAAATATTATGCATAGAACATACCAAACGACATCCCGGGGGTAAAAGTGTCCGGAATATTGCAAAATTATCGATAAAAGAGGGGTTTTCCGACCATTTGTCGTTTTCACTCCCCGTGCATTATTCTCACGATAAAGCTCTACAAAAGGCCTAAAATACCCAAAAACATGCTAATTGAGTGATAAACAAGGGTAAAAAGCACACCGAAATGGTGTAAAGTTGACTCCCATCAGAGTTCAACTTAAGCTTGTTCGTGTATTGAATAAACAAAAATTCAAACATTTAATATTCAGCTCTCGACTGAGTTTACCTTTATATGTACGAAATATTATCTTAAGTAACCATTTATATTTTTTTTCCATAATATAAGGATGAAACAATAATATATAATTAATATATACGTATCTAAAAGCGTATAATTTGAGAGAAAAGTGAGAAAATACATTTTCAAGTCGTTTTAACACTCCTTTTTTAATGTCAGGTCGGGTCAGACTTGACATTTCTTTTTAAGTTTCCCGTTGAATTTTCCCCCAGCCCATTAAAATTTCAACCTCGCCATGTTGAGTTTTTACCCCACCCTGTTGACTTTTCAACGGGCTGGGGGGATTTTCAACGTGGCGAAGTTGAATTTTTCAACGGGGGACTTAAAAAAAAAGTCAGATCTGACTCGACCTGACATGAAATAAAAGGTGTTAAAACGATCTAAAAATGTATTTTCTCATGAAGGGGTGCCTTAGTTTTTTTTTTTTTTTTTTGGGTACCTTAGTTCTTAATTCGATGTGAAAACATGATATATTTACACGGTGTATTTTACGGTGTTTTCATTATTTATACCGTAAAACACATATGATTGTTAAGATCATCATGTCATACCTATGGCTGAACTACCATAAAATTTATGAAATAAAAAAGACCATATCTCTCTTAAAAATTTACACTGATATAGACATAGATTTTGAACACTTCAACACGTCATTTTAAATGTGGGCTTACAACAAAGTTGTGTCAACATGACACGAAAATGTATATAAATAACACTTCAAAGAAGTGTAATACTTAAAAGGGATATACTGGGGGGGGGGGAGAAATTTGAAATTATTACATATATCATATTGAATTACCATCTTTTATACGGGCAAGAGTTCAATGAAAAACTATACAAATAACGTTTTAACATACTATTCTGTTGATAATTTTGGGGTTTTGAAGAACACCAACAATGTCAAACTTGAATAAAACGCAGAAAAACTAAAACTCAGAAATTTGCTTTTCTTGATATGAACGTAGAATCGTGAAACACTTTCCTACAAAAGTTATTTGCCCCATATCTGAAGCCTAGGGTAACACAAATACTTTTGTGAGATAAGACTACGTTTTCCCTTCGATCTTTAGGCTCAAAAGATGAAGAATACCTTTGGAGAAAGTTTGCAAGTGTTTTATGTATATGATATGATCAAGGATGCATACATTTGTTGTGTGTTTTATTCAACAATGTAAGAAGCCTGTAAAAAGCTCTTGGAATCCAGAAAATTAGTCGTAAGTTCGAGTTTATAGGTTACAACCCAAGTGGAAAGGTACCATTTGGTCATAACTCCTAAAAAGGCCAAAAGGCACTTAAAGGATCGCTTTGCCACCACAGCGGCGCTGTGGCACCTGTGATCATCGAAAAAAAGCCAAACACTCGATCGACTTTTAGCCTTGCCGTAAAAGCCATAGGCGGGCGCTAAGCTTCATAGGCGGGCGCCTATGCCTCTGTTTCCCCAAAACTGAGATTTAGTCCTTTAACCGGATTTTCGGTCCTTTAAGTGACTTTTCTTGAACATACATGCTTATTTTCCATCCGTATACTTATATACACAATACATAAGCGTGTACTCCACACCTCCAAACTTATAATAAAGTGTTACAAGTATATTCATCCTTGTACTAAACCCCGATTACCTCAACGGCTCGTGATTAAACTTAAATCACCAACAATCCTCCCCCATTTAAGTGTAATCCTTGGTTTAGCAAAACAAAGTCATCATAAAACAAATCAACTCATGCTTCAATGAAAATGTCACGAAGATTGAATTTCCATCTAGTATTATTACACATTTCAAATATTCGAGTATTGGGGTGTGTCTAAGCATTGAACCCTTTACACGCTTTTGAATACATGAAGATAACATACACATGAGTTAATATAACTCCAAAAGTTTATTCTTGACACTAATTAAACAGGCCTTGTGTCCATATCCATTCAAGAGTATATAGAAAGTCAACCCCACTTTCTTGAAGCGGCCAAACTTCATACTCATATATGTGAATCTTTCTAATCATGTACAGAAACACTTTTCCAAAAGATATCACCTACACAATGGTGTAATGCGCATACTTTCGGGACTTTTTCATGTGCCAAATCTTGAAAATGGGCCTTCCACATTGAATTACGCCTATGGCGTTGTACCATAAGGGAATTGGGTATCCCACCCCAAAGATTTAATGGGTTCTACACATCCCGATAACAAACTTTTTACCAAGTTTCAAGTCAATCTATATTTGGTCAAACAAGATTGACTAAATCATGAGTACTCTTTGAACAACCACCATCATCCTTTGAGTTATAAACTCACAATCCAACTTTTCATTAATACATTGGTGTCTAGATCACCATTGTAACATTTGACAATTTCCTAGCCAAACACATTGGATAACTAGGATGAACTTGGTTATTAATTGCAAGGGAATTCCGAACTTCTAAGTCATCAACAAAGAAATCCAACTCCATAGTCCAACCAGAAATTTATGCACTTAGAAGCTCATAAATGATACTTCATCCTAGCACAAATTACTAGTTAACCGAGGATTCTTCTAAACCGAAGGAATCTCATTTTACTATAGAGTTTAAACTCTCCCCATGACTCAGAGTTTAAAGCCTTGATAACAATACCGTCCAATTATGAACAACATGATTTGGTTAATACCAAAATCAACATGTCAACAATGTAAACTACTACATCACCTTATATTCCAAGGCAAATCCAATCTTTGTAGATCGAGCATGTTTCACTTTTAGTATCATGAATAGATACTAAACCAAAGCAAAACACCAAACATGTATTCAACATACATCAAAGGACAAAGTCACTTCCTTAGACATCAAACATATATAAGACATATAAAGTATAAAACATATGTAAGATTTGAATAGTTACGAACAAGGTATTACAAACAACTTTAAATTAAACTAATCTTCAAGCTAAGATGTCTATCAAGTTTAATTAGCACCTTGAACCAAAATAGCATATACACTCCTTATGTTAACTTCAACATAACAAGACCCTCCAGTTGTTTCAAATACAATGCCCATTCCAATCTCCATTCTAAACCGAAGTTTTACCATCCATTTAATGGATTACAAAATTGTTTAACAGTTGTTAAAACAAACAACAACAATTTATCCGAGGAGATTTCATTAACCGGTGCCAAGGTATCAAAATAACCAATACCTAAAACCGTACAAAACCTTACATTATTAATCAAGATTTATACATGTTGACTTACATCAACTTTCATCTTTCATTGAAAGATTCACCGCACCATTTACTCTCGTTGAGCTTTACCGCATATTTAGAAAACAACTTTATTGTTTTCCTTCACTCCAACACTTGGTAGGAGTTTCATACTTCAAACTTTGTACAACATTATAAATGTCCAAAGATGACATACCATGATTCAACAAATGATTAAATCAGTACTAGAATCATTCAAATTCCATTATATGGAACCAAAGAACATTGAAATGCATAGCAATTCCAATAAACATAGTTTCAATGCCTCTTTTACTCAAGGAATTAACCTTAATCTCGGAAAGTCACAAGACCTCCTCACACCTCCAAACCTCAAGTTTGGATTTCATTATACCAAAGTTCAAGTAATTTATCAAACAAACAACTGTTGGAGGCGTAGGAGTATAAACAAAAGCTTAAAACTTATGCTTAAATACTGTCCAATAAAACTCATTAAAACATACACTCTTTTCATTTACCTTTTGGAGGACATGATAGTTATTTACTACCATTTTCATACCATCACTTGTATTACTCCAAAGTAACGCAAATAAACGATGTATCTATTAAATAAAAGAGTTACAACTTTTCCAACCAAGGATTCATAATCTTCTAAACCGAAGAACTACAACTCTTACAACCAAGAGTTACAACTTTCTATATCGGAAAGTCCCAACTTTTCAAAATAAAAGTTACATCCTTCTGAACCGAAGAATCACAACTTTTCAAACAAGTCACAACTTTTAAACCAAGAGTTGTAACCTTTAAAACTGAAAAGTTACTACCTTTAAACGAAAAGTTATAGGACTAAAAACGCAGAAGTATAATAAAGCAATTATACTGAACCAAAACACTCATATATAAGTCCTATAGCATAGCAACATATCTTATATACATATAAGTATCACTTAAGAATACCAATAAACATACACGTATAATTATTTCAAATTATACAAACCATGTACAACTAATGTTTAAACTATATACTTTCAAGAACCAAAGGATATACTTAAATCTCTTAACAATGACAACCTTGACTCCTTTTCATGAATGTCACGGATCAACAATCCACCAGTTCAAAACTTCAAACCAAGTTGATCCTTACACACAATTTTCGAAACCGGAGTCAAAACTCAAAACAACATTTTATTAGTTGTTTCACCAAAACTTTGTTTACCGTCATTATTCTATCCTTTGTTTGATCTTATATACTAGGCATTCAACCTAGTAAAACAAGTTTTTCAGAAATCCAAATTTCTTTAGATTTGCAAACTCTTCATTACAAGTGTTCTATCAAAGATAGACATTTAAAATCATTATCTCTTCAACATGATTTCCATCTATTTGTACCATTAGAAAACATTTAACTACAATAGACATCAAGCTTTCCAAGAGATAACACTTGATTCATCCCAACATTAGTTATACACAAACACTTAAAATTTCTAAACATTAACATGATTTTATCACCAAGATCAATGAACATTAAACATTAAACACGCAGCAAGTTTCATCATTGATTCAATCATGTCTAGAAATATCAAGCCAAACAACATATATGTATGATCAAACAACATCCAAGAACAAAACTTAGACACTACAATCAAATTTTATATTGATTGTAGTTACGTTCTTGGACACCACAAACTTTCATGAAATAATGTAAATAAACATACATACCATTCATCCGTAGTCATAGCAACATCACAAAGCAATTTTACAAAGTCATTCCAATGAACTTTTACTTACAAAAGATTATGATCGACTTTGCATCAATCAAAAACCGCAGCAACTTCTCAGAATTTCTGACAACTGTCAACATCGAACCAGACCGCAAACTTGATATCACTGCGATCCTCGTCTCGCCACGATTCTAACGGTATCTCCGGATTTTCAAACCGATTCCTGAATCAAGAGTTATGCCCAAAATACTAGGACACAACCTTTAATAAAATTCTGAAAAAGGCAACTCTTCATTTCGAAACCGACATTGTAAACTAAATAACTTTTGTAGATTGTTGATAATTTTGGGGTTTTGAAGAACACCAACAATGTCAAACTTGAATAAAACGCAGAAAAACTAAAACTCAGAAATTTGCTTTTCTTGATATGAACGTAGAATCGTGAAACACTTTCCTACAAAAGTTATTTGCCCCTTATCTGAAGCCTAGGGTAACACAAATACTTTTGTGAGATAAGACTACGTTTTCCCTTCGATCTTTAGGCTCAAAAGATGAAGAATACCTTTGGAGAAAGTTTGCAAGTGTTTTATGTATATGATATGATCAAGGATGCATACATTTGTTGTGTGTTTTATTCAACAATGTAAGAAGCCTGTAAAAAGCTCTTGGAATCCAGAAAATTAGTTGTAAGTTCGAGTTTATAGGTTACAACCCAAGTGGAAAGGTACCATTTGGTCATAACTCCTTAAAAAGGCCAAAAGGCACTTAAAGGACTGCTTTCGGGCCACAGGCGGGCGCCTGTGGCCAGCCTGTGATCATCAGAAAAAAGCCAAACACTCTGATCGACTTTTAGCCTTGCCAGAAAGCCATAGGCGGGCGCTATGCCTCTGTTTCTCAAAAACGATATTTTAGTCCTTTAACCGGATTTTCGGTCCTTTAAGTGACTTTTCCTGAACATACATGCTTATTTTCCATCCGTATACTTATATACACATTACATAAGCGTGTACTCCACACCTCCAAACTTATAATAAAGTGTTACAAGTATATTCATCCTTGTACTAAACCCCGATTACCTCAACGGCTCGTGATTAAACTTAAATCACCAACATATTCTTCATTATTTTTGTTGTTGTACAACTGATTCAATTCGATCCCTCGGTTAAAAGATTTTTACCTTGTACAAACGATTCCTTTGTGTAATTACTTGTACAAAAAGATTCCCATGCAGTAAATGGCTTTCTCTAAAATGGAACCTGTGCTCTGTGTACAGTCTCTCCACCCAAAAAGCTCTGTCCCTCCATTAATGGAAGAAGAAATTAACATCATTTTTTTCTAATAATAATTTTTATTTATTTATTTTGATTCTTTCCACTATAAAAAAAAAAGGATGCTCCAACTTGAAGTTTCCTGCAACTCTCTCTAGCATTTTACTAATAATAAAAAAAAAATTATATTAATTACAAGGAATAAAAAATGGCAGGTTCTTCTTCTAGCTCCGAAAATGTGGTAGAAGTTCCGAAAACCGGCAAAGCTCTAGACGAGATCACGAGTTCAAATGAAAAAGTTAGTAATAATGTTTCAGTTTTTAGTATTCTAATAATTAGCTTTTACTCTGTATTAATTAATTAATTAATGTTCTTATAATTTGTTTTTTAAAAATCTTTTATAATAGGTTGTCATTGACTGCTACTACAAGGAAAATAGTATGTGTGTGGAGAATAAACATCTAATGAAAAAACATGCAAAAGAACACAGTGATATTAAGTTTGTAAGAGCAGATACAGAGTATCTTCAGGTATTCTTAGTAATTAATGTTGTAAGTTTTATTTTTTATCCATGATTTAAAAATAGGGAAATGCATGCTAGTGTTATTATTATTATTAAGGTAATTAATTATTATATAAATATTTTGTTAATTGCAGGCAGTTGTTCAGTGTTTTCCTGTAGATTCATATCCAACGTATTTGTTTGTGAAAAATGGGCGTATTGTAGACAGGCTTGTGAAGGAAGACCACGCAGAGCTAGGCCGCGTTAATGGTAGACCTGAGAAAGTGTCTAAGGAAAATGTGAAGCGTTTGGTAAAAGAGTGGGTTGCTAAAATCTCTCAAATGTGATCCATGAAATTGTGAGATCGATCTGAAATTTGTCTGTGTTTTTATTTATTTCTTTTGCATTTTCTTGTTTGTTTGTCCTTGTTGTTGTTGCATGTATTAATTAATGTTGAAACAGTGTGTGAATGTAGTTTCTTCATTTATTAGTTATTAGTATTATTACAGTAAATCTATCGAGACATCACATTTCAGGCTAGGTAGGTTTGACTTTATATAGGTCGAATATAATTCAGCATCTGTAAAGTCGTATCACGTATGTTTAACCCACTACATTCGACTTTTCAGAGATGAAAAGTGTGGTGCATCGAGAATAGATTCGTCGTGTGTTATCAATGGGAAATACTTGTGTGGAGATCGAGAAGATATATTTTGGGATGGAACGATCAGAACCACACAGTTTAAATACAGAATGAAACTATGTGGTTCATATGTCTTCACGACACCACACAAGTATTTCCCGTTATCGATAACAACCGTCTTTATTAGACGATGGGAAAGTATTTGGAGATATTGAGGATTGCAGCCAGATTTCATTCTCACTGCCCACAAACTGCACGGATGTATTATCATCCTCCCACCGATTCGGTGGATCACCACCACCGCTGGCAGTGGCAGCCGCTATCTTTGCCGGCCCGCCACCGGGGCGATTACAGAACCGGTGGCAGTGATAGCACAAAGTCTGCATCTCAAGTATCATCACCTAAGGTTATAGAGAGTCATGGATTTTGATTTACACAATTGATATCTGTATTCCATTAATTCTTCGCCTTGTGTCAGTGTGTGTATATATACACACAATATTAATGTTTATGATGATACATAATAATAAAGACACTATTTGTCCTTTTTTTGTTTCACGAAAAGAATTCTAAGCTCCAAAATCGATTGTGAAAACTGTGATTGCCAAAAAATAGTAGATTTTGGTGTGTGTAGTTATGGTGCATGCAAGCTTTACTAGGTGCAACCACATTGACATTCGACTTTTGTAAATATCGAATGTCCATTTTCAACCTCTGTAAAGTTAAATCTAACTGCTATTAACAGCACCGGGAATGAATCTTAAAAGAAAATTCAACAACAAGATCAAAAGAGAAGAAAAAAGAAAATCCAGTTTCTGATTATATTTATCAAAAGAAAATCCAGTTTCTGGTAATATTAATTTATTAAAAGAAACATAGCAAACAAATAATCGATTCTCATAGTTCATAGCAGAAAAAGTGGTAAAGAAATAATGCAAACGGCAAAGATCCTTTTTAACCGTGATCATATCGGTTACTACATCGATCTACTCCTTGACGATGAAATTCTGGCGGCTAATAGGGTTCATGACAACCGGGGGACCTGCGGTTCGAGGCCATGCTTGAAACTTCTTGTCGGTCTCTTCCCACCATTCGTTGGTTGTAACGGTTTTCGGAGTTGTACCTGCTGATCGCAACACACAAAAATGGCAGGAAAATATATAGCATTAACCAAAAGATCAAAACAACAATTAATTAACACTTAAAAGCATTATTAATTAAGCATCAAATGAAATAACAATGACTTGCCTCCGAAAAACTTATGATCCGAAACAAGAGTGTCGCACACGTATGCGATTGCAAATGAACCGGCAACAGCGGAAATCATGTACCCAGCTGACATCTTTCAATTTCCAGGAAACTGAAAAAATGCACCAAATATATAGACTTCAGCAGGAGTTATCTACTCCTAATGAAAGGGCTCACTTACAATTGTATGCTAAAAATCGTATCCGTAAAATTTATTATAAAAAAAAAACACAAATGAACAAATAAGCTGGAGAGCTGTAATGGATGAAACAAAGCCAAAATTACAATCACACCACACAAAATAACTGACAAATAGGACCACCATAAAATTTTCGATAAATGTTTAGGCTCTGAAGAACATAAATTTCGCATCTTTTTGATGAAATCGAATACGCATTTGAAATGATCTGATCGATCAATAACTAATCCATGCAGAACATGCCGGTATAAATCGAAAGCATCAGAAAAACATTTTGCGATAAATCAAAATTACAGTCCATATTCATATAACAGAACAGAAAAATGTACGGTAAAACACACACACGAACAAATAAAAGAGACAGCGACTCACCGGCGACGGCTTTAGGGAGACAGAAGGACAGTGGAGGAGACGGCTTAATTGGCTTTGGCTGTTAATTTATTTTTATATCGGGTCCTTATAATTTTATTTTTTTTCCTTCCTATTTTTACGTTATAGATTTTTCAGGTATTTACATTGACCAATTCAACATCTTTAAGTATATATTCCAAATTTAAGTTTAAATTCTTTCTTAAAGATTAGATTTATTTGCACACGATGCGTCACATTGTTACCAATTTATCACATCGAATTGATTCTTTGAAGAGTTGATACTTAACTTAACAACTTCCCTCAAAAAAAAAAAAAAAAAAAAAAAAAATTAAGAACTGGTTTTCGAAAGTTGATCGTGATGATCGACATTTTTAAATTTGATTCTTTGTATATTGAAAAATTAATTATTGTGTGCGTAAAGACTGCTATTGTATATCATGGGAACATTCTTTATATTACTTCTAGATATTTATTAACGGCCGTTAAGTTTTCATGAACATCCGAAACGACTTCTTTTCATCAATCTTGCTCTTGAGGTTCTTAACCACGTTCTCGAAAATGATTAGGGTCAGTCCGAACGAGCCTCGATCCTCTGCCGTAGGTCAAGCACAGCAGACGGTACTGTGACGCCAAAACGGCGTCGTTTCGACGCAACGACGCCGTTTTGGTCGCAAACTTAGAGAGAGAGAAAAAAAAAAACATCGACGCAAAACAGCGTCGTTTTGTGTCGAAACAACGCCGTTTCACATCACGGCAGGCGCCCATTCACGGCAGACGATCCCAATTCCAGTCCGAACATAGACTTTTGTAAAAGAAAAAGTCATGTTCATCGCTACAACGATGGTTAAAAATGCACCGAAAAATTACACTGAATTCTCTAAAATTCGACTCGAGTCATTACACATTGTTTTGCCATTCATCTTAGTGTACATGTTTTTTTTTTTTTTTTTTTTTTTCATCTAACTACACCCCAGAAACAAGAATGAAAAGGAAAAAAAAGAGAAAAAAAATCCAACTCCCTTTATATTTAATTTTAGGGCAAAATACAATCATAAATCCTTACATTTTTGTATTGACTTTTTTTCTTTTTTTTTGCATGTCCACAAGATGGAGTTATAAAGAATAAGGGAATGCCTAATGCTATCTCAACAGCAATTACAAACTAAAAAAAATGAATGAAATTTTATCAAAAATAAACACATGCATGCAAGCAAAAGCTCTCATTTTGGTAGTATACCCCAAATGGTGGCAATCAAATCAATCACAGCCGTCCAAACACGAGCCCGAGTTCCTGTCAGATCTATCACCATCATCATCATCAAAATTAACCACCAAAATTTGTGTAGTGTTATTTGTTTTTATCTTCTCACAATAATACTCAACATCCAGCAGCTTTGAGGAAGTTGTCGTATGGACTAGATGCCGGTAGCCTGAAGCCTTGCGGATGATGCTGATGGTGTTGGTACTCAGCCGCGCATAGCATTGGCAGAGGATATGAATGTGCATCTTGATCCATGAATGGATTACCCGCCTGCTCATATAAACGTATAATTTACACTTCTCGTTAACAACTTAAGCTTTAAAAGCAAGTTAGTAATTCAACAGAGTATCAGACCACGAGGGTCCGAAAATCCCATTCCTAACCCCACTTATTACAAAGATTACGGGAAACTATGCGACGCAGGATGAATTAAAAAAGAAATTATTACCAATTTTTGAACTCTTGCTCTATGTACATTGGAATCCGTTCGTCTACATCTTTCATCAGGAGTCCACGAAACTCTTATCAGCAAGCTTTCTTGTCTTTGATTTGAGTTCATTAAATGCGACATCTTCTGTTGTTTTCCCATCACAAGTGCCTCACAGTGGTTCGTCATTTCTTTATACGACACGTCAGGTGCCGTGCTCATCGAGATTCTTCCGACTTGATGTGCCGTCTCTGATACCTGTATTATGCATCACATTTTGAAGAAATCTTATAATTTGCTAAAAGATGCAAGACAAAAAAAAAATGTAGTGTATGAGCAAAACCACTAAAACTAGGACTAGGGGCGTAGGGGCGGCACCACGTTGAGTGGTTCTCGGGCAGTATGACAGTATCATACTAAGAAATTTTGTTTATATACACCTATATATGCAAAATTGATCTGCTAAATTTTATGTATTGAACCACTATTTTAAGTATAGACCCATAATGATTCATAATGTACAAGCCTAAGTTTAAAAGACCAAAAAATTGACAAATTTTCGACCCTCATCCCAGATTTTCTGGAGCCGCCTGACTAGGGCACAAATCAACACTTATATTCTATATATGTTGTATCTAAATATTTGTCGCTTTAAAGGTTTTCACACAGATTAAAGAAAATGGATGATTATCGTAAATTTTAACTCACAGAATCCAAAAGTTGATTCACACTGAGCAAATCAGGAACTTGGACGGTGAGTATCGGGTTTTGTTTCGCGTCAGTGTTGAGAGAGTCTTCAAAAGAATCATCCTCTATTGTGAAGAAAATGGTAGCCTACATATATAGCAGAAAATACAGGTGATAAGAACTTTAAGATATTAATGAAATTCTCTCATTTCATTATTATGATATTTGTATACCTTCTCTGAAGAATCAGGGAACATCTGGGAACCCAGAGGACAAACGCAGTCCGGTGAAAATTCCCGCAGCAATTGCTCTTTTATGATGCATATTTCAGACTGCAGATTATGAAACGTTAAGAACACTTGCAGTAGATACCGTAAAACAAGGCAAAAATCAGTAAAATAGATATCCAAATCATTCAGATCCACTAAAAATGCCCTTTAAGATAATATCATAGTAGAGATATACCTTCATTGAACTCTCTAAACTCTTTAGTATAAGAGAAACGACGTGTTCCCGCGTCTGTTCCTTGGTAATTTCGATTTCTGCAAGACATTGCGTCGCGAAACATCATCTTCTTTGGATCCATACTCAATTTCCCCAGCAGGTCTAACAGCTTGTAGTTTGCAATCTTCAACTAATGAAAGAAACGGATCAATCTGAAACGATAAAAAAAAAAAGCTTTAATCAATTTAAGTACCGAACGAAAACCATAATCTGTATAAGAAGACCGAGAAATTTATGTGTAAATCACGAACCGTTTTCTTGGAAAGAGTATCCTTGATGCATGAAACTAGAGGAAGAATGTCATAAGCCTTTGCTGAAAAGATTATCATAGAAGAGGCCAAGAAAAAGAGGGATCTGCAACGCGATGGTGGTAGCGGACCTGAAAGTACAAAACCGGTGAGAAATCCCAAGGACAAAAATGGGAAATAGTTTTCATGCATAGCATAACAACAGCTAGGAGCTCATAGAACAAAAGGGATAAAAAAAAACACTTTTGAACCCTTATGTCTTCATGATTTTTACATTCTATGCATATGTTTCACCTTGACACTTTTACGCCTCATCTATGTAATTTTTTTTTACCTTTTCACTCCGTTTTTTCCACGTGCCAAGTTTTTATTGGTTGGAGTATTTCGTATATTCAATACCACATTGAACTGAAAATGTAATTTTTTTTGGCATATAAAGGGTCAAAGTGTCGAGATAAGTGCAAGAATCGTTTGAACAAAAAGGACAAAATGTCTTTAACTCTTTATCCCTTGGAACAAAATAAGGCGCATTTAGCGGCACGGCACCAGAAACAATCGACCGACAAAATTCGATTCTCTGCTCTAGAAGATTCTAGGGAGTTTGAATGCAGAGTTGAGAATCGACTTTCTGCCGGTCAGTTGTCCTAATGTTTCGAGTAGAAGTCGATTCTAGAGCTAATAATCGATTTTCCGCCGGTTGATTGTTTTCGGAGTGATGTCACTGTAAAAAACACACAATGGTGCCACTAAAAATGCCAATATATTGAAAAGAAACTCAGAAAAATCAATGCAGAAGACTTGCCTCCTTTAGCAAGCGAATAGCTACGCAGTGAAAATGCAAGTTGAAAACTCTGAACAAGAGCCTCACGCGAAGAGTTCTGCAAATATGAGAATGAAAAAAGATATTACAGGCACACATATGATAAAATTACAACAAAAAATAGGCGTGTTATTATACGTTTTTGAACTGAAACGTACCTTGGCTCGAGAAAACAACAGAATCAGGCTAAATGTATGAGAAATAGCTTCATAGTTTTCGGGCATATTTTGAGGAGAAATCGATTGTACCCAAATCGATGAAAGCAGCAATGTAATCTGATGACTACTCAACCGAAGTGATTTGATATCCTGAAATTCCATCGAGAAGCTGTTAAACATATTGGATTGATAAATTGAGGGACTTAAATTTCTTAAACGGAGTCACAAAAGCTTACCGTTTCCTTATTTGGTTTGTTTAATGTATCGACGTCAATAGCAGGTGATGATGAAGGTCTAGTGCTATAGGCACGACTATAAGATGATCTGATTCGATTAAGCATTCCATTGTTGTTCATTGGTTCATGATGCTCGTGTAATACGATTTCTGGCTTCACCGGACTAATGTTTTCTTGTAACATCTGAGTTTTCAGCTTATCGAACAGAGCAGCTGAAGACGAGAAAACCGAAACGGTTCGTGAGAGCGTTCTTTGAAGATCTGTTGGTGCCTCTTTTGTTGCCAGCTCAGGCACATTTGAGCCTGCATCATAAGGGCAAACCGAAGAAGGCACGAGGACGACAGAAAATATGCGGTGAGCTCCAACTCGTGTTTCGTGATCTGGATGAACCATAGCTGGAAGTAATTGATGGAATAGGGATTCCGGAAAGGCCTGCATAAAACACAGGAATATTTATCAGCTCATGACCGTTTATATATTTCCGTATGTCAAAACATAAGTCTGAAATCTGAAATCAAAAATTAAAATATATCGAGATTTTTTGTTGAAGATTTTATATAGCATGACTGACCTTCTTTTGATATGATAAATTTGGCAGTGAGGCAACAATTTGAGCAGTGCGAAAAACGGAAGCAACGGTTGTTCTGGCAATAACAGTGATACTCGAGATGTTCTCTAGCATTACAGCCATAGCATCGAGGATAGGACCCGCGTCCCCAACCTATTACATGTAAAAACAGTCAGGAAATCTAAATCCATGATCAAACACAACAACGTCGTTCATTATATATCAGAAGAATCAACGATAATCTAACCTTACGGGATAACTCTACGAGACACGCATCCACAGCCTCACAGAAGTCTCGGTTCCACTTGATTACATCAGATCCGAGACTTGAATCGTCAAGTGAACAATGTATGCCTTTGCGAAGATGCCTCATAACATCTGTTACGGCTCCGAGAAGAGAAACTGAAGCCATAACTTTAGTGTGTTTTGCAAGAGATGTGGCAACCCCGATAATATCAAGCTGCATATCGGGGTATTTAAGGACATTTTTATGATCAAGATGCTTGATCAATATCGAGAGCAAAAAGTGTGCGTTCTGCCCTGTTAATTATATATTAAAAAAAAATGCAAGTACTCATCAGCTCACTAACTTCAGGAAATGAAGAAGCATATAAAGACACTAGAGGCCCCTTTTTGGCCCGTAAACTATTTCTTTTAACAAACTGACCCCTAATCAATGTTTATATAACAAAGTGGCTCATAATCAATTTTTTTGTAACATATTGGTCCCTAAATAGTTAAAAATGATATGTATCGGCTCCTACCCTATGAAAAAAACAGATTTTATCATACCATTACATAGCTCTTGTTTCGAGGAGTTCAATGCAGCAAAAGAAGTGAAAAAAAACGGACTTCAAAACCATCGACAATTTTGTGATGAAAGTAGATTTTGACATTTTGTATTGCGGTCAAAGTTGAACGAGTGTTTTGATATCTGTCTTTTATGTCGTTTGTCGTGTTAAACTCTTAAAAACAACAGCTAAGCATTTGTCTGATCAAAGTTTTTGATACTGAAATGTCCAATGCTTGCTGATGAGGGGCCAATTTGTTAAAAAAAAATGTAGGGGGCAGTTTGTTAAAAAAAATAGTGTAGGGGCCAAAATGTTACAAACATAATAGTATAGAACCCTCCAAAAAGAAAATAGGCTGGAAAAAAAATAAGAGAAACAAACAGAGGAAAACCTGAATCATCCATTATCGTCTGCATTTCCTTCAATACAGGAAAAGCAATGCCGTGTTCAGATTGCCATAGATTTCCGCTATCAAAATACCGAAACAAGGATTCGAGGACTTTGCGCATAGTTGTAGCTTCCTTCCCTATTTTCGCCATATTATGCAGGCATACTCTCGACCAAAAACACGGGTCTTGGACATCATACCTATAGCACGATCAGACAACACCAGATACCGTAAAAATCAGAAAGAAAACAGGGACAACTTTGTCATTATACATAGTGAAGTTCAGGTTTTACATAGTGACGTTTGGTTCGCCTTTTTCGTTTACCACCATTTGCCAAGACTGAACCTCCTTCGTTACGCCTTCTGATGATGGTGGCACGTCGGCCTCATCTTGGTTCTTGTTGGGATCTTGCGATTCTTTTCCCGGAACATTATAATTCTCCATGACAACTGCAACAATCTAGAAACATTAAAGGATGGTTAATAACTGTGATGCTGATATCTTGCAGAATAGATTTTCCCGGTTAACAATTTAAATATTGCTTACATTGTCAAAGTCTACAGGTAAATGGGAGTTCTGCCCCATGAACCAAACCTGCATTACAAAAAAACACGAGACAAAAAAGAAATTAATTTTCACGATATTCATATTCGGTTAGTATGTGCCAACTGCTACATGATATGGTGTGGATGTACAAATTATTGAAGTTCTTAATACCTTTTCTCGGGTCAGATTATGTGCACGGAATCCTAAGTTCACATGCGATCCAAATAAAGCAAAACTATTTAACCAGCCCTACAATCTGTCTTTAGAAATTAAAAAGTGTGTTTTCGATGATTCTAGCATATATAGGGCGTCTTTGATGGAACTACACAACAAATCAACCGTTGTGGCACCACAGAGACAATCGACTTTTTCATAGTCAATTCTAGAGCTGATTGTTTCCGGTGTGGTGCCACTAAGAGTGCCGTTTCTTTTAATTGAACGGATTATCAGGCAAATGATCACTCTTTTCCTATGTAAGTTAGAGGTTTAATTCATACTCATCTTCATGCACTTAAGAACGGAAAAACACAGAAAATGCGTGTCAAATTTTTATCGGAATGAAAAATGAGGATGAAAAATGTACACCACACCAATGAGGAAAGTGCTTGCAATCCAGCTGCATGAAGGTGCATCACTCTGTCGTCATCCCCGACTTCTTGAGCCAATTGGCAGAGTTTCGGCACGAATGCTTCCAACTTAAACATGTATGTTCCATCTTTCTGTAATATATACAGTACGTTAATGTGCATGTAAAGGGCTCAAAAATATATGACGAACTAAAAAATAACATCTAGGGATAACGACACTTTTAATCCCTTTTGTTTCAGGTGTTTTGTAATTTTGACACAAATGTTTCGTCTTGGCACTTTTAACCCCATCTGTGCATATATATATATTTTTAAATTTCAGTTCAAAGTGCCACGTGTTTAAATCTAGCATTGAAGGTACGAAACACTCCGGCCGGTAAAAACTTAACACGTTGCCAAAATGGACTGAAAAAGTATAAAATGCATAGATGAGGGCTAAAAGTGTCAAGATAAAACATAAGGGATAGAGAAATGCAAAAATCATAACAAACGGGATTACAAGTGTCTTTATCCCTAATATCTAAAAAGGACGAAAAATTCGTGGAAAGAGCGACCTGGTTATTAACAAAATCAAAGATGGACTGGCATCCTGTGATTAATATCTCATCTTGACGCGTCTGGTCCAGAAGAGTGTGAAGAATGCTAAGTAAGCTATTTGCAAAAAGAGGCCTGCAACAAAATACTTCAAATTAAGCATACTTCAAAAATACTTCATTTAAGCCTACTGTATGCAGTTTAAGGAAAATTTAAACTTACATTTGTTCCTTGCAGGAAACCAGTAACTTCCTGTAGATACACATAACGATCTTTGCAGATCGGAAATTCTGATTTCTCAGTTCCTTGTAACACCTTTGCTCAAGTGAATTTGTTATCTGACCATCAGATATAAAGAACAAGTCAGCAAACTAGATTAATAACACCATCAGTATTTCAACGCGAAAGAAATATTACTATTATTGAGACACTTTTTTTTTATGAAAATTGAGGTCAAATACTCGCAACATGATGCATATGAGTAAATCATCGAGCCTCACGGGACCATTTACGAGAGATAAATAATTTCTCTCGAACTGTTTACTTCAGCATTAGATTTTAGAAAAACGGGAGCTACCTTGGGGATGCGCAAGGGATTCTTGGATGCATATTCACATAGTTTTCCGATCTTTCGATCATTAGGCTCTTCGTCCTGAAATTCCGTAGATTAAAATCAGGAAACACTACTAAAGAAACAAGAAAGAATCAAAGATAATAACAATACATTAACCATATATCGACCAAGGGTCTGCAAGAAGGACACTTCAACAGCTGATCATAAACAAACACTACGTAAAATTTTCGCAATAAAACTAGAACATCTAAAACATCAAATTAACAAACAAACAAAAGATAGTGCTAGTTCTGCAACAAACAATCACATCAAATGACCACAACGTGTTTCTACATCATTGATCATAGTGTAGCACCTATTGATTGACATAGGTCCCACCATGATCATATATGTTGAGTAACTAGAATTATCGTTGCCAAATAGAGATAACTACTACGAATCAGCATTGCCATTGGCATTGAACCTTTGGTAAGGGAAAATATTGTGATACTAAGCATCCTAAAAGTGCTACTAGCCTACATGCACACATATATCCACATATATGTATCGGTTTACATATACATGTTTTGTACAATGAATGAGTTCATTGCATAGCTTTCCCAGTTGAAAGGCAAATATAGAAGAATATAAAGATAAAAAGGAGGCAATAGTGGAATTCAACTAACCGGGTTCCGTGGAAAAATGTCGGCGATCAACCTTTTGTACCTCTTGACAGGCTGCCTAGACCTTGCTCTCATTGCAGGGCAAAGAAAACAAAGATTGCCACATGCTGGCAATACTTGCCTAGAGATTACACCAGAAACTACACTCATTTTCGATATATTTAGTCGTTTCGTTTACAAATCGAGCGATAAATTGCCTGTCTAAATCAACCACCAAACACTTTGTTCTTCCCTCCTTTTGTATTGGAGAAGATTTTGAATAATAAAAGAATATGAATATTCTTGATGACCATATACAAATCAGCAGGCAAAGTAAAGCCCTTTTGGGATCCAATGGGGTACTTCACAAAAGAATGGTACCAGCCTGCATAATCAACAAATTTCAGGTCACCTTATTACAGAAATACTTTGGAAAAAGATAATAATACCGATAATAATCAAGCAAAATGGCATTTTATGTTAAGCACATATAATTCTAATCTACTCCAATATTTATTGTATCACTCCCCTTCTCAACGGAGCAACATTGCATCCATCATCCAGAGCCGTGGCGGATTCCAGAAAACAAGGCATTGGGGCACAAATTAGAAATTGAATAGAACACTAGCGACATAAATGGTATAAATATACTTTTTAACAACAAAACAACGTCAACGGTTCAACATTGCACCATCATCTAGAGGCATTGGGGCACAAAGGATATCGAATTAAACACCGGCGACATAAATGATATATTTATATTTTTTTAACGGCAAAACTACATCATTTTCATATGAAAATTTGTTTTTTTCTCCCCCCAAAAATCCTACGTTTTGATCTGCCTCTATGTGGGTCCCGGTTGGACCGTCCTGCCTTCATCATCAACAAGAACAAACAATGGGTGTGGCTCAGGTGCAGCCAGCTGATCATTTTTCCTTCTCAGATCATCAAATATTAATAAAATAAAAGCTAAATTAACAGCAAATGTTGATAAGAAAAAAAGCTTATAATTATCCAGGAACAAGAGAAGAGATGAATCCCTAAATTCAGCTAGCTGAAAATGCAAAATCGCATTCATAGATCAAAACAACAAGCACACCCATAGATCAAGGTGTTGGAAATTGAAATAAAAAATGCATAGTTTTTGCTTTTACCTTGAGATGAATCCTTGAACAGAAAGAGCAGAAGGCTGGTAACCCGTGAAAGATCACCATGAATGAGTACCACCACAACTCAAGCAATCCCAATTACTCCGAAATTTATTACTTGTTATTCTGTTACCACCCTACACTTTCTCCTTGTGCTTTTTCTCTCTCTCTATTTCTGATGACTCACAACCTCTCTAACTCTTGAACGATTCAAATATTTTCTAGCTCAAAAAATTTCATCCTCCAATATGTTGCTATACATGTCTATTAAATCACAGGAATTTGAGATCCCATTTTTGAAATTTTAGCCGTTGAAATTTGTGAAATGGCAATCGAATTAATCATTTTGTATAATTGTTATAGGGGGCATTCAGTAAAAACGGGTCTTTGACCAAAAATTTTGGAAAAACAGTACTGTCTCCTAAAATTTGAATTTTTTCTCCCGCTTTAGGTGTTTTTGAACCAAACTAAAACCCTATTTGGGAAGGCACCCCCAGGGATTTGAGCCCTTAAGATCGTCTACATTTGTGAAAGAAATGGGAGAAAATCGCGGGTCAAACTTCACTAAAATCCAAAACAACCTTTTTTCCAAACTTTTTTTCCAAAACACCCTTCTTTACTAATTATCCCTTGTTATAGCTAATAAATTATTTTTTTTGGACCATAGTTGCATTACACAAATGCTAGTCTGGCATCTTATGATGCAATGCACTTTTTATGTTAGTGTAACACCCTGTCATGGAAATCGAGTATTTATCCGGATATGCAACGTTCGACACGTGACATTTAAAAAAAATAATAAATCTCACATAAGTTTCATGTCGTATCAGAAAGCGTTGAAGAAAAGAAACAAGTAAGAGACTCGGGAAATCGACACTTAAGATCTTTCATTAACTAACTCAACCGATTAATATTGTTGTCAAAATCAGTCACAACTCAACTTGACTAAAAAAGGAAATTGATGATACCTAAAGAACATGATTATGTCAAGTAAGTAAGAAACATGAAGCAGGATAGTCAAGACGGGAACATGACAGACAAAACACGAACATGATACAGTTAGTTGACAAGTGAAGTATGAGTTACTAGATGACTTAAGTATGTTTGCTCATCAGGCTAGACATGTTAAGTAATAATTAATCAAACGAACAAGTACGTGCCATATCAACTGAACGTAGCTAATAGGTCATGTTTTCTATGCATTACTTAATATGGTTTAAAGTGGATATTCTTATTTTCAAGTTATGTTTTAAAAGTAGTTTTCTAAATGTTTCAAGTTATACTTTCAACTATTTGTGAACTTGATGAAGTAGATTTATGTCATACCTCCCGGCACCCGACAAATATAAATCTTTCTTTTGATCTTCTTTTTCCTTACTAAATATCATCCGGTGATCACTCTTTTATTTGGAAAAAGAAGATATAAAAGTTATAGACGAGTTGGATGATGAACATGGAGAGCAAGCTTATGAATGAAGCTATGAAGTTATTTATGTGGCAGCACATTCATTTTTTAGTCTAGTTGAGTTGTAATGAATGTTCATCATCCTCGTCTGCATTGCTTGAGGGCGCATGATACAACTCGGCTAGCACGTTTAACTATACCTCCAACATGAGACTTACTGATGCCCAATGTACTCTTGTAATACAGTGCCTTAAGAACGGCTTGGCTAATACATCTAGTCACACTTCCCGACATGGGTCTTAATCGTGCCCAAGGTACCCCTTACGATTTGTTTATTAGTAATGAATACATTGCTAAGTAAATTCAGTCAACATATAAAGCAAGTAGGAGCACGAAAGTTCATGGTAAAGTTTGTATCTAACCTACGTGAGCATACAAATGCCACATCAATACCGAACTACCATCATATCTCCACTATTCGTAACCAATACGCTTAAAACAACTTATAGAAAAATAACTAGGATACAAATTAAAGCTTTGAAAACACCATTTACCATAAAGTAACTAGAAAATGGAATAACTTTTTGAAAACTCAGTTTGACAGATACCCGACAACACATAATCATGCCTAGTTTCGTGTAGGTTGACATAAAACAATAAACAAAACAACTTGAAAAGCATAATCATTGAACTAAAAAGCGGAACCTTATAAGAAGAACTCTTACCTAAAAGATGAGCCGAGCTACTAACCGAATAGCAACTAACTTTCAAATCTTACGTGAATCTACAAACCGACAACGAATCTAACATAAATCTTACAAGAATCTAACCCTACAAAGATCAAAGCCAAAAATAACTACGAAGAGATTAGCTAGATCTTACCTTCAAGAAGAAATTCAAAGTCTAAAACTGTTGCTGAAGATCGAAACTGATTCGAACGCGTTATTGAACGAACCCAGAAAAGCTAGGCTGCTAAAAAATAACTGTCTCCGGGGGCACTTTCCCAGGAGAGTGGCCGGGGCAACGGCCCAAATTGTAGTGAAAAACTCCAAAACGCGAAATATGTGAACTCTGTGGCTGTCTTGAGGGGTTTTATAGGATATTATGAGCCTAGGCCGGTTTCTAATTGACTTGGAGGCCAATAAAGCTTAATTAATCTTAAAATATTTGGAAAAGAAAACCTAATCCCACCACACCCCGACAAAAAAAAATCGTCACAAAAAAAGATCAATTTTTTGTAGTGTGATAAATGTCATTGTACTTTCTAGTGAGAACCAGAGTTCGATTCTCATCCCCACCCTAGCCCAATATAATAAAAATCCACTTTCTCTGATTTATAAATAAAAATAAAAAAGTTACTGGTTAATTACATGCATTATAAACATTCATGGCCGAGTTAATGATATACATTTGTTACATCACTGTTATTTGAAAGACAAAAATGAGGCTTCATTAGATCCTAGCATATCACTAATTTTTTATTTCATTTTCATTATATCCAAGAATTGATTTTCTGTATCATATTCACTGTATGCAGGTTTTGGAGGTAGTTTGATAATGTTTTGTGGTGGAATTGTGTAAATGTGGGTTGAAAATCGAGCCGAACCGAATCTGCAAATTCACAGAAAACTGCTGGAGGTATGGGCCTTTAGCTGTAGGTGAAAACCTGCAGCTTCTGTTTTTCAGAAAGAATTTTCCAGCGGCCAGAGGTGCTGGCCTCTGCTTACAGGTGCGGGAGTGCAACAGAAAACTTCTAGAGGTGTGGGCCTCTATTATTAGGTGCACACCTGCAGCTGCTGTTTTCAAACCGAGTTTTCTAGAGACCAGAGGCGTGGGCCTCTTTTTATAGGCGTGGGTCTTGAGAAGTTTTGATTTATTTCTCAATTCTTTTGTATTCAATGCTTGTATATGATGTGTGTTCCCTCAGGGCATTACTTGCAACATGGCAATGTCTAACATCGACTTCTGGTAGCCTCGGCTTATCACCACAATTGCGGGGAGAAGGTGATTGTTTAGGTCTTGCAGGATATTGACTTAGTAGTCAATGGTCATTTTACAATGTGCTTGGTAGTTTAAATATATTGTCTAGGACTAGATGTCCTTGGGAATCCTTTTATGTGAATGAATCAGGTGGTTAGTTTAAATCCGTGATATACATATGTGTTTTGTTTAAAAGCTAAAACACCATTATCATTAGTGAGGCCAGCACGTTTATTCTTCGCAGCATGGAACCATTATGCCTGCCAAGGGACTCGTGTAACATTCCTCACGGATCGAGTTGTCCGTGCCCTTGAGGTGATGAATGTGTTATGATGCGGTGTTCACTGTATATAGTGTCCTTTGATCTTGGTGTAACAAACCTACTTGGGCAAGTTTAAACTATATGAGCTAGTAAAGGGTGAGTGAGCTCTTCTGTTACAACCTACATGGTAGTGTTTGTAGAATTTATTCATGTTATATATTTGAAATTTAATTTTAACTGATTCTTCTATACCTCTTACTAGATACGTATGTACTTACCATTGTTGAAATAATGTCCTATACCCAATTGGGTTGGACCGGATCCGACCGGGTCGGATCACTTCTACTATTTATTTATGTTTATACATATGATAAATGGCTTTAATGTTATTATATATTCTGTTCATTTATATGAACCAATTTGTGATTGTACATATGATAACGTCCTTAGTGTCAAATTGTGAGAGAGAAACCATGATAGTGATTATGGTTGATGAGATCTCGACTCACTTTAAAAGGTTTGATACTTAAATGTCTCTAGTCGTATGTGCTATCAAATGGGACATTAATAGTACGATTAGACTAGCACGTATTAGATGTTTTCCATCTTATTGAAGATAGGGATAGATCTCGTCTATCGAAGTGTTGAGACACTTGGACTGTACGTGAACGTGTATTAGAGAATGCACACGTCAGACTGACCTACTTACTTTATTAAGTGTCGCACTATGTGGCGGTTGTGTAATTATCCTGAGATCGGAGTCTTCATGGCATCACGGTGTGGATTGTCATACTTTGACACTATTGAGGTTCCCCCTAGCCATGGGGTGATCACGCGGTAGTGATTGGGTGTGATACCGAAGCATGTGTAGGATTCATGTTGCTCGTCCGGAAATCGCATATCCTTTGATTAGTAGTAAATATCCGAAAGGGTCTTCTTATAAGGAATGTCTTACTCTCGTGAATCTTTGCAAAGTGGGAGTAAATGATGTAAGTCAGCTTGATGATGCATTTCACGATGTTTTATCCCTATTTCTCATGCATTTATTGATGTTCTTGAATCAATTTGAGTCATTATTTGCATAGTTTCATCCAAATGTGTAGATAGTAATTATTATATAAAATATCATATTTTGATTGGTTTTGTACCGGTTATAGTAACAGGAGCGTCGTGTCAGGTTTACGCTTGGTATTTTTGTGTTGTATTGCAGGATTATAGGTTAACCACGACCCCGAATGATGCCACATGTTGAGCTAAACACGTCTTTTGATGGCTAGAAGAGTGTGTCGGGAGCTAACAAGTCAAACGGATCATTTGTCTTTTGCGTTTCTACCGTAACATGCATTAAACGGAAATTTAACCCAGCTTAGAGGCATTTTCTGGAGAAGACTTCTGAATGAGAGTTGTATATGAAGAAACGAGCTTTCCAACGCAATTTGAGTCACATCAATCGGAGCTCTACAACTCAAGTTATGGCGATTTTTCTGAGCTGCTGTGAAATCTGCGCACGCCAACTTATTGTGGCGCGCGCCGAACGTCACTGTAGTTATTCAGAGAGTTTCAGACCTTTTAGTGACGCACTCTAGACCTTTAGTGGCGCACGCCAAGCGTCAGGAAAAGTGATTTTCAGCCATATAAACCTCTTTTGGATCGAATTTCCCCCAATATTGAACCCTATCTTCATCTCCATTTTTCCCATTTTCTCTTGCAGGCACACCCCACGCCCCAAGGGGCTTTCCTAGCCAAATTTATGTAAAAATTAACTCTTGAATTTGATTGTAATAGTTAAGGATTCTAGATTAGCTTATACTACTTGATTGGAGTTGAAATACACTAGTATTGATTCTATTGAAGCTTTTGGAGTTGAATGAAGAACACCGAACTCGAGTTCTTGCTTTTGGTTTGGTAATCTTTAATCTTTATTTCAATTCAAGTGTTCTTATGGTTATGAATGTTAACTTTGATATGTTGATGTTTGTAGTTATAAGTGGCTAGGTTAAACTAGCCAAGACTATGTTGTAGAACTAGTTAATCTTTTATGTTGATTGGGAATGGTTGTTTATGTTGTTTAGTTTCAATTGATGTGAATCTTTTCCTACTTGCATTGTATTGTTTGCTTGTATTGGAGTAATTGACTAATGCTTGCATTTACACACTTAACGGAGACCGAAAGGAGATATTAGGTGTGAGAAGAGGGTAGGAGAACCGGAAGGTAAAATGGACCTTTCAAGGCATTAGATTTCTTATCCGGGGATAGTTGACATTGTCATTGCATTCAAGTGCTTATCATACCAATTCATTAGGTTTAAGATACATAGGCCAATGAGGAGGTATAGAGTAGTTTCATACACTTGTATGATGGGGAACTACTTGATTAGGAATGCACCGTTTCACACTTTTGAACACCATTGGTAGGTTGGAAGGAAATCATTCCTATGATACTACAAGAGAGTTGCTGGTCTACACATCGTCTTGGTTAGGTTCTTTTATCATTTTATCACCCTTTTTAGTAGTAGATTTCTAGAAACATTACCTTCTTGTTCATTTGTGACTTAGATCAAGATAATGATAGCTTTTCGGTGTTCAACCTCACAATCCTCGTGGATACGACCTTGACCACCAGACTAGACTACAATTGACAAGTTACACTGCCGGTAAGATTGGAAACCTAGAAAAGTCCGATCAGTAAATGAGTTACTTTGAGAGAGCATGATATCCAGATTATAAGATACGGTCGTTAATATATTGACACTCGAGATACGAACGTATGGATATTATTACTGCGATAGGATTATATTTACACGATAACTGTTTCACATGAAAGGTAATAGTCATTACATTTTACTCTTCCGATTATTGGGGGTCGTGGACGTGTTGACGCTATCCATGATCGTTAGGTATGAAGGGCATTTTCGTAATTGCACTTTGTGTCTACGGCCAATATATTCGGAAGCCTATCGGGTCACACACACATATGAACATCTAGCCGGAATAAAATGCGGTTATAGTGATAACCAAATAAGGAAAATTTATCTCGACTATAAAGGGTTATAGTGGTAAATTAATATGGTGGTATTTATTTATTATGAATAAATTAAATACAAGATATTAATTATGTTGATTAATTAAATATACATATAATGTATGTGTATATCGAAAATATTTATATATGATATACATGTATTTTGTAAATTAATTAATCATAACATTATATTAATTAAACAATATTCCGGATGCCAATTTATGGCTAAATGTGGCGCCAATATTAGTGTATAAGATACACTTGGATTGTGTAATTTAATTAATAGTATTATCTTATATTAATATTATATATATATATATATATATATATATATATATATATATATATATATATATATATATATATATATGATATACATGTATTTTGTAAATTAATTAATCATAACATTATATTAATTAAAGAATATTCGGATGCCAATTTATGGCTAAATGTGGTGCCAATATTAGTTATAAGATACACTTGGATTGTGCAATTTAATTAATAGTATTACCTTATATTAATATTATATATATATATATATATATATATATATATATATATATATATATATATATATATATATATATATATATATATATATATATATATATATATTTATATACATACATATATATATATATATATATACGTGTGGTGTATATTTGTGATATACATGTGTGCACATTCAATATACATATATGTATATAGATTTATATGTGTAATATATATATGTGATATATACACATGTGTAAATTGATTTATGGTAATATAATAAAAATAGTCAATATTAGATATTGACAATATCTTGGAAATATTTAATATGAGATATTAAATTAAAAGAGATAAATCTAGAATATCTATTTTCCTTATTTTACTAGTAAAAGGTTTTCTTTCTCCCTAATCTATCAGAAACTTCTCCCAATCAGATTGGGAACTGTAGGGGCGCAGGTCACCCTATTTAAGGGAGGCTTGGCTAGCTCTTTTGTACATCATAATTATAAGAGTTCTAATTTACTAGAAAATATGAGAGCTTCCTAAAGAGAGTTTTGAGAGAGAGAAGAGGTCGGTCTAGCAACCGAGTTTCTGGTAGCAATCCAAGGTGGATTCCGGCGTGTTGTTCGTGTGGACTAGCGGCGTGTTGTTCGTGTGGACTAGCGGTAGCACCACTACTCTCCTTGGACGGTCAAAGCGTCGATCTTTTAGATCAATCAAGGTAACCACCGTTTACTGACTTAATATGTTTGTTGCTTAAACAAAGTCGATCATGGTTAAATGGAAATAAAATTTTGAACTTCGCTGCGTTCCCGCGTAGATTTCCTAACAGTGGTAGCAGAGCGAGTTTCAAGCTTAAGCAATAAGCATTAATTAATTTGCGTAGTAATTAAATAATAGATGCAAGATCTAGATTCGCGAAACGAAAGAAACAAAAAAAAATCGGGTAGGGAGCTCGGCCGATCGGCGGTGCCCTAGGGTGCTGCTGGCAGCCGGTTATGCATGGTGGATCCCGATTTCGTTTTTCATTGATATATATTGTGCATTGATGTCTCCTTTGTTTAGTTGTGTCATGTGCCTAACTAATGGTTCAAATAGTTTGGGCCATTGGGATGCCACATGACATTAAATAATATTGTCCATTTTCAAACTTTGTTTAGAATAGGCCTAGGCCCTTTTCAAAATAAAGGGCCAAGAGAGATGTCTTTAGTTTTGGAAACCAAAGGCATTCATTTTGATTAAGAATCAAAAGGAAAGAAGCTAAAAGAGACCTAATTTTAATTTTGATTTAAATTTGAATAGTTCTTATTAATTAAAATTAAAATTAAAATCGTTTAAAATTAACCATTGATTTTATTTCGATTAAAACCATTTAATTAATTAAATGTTAATTAGTTAATTGATCGGATAAAATTATTTAATTGATTAAACGTTAATCGATTAATTAAGACGCAAGTTGGTAGTTTTAATATTTATCTTTTTCACAAGATTTTATTGTATGGATTAGATATGTTAGATATAATATGATTATATGGACCCCGATTGATCATGGACTCGACCAATATGATAGATGTGAACGATTTTATTTTTCTGTTGGTTTAAAAAAAATTGTCGTAAGCCGTTATAAAGAACGTGACCTAGTTTATTTTCTGCATTATCTCATTCCTGTTAGCTTCCCCCGTGTACGGCGGGTGTATTTATTTTATTATATAGAATGTTATGTAACAAGAATGGAGCAGAAAATAGAGACCAAAGAAATATGAAGATCCCATTGGAGATGGTGCATTAAAGATCCTATTAGCTGTTGCAGCTACCCTTAGATTGTGACCTGCGGTTTCGTCAGTTTGTATTCGGAACGCACTTAGGAAAAATCCATGATCATACCGGTTACTTTACGCATTTATTTATTTTGTGCATGTATTTATATTATATGATATGATAGATGCATGACTAGGCACGATCTAGATGAATGTGTAGGATGTATGTCTATAGAGATAGATATATTTGATGAGACCGAATTAAAATTAATTAAGTGAATTAATTGTAAAATACTCCCACAACAAAAATTAAGTCGGAATTTTGTCTCCCAATATTATAACGATGGCGAAGAGCCCTTGTTCGGATCCAACTAAACGACCACCGCCGGGAGTTGACCTACCTCGGGTATATCGTCGTTATTGAGACATGATCGTATGGGATCTCGCGAATATTGGGTTATGACTTAACTAAAATTTTGCGGTGATTGGCCACCGTCAGAACCGTCTAATTTTAGAGACAAGGGGTTGACTGACATATGGTGATGTGCATTGTCAAAGAGTTAACTAGTCAACCATTGAGAATCACATAGAGATGTGATTGGTAAAGTGTTGCCTACCTTTCAAAATTATCTTGATTGATCGACCACCGTCGGGAATCGGGGTAACAAGATTGGATCTCAGCCACTAAAGAATTTTGGAAAATTTATTGAAAGTCAACTGAGAGTAGTTGACTAGTGGGAGCAAAATCATAAACCAAAAGACCATTTTTGAATTTGCATGTATAAACAACAACACTCTTTTATCTTTATTTTTATGTTGTAGTTTTTAGCAAACTTTTATTTCTCTGTTTTAATTCTTGATTAGTAAAACCAAATTATGACTGTTACTTTTTGAGAATCGTTCTCAAGTATGGTTAAGTAATTTTAATCCTTTTAAAATAAGAAATGTCACGAGCAATCCCGTTATAGTAGTTAGAGACACGGGGACTACATATTTGATGGAGTATTTCAAGGCTTTAATTATTAATGAAAACGGAAGCTCGTGAGATGATTAAATTACTTGAAATAAGTTTCAACGAATTAATCATATATTGGATACGATCCAATATGATCATTCTGTCATGTGATGACCACATCGGATTTTGGAAAGGCTGTTTTCAAAATGGTAAGATTTAGGTATCGACTTATTTCTTTAATCATTGCTTGAAGGTTAATTAAATAGTTCATATTTTGAATATGATTCAAAAGGTTAATAAACCATTTAATAAACTTTGGATTTTCTTTATGAAAGGAAATTGAAGACATAGCTCTTGTGATTTTTCTTAAGTCTTATGAAGACCAAGCTAAGAAATATTTACAAGTGCTTAAAGGATTAAAAGGAAAGTTAGGGCATGTGCTTAAAATAAGAGATCTTATCGAAGTCTCCATTCTAGCCAAGTGAGTTGAGATAAATCTATCTGAGTTCAAGTCAACTCTTAGATATATGATATCTTACGAGTATGTTTAAGTTACAAAGATTAAATGCGGAATGCACCTGTCAGCAAAGTGACTTAAACTCTACATTTGGTGGAACTAATCTGGTAATCAGCTAAGTGATGGCCAGCTGATAAGTGTATCCAAGTCTGTGAAAATCAGCTGGAAAGTCTGCTGAGTTTCTTCAGACGCTAGATCTGGCTTGGAGGATAGTCTGTGGGATCGTGAGTGTTTTGGATACAACTAAGTTCTACATCAAGGCAATGATCAGCTGAGTTGTGTCAGCAGAGTGACACAACATCTGGGGCATTTATGGCAATCCGACAAAGATTCCTGGCGGTTAGGGTTTAGGGATTTGTGCCTATAAATACCAACTGTATAGGTTATTGTAAAGTGTGTAATCCATCTGCATTTCAGTGCATAATAAAGAACTCTTTTCTGTCTGTGGAGTAGTCGGCACAACGCTGGAAACCACGTTAAATCATTGTGTTCTTCTTGTTTCTGTTCTTTGTGTGATTCTTTATGTTAGATTGCATTTGTTAATTTATCCATCTTGCATCTGGATTCTCTATCCTGTTATAACAAATTGGTATCAGAGCGAGGTTCTGGGAATCATCTGTACGAACGAATTTCATCTTCACCAAGACCCTCACCAATGCTAGGCTTCTGTGATAAAAGTTGTGATCTTTGGCAAGAAGGATGCCTGCAGTTAACGTTAAAATCGACAAATTTACAGGAAGAAATAATTTTAGTCTGTGGCAAATCAAGATGCGGGCCTTGTTGAAACAACAAGGGTTATGGACTCCTTTATCCGGTAAAGGAGATGCCAGTTCAGCAGATTCTGCCAGTCTGGAAGAGAAAGCACATTCAACCATCATGTTGTGCTTATCTGATGATGTTATCACCGGTTGTTTGAGGAAGACACAATTTTGCCAAGTTGTGGGAAAAGCTTGAAAGCCTCAGTATATGACTAAGTCATTAACCAACAAATCCGCCAAGCAGGATCATTTAGTCCGAGGAAGCATGAAGGAGGTATGCTGAGGGAACATCTGGATCAGTTGAACATAATATTACTTGACCTCAGAAATATTGATGTTAAAATTGAAGATGAAGATGCACCCTAATCCTGCTTGGTGTCATTACCAAGTTCATATGAAAACTTTGTGCGATCCTTCATAGTTGGAAAGACACAAGGCCCTTAGAGGATGTAAAGGCAAAATTTTACATGCCATGGAGCTAAGATACAAGGCAAGAGGGACAGATAATCAGCCGCTTTGGAATAGTAGTCGTCAGC
The DNA here is from genome assembly GCA_026214975.1 of Gentiana macrophylla. Taxonomy (NCBI): domain Eukaryota; kingdom Viridiplantae; phylum Streptophyta; class Magnoliopsida; order Gentianales; family Gentianaceae; genus Gentiana; species Gentiana macrophylla. The sequence goes on along the minus strand of CM047812.1, from coordinate 1,202,465 downwards.
AGTAGGAAATGATATGGACAGTAGTCTGGGAAAAAGAAATCCAAGAAGGGTAGTTCCAAAGGTCCTAAAGCCACAAATGTCTGTAATTACTGTAAAGAGTAGGGGCATTGGAAGTCCAATTGTCCAAAGAAGAAAAGGCATCATGATAGCAGTGCACAAAGCAGATGCCATGGTCGCTTGAGCATTCTGATAAGGATCTAGTTCTAGTGGCTGGAGATTCAACACATCATGCTGATGTTTGGATCTTAGATTCTGAGCATCCTATCATATTTGTCCCCACACGGAGTGGTTTTCTACTTATGAGCGAGATAGATGTGGTCATATTTCTATGGCAAACAAAGAAGGTCTCAGAAGATAATGGGAATTGGCTCACCAAGTTGAGAGGACAGAGGATGGTAGATTCGTGATAATTGAAAGATGTTAGACATGTTCCACAGATGACCAAGAATTTGGTATCTCTTAGTCTACATGGGTATATTCCACGTATCTAAAACTCAAAATTCTATTTACATATGTATGTCAATATTTTATATCAAGTTGGATAGTAATCGATGTGTATTATAAAAAATAAATTATGAATATACAATTTAAAAAGTTGATAGATTTCTTTTAAGCTGTGAAATAGTAAACAAGTATATATTATTCATGTCAAATTTGGTAGATTTCAATGTTTTTTTTATTGGCATTGTTAATGACTGACGGACCTTTTCTAGGCTATACAGATCCTAACCGGCAGTGTACCGGGTCAAATCATAGTGCTAGTGTGGTGAGTCAGAGTGTCGAATCCTCGTGGAAAAACGTGGTAATTCTTTTAAGTGTGGTTAAACACCAAAGAAATTGTTATTAACTCGATCTAAACCGCAATTTTATCACACAGATTACTACTATTCTACTTAACATAAAATAAATGCGTAATTTAAAAGTTATTCTAATATAATATATATAGATATATAAATATATATAGATGTACATGGAATGCAAAAAAAAAAATATATATATATATATATATATATATATATATATATATATATATATATATATATATATATATATATATATATATATATATATATATATATATAAATATATAGATACCAATATATAGTTTATAATAATAGACTAGACAGATAATTTTATAGAATCTAGCCAAAGTTTATATAATTGATTTATCCGATCTTTTTCAAGAAACGGAATGTGCTCGATCTTTCCTTTTTATATTAGGTCCAATTGAGTAAATGAAACGGTGCACTCGAGGTTAACAATTCCTCCTCACACGAGCGTATATGAAATTGTCATATGTCAAATTGTCATCGCTTTAATCTCCACAACCGCCCCATGCTAATCTCTCGCTAGTCCGAGCAGTACGAATACAAATCTACCCCGGATAAAAGAGGTTATTCCGCTTGTCGACGGCCGATGTTATTCAAAAGGCTCCGGTTGTCAGCGGATCGATTTAACTTTCCGGGTGTTAGTTTCAATTAAACCGCTGATTTTAACATTATTACGAACTTGAGCACAATTTTAATAAGATTCATCTTTCCCAAGACAAATCGCGCCCGGGTAGGAAATAGGATTCCGTTGTCACGCCGCGACGGCCAATTTTACCCCTCCGGTTTCTATCTTTATCTCATATCCTAACTTCTCCGGTCGGGTTCATCGTTAGGTTATATGTTGCGATTCATCTTGGTTAATTACGCCAATCAAATATTATCAATACGTTGCAAAATAGAAAAAGATTCAATTAACTCAATTTTAGTAAAATTTTACTAAGACAAAGATTCCTTTACCAAAAGATCGAAATAAAATGATTAAATAACTTTGGCTAGTTATTAGATTTAGCCTAAAACATTATAACGACTAAAAACATAAAAACAAACATAAATACTTAAGAAATTTTACCTGATTACAAATGTTTGAATCGTAGGTCGATTCTTCCGGATATTACAACGACTTCAACAACACCGAACTTCCGATAATTTCCAGAGCATTACAACAATACTACGGTATTATTATTTTTGGCATAAGGCCTATTTACAACTACTACTAAAAGAAAATAAGAAGGAGATATATATATATGTATGTATATATATATATATATATATATATATATATATATATATATATATATATATATATATATATATATATATATATATTGGTACCCTATCATCATTTCTTTGAACCCAGAGCCCTTATATAGAAAATCGTTCTAGGGCCGGACCGGTCCTTGATATGGCCAGACTGGTCCGGCCTAATGATTGATTCCATCCCCCCTTGATTAATCAGCATGTGCGAGGATAATATATATATAATTATAATTATATATATAACTTATAAAATTCATATCTCGAGTTCCCGATCTCCAAACAACATGATTCAAGATGCATTGGAAAGCTCGTTGAATGATATACAACTTTCATGAAGGACTCTTCTTCAGAAAATGTCTTTTTGATGAGCCATTCGTTTGTCGAAGATATTTCTCGATTACCACTTAATCAAATCGATTAGCCACTTGACCACTTCGATTGACCACTTGACCACTTATGCTCGTGACATTCTCTAAATCCTTCCAAAGATATGATTATACTTTAAAATGTCGATTCTCGGGATCTTGGCTTATAAATCTGCAATAAAATACTACAAATACCCACGAATCGACATTTACACTTCCGATTTACTAAAATCGGTACAAAACGATAACTTTTACTATTATTACTAACTTTTACTACTAACTATACTAAACTATAAAGATTAATATTTCATACTATTTTTACCATAATTTCATATATTTTATATAGAATTCGTTGATAAAACATAATAATATAACGTATATTTAATCATATAAAAGTAGTATATCAACTACTCCCCACTTAGCTTTTGATCGTCCTCTAGCAAAAAATAAGCGTAATAAAAGATAATATAATTGATCGTAATATAATTTTTAATGTAATTTATATTGTCAATATTATAAATATATTACTTATTCTAATTTAAAATTGTAAGAAGACAAAAAGTGTATATAACTTAAATAGCTTAAACATCAAATATTATTTAGATGAAATTGTACATGTAATATTTAATAAGTATAAATAAAATATTAGAATTATTTTTAATCGCAACTATTATGAAATCTGGAATCGTAAACTTGGTCGTAGTTGACAAAATGGCTTATAAAGTTTAGGCTCAAGATGTTGGTTAATCGGAAAAAGAAATCAAAAAGAGAAAGAGGCAAAGTCGACGCACTCTACATCTTCATATTCTTGATCAAAACAATCTCGATTAATAACATCCTATTTTTATTCCAACTATTTTTCAGATTTTCTCTTTTTTTTTTTTTTTTCAAGAACTAAAAGCGTGAGTGTGTGTAGAAAATCAAACTTACAAGCATTGCTTCATCAAGATTGATCGAGTACTACTTCTTTCGATCGAAAATTACAAGTCCGGTTTCCTTAAACTTGTAATCATTCTTGAGATCTTATGATTCGACTTTTTCTCTTTCATTCTATACCTTCATTCCCAAAGAATATAGGACATTTCGAGATAATACCCTAGCTGGACTACTATCATCAGCAATCGGAGCTTTTATACCTCATAGTGATATAGACATTTTGAGATAACACCCTACCGCACTCAAATCATTGGTAGC